>BMAW01027963.1:612205-725265 GCA_019974015.1 Nephila pilipes
ATCTGATATACTTTTAGATTCAAGGTGTACAAGCCTTAACAACCTCTGGAATGTTTTAAGGATAATTATTTCTTTCAAGTAGACAGAACGAGTTCTTTGATAATTTTATAGTTATGTAATGAAAGAATATTGTTGTCTGTTCTTGAATACAAAACTATTCCAATTTTATATCCAGGGACTACATTTTTAGGAAGTTCTGTTCGTTATATTCATTCAAAATATAATTAAAATAAACTTATATTTGAGGAACTTATCTAAAAAGATAAATTAATTAAAAATAATGCATGCTTATTAAATAATCACTGATTTTTCTTTGAACATCGGTATTCAAAAAGAAATTAAGAAATTAAAATGTTATTGAAACAAGTAAAGAAGGGATGAAATTAAACTAAAATTATGAAAGCAAAAATATGTCATGTAAACTTTCAGAGTAAATCATTTTCTCGAGTTCAAATATTTTAATGTAAATAAAAAAAAATTAGGAGAAAGTAAAATATTGCATCAGAAAACTTTTATATAGAAATAAACTTCGGCAATCTTTATTGTGAGTTCACTAGTAGAAGCAAATTTTATAATAACTTTATAAATATGTAAGATTTTTTTGGAATATAACGATGCAATATATTAGCACTATTTATTTAACTTTATGCTTTTTTTTTAAAAAAAAAGTTCGTTTAGAGGAAAATTCTTATTTGGCTGTCAGGGGGAGGTAAATAAGTAAAGGGGCAATCTAAAATAAGAAAAAAAAAATTGAATGTACACATACACGCACACGCACGCACGCGCGCACACACACACATAATTTTCAAATAAAAGTTGCACGAATTACATATTTTAACCGATGCGATAAAAATTAAATATCTCCAAAAATTGTATTAGTAATGAAAACTCAACTGTACAGTTTTTAGATATACATGCTTACATTTATACATTTAATAATTTTGTTTTTATATACTTATCATCACAATTTTAATCCCTCAAGCTAAATGTTGCGTCAGTAGACTTTTGCAGAAATAAACTTCGGCAATCTTTATGTGATTTTAGTAATAAAAGCAAATTTTATTATAACAGTATAAAAATGGTGCCTGATTTTTTTGGAATATCAAGAGGCAATAAAATGGTAATATTTATTTAACCTTTAGGTCTTTTAAAAAAGATTGTGTTTGTTTAATCTGATTTGATAACATAGTAGGAATATTCCTATTGCGTTATGAAGGGGAAGTTTATATATATATATATATATATATATATATATATATATATATATATATAATAGTAATAATTTAGAATTAAAAGTTGTACGAATTGTGTATTTTAACCGATGTGATAAAAAATTAAATACCTCCAAAAATTATAGGTAGAGAGATAATACAAATTAAAGTTAAGTATAGTGATAAACATGTACATCAAAGTATGCCACAAAGTGGTTTACATTTGTAACATTTTTTAACAGTTTACTTTTAGGAATATGTTTCACTTTTTTATACACTTTAACTACGTTCTTCGCAGACCTGAGGAAAAAATAATGAAAATTCAACTGTATAATTTTTAAGATATGCATGTTTAAATTTAACATTATAGCTTTTATATATTTATCATCATATAATTTATACTTTTAACATTACTTTTATGTATTAACATTCATACATTCAACATAATAAATTCTAATATTTAATATTTTAATATGAAATTCAATAATCAAAATAAATTTAGAATCGCATATGCTCCTCAGACCCAAGGTCACCTTTGAACCATAAATTTTAGAATAATTTGTATCAATCGGTTCTAAAAAATAAAAAAGAACTGAAAAAAAATGTTAAAAAAATTATTTTAATTTTTATTTTTGAGGAATTAAGTGTCTCCTGGAGGAGATGTTGAGACAAAGTGACATCATAATGTTAATTTAAAATATTTCTTTATTCTTAATTTAATGAGTAATTCATAATCATTAGCATAATGAGCATAATATAGAATGAGCATAATGTAAAATTTGAATCACAAATTATTCCTGTCCGAACTGCTTGCGGAAGAATCCTAATTTCCAAAATTTATCACATTCGTTTTTTTCTCTCTCTCTCTTTATCTTATACTATTAAATAATTTCTCAAATGTAAGTTGTTTCTTATTGAAAACTAGCGATTTTCAAAAAATGTCTGAGAGTACGGGAGTTTTAGTTTTTTC
The DNA here is from genome assembly GCA_019974015.1 of Nephila pilipes. Classification (NCBI taxonomy): domain Eukaryota; kingdom Metazoa; phylum Arthropoda; class Arachnida; order Araneae; family Nephilidae; genus Nephila; species Nephila pilipes. The sequence continues at coordinate 614,387 of BMAW01027963.1, forward strand.
TGCCTAATACATTCGAATTCTGGGAAATTTTAAATTAGACATAATTACAGTGATCACTAATTATGTTTCACTTCGTTTTCTGACAGATACAGATTCTTCTCTGTGTCTTTTAAATATCTACATTTGGTGAATTCAGTTAACAATTAAAGAATATCATTCCGAGCTGAAATAAATTCCATAATTATAGTTTCAAATCGAGTGATTTTGATAGCCATTGATCCAATATCTCCAACGCACGACACTACGTTCTAAATCAGAAGTGGGAAGATTTGAGTAAGAAATTAATAATATTATATATAAACAGCAAGTTTAAGGAATTCAACAGTGTTTTTAATAATTTTTTATCACACAAATAAAAAAATATGAACACACAGCGATGCGCAAGAGTGTAATTTTCTTTCTCTCGGAAAACACTATTTTCATTTTACCATAAATAAGATACGAATGCAAAATATTCACTAAAAATCATTTTTTTTCAGAACTACTATCTATTAACAAGAAAATTAGCTAATTTTGGGTACCTATGACGCCTTTTATTTAACTTGGCGGCATTTTTTGAAAGCTTTGTTTTGTGTCTCCTGCAGAGGAGGTATATGTTGCTTCAAAAATAATTAAAAATGCTATAAATAATTAGTTATTCGACTCTATTGGTTGATAATAAAAGTATTTGTTTGCGATCAAATGGATCAAAAAGTCACTGTTTTCATTAGAAAGATGTATCACACCCAATTAGCCTGAATCCAATGAAGAATTTCGTCTGGTAATGACATTTTGAGTAGATTAATGACCTTCGGAAATCTTTTGTAATATATAATTTGTGATGTTATAATTATTTGATTATTTATCAGGAAATATGTGTTATTTAGTTGTTATGCTCCTTTGTTTTTACAAGTTCCTTATACAATTCTTAGAAACCAGATAAACAAGTATTCAGATCTGGTTGGAGTTTTAGGGTGCATTCTACTTTTGAATCAATATTTAAAAGATGTTTTTACTGACTTGCACCAAATATAAATCCCTTAAAAATTAAACAAACAATTAGCTGATGAATCTCGTCCTCATGCTTTTTATAAGTAATGTAGTCGTGGATATTATGTGGTCATCTATTATTAAAGAAACCAAATCATTCTCATGTAACGGTTTGTTAATAATTAATTCTTCTACGTCTTCAATTTGCACATCCTATAAACCGTTTTCACCAATTTCGTGTGCAAAATTTTTAATGGTTTTTTTTACCTGTCCTTTTTGATGTTAGAAATTATTACTCGTATAATCTGGAGTCAAAATTTTAATAAAAACACCACAAAATTCAAAGCGACCTAATACACTTTAAAAATTAACTCATTGAGCAATGACACATTTTTGAAAACACTGCATGAGCACGTTACGACTGCTCCCTAACAAGCCACTACACTAAAAATACCGACATTAAGGAAGTTGCCTTTCTTTAAGACTTACTTTTTGCTCAATTTTATTCACCTAGGGACCAATTAAAGCGCAGTTAGGCCAGTCATAAGGAAAAAGGCAAATTCAACTTAGTAAGATGCTCATAACCATTAGAACTATGTAGAAAAATATTATACTTCTACAGCTAAATGCATATGTCTTTTTAAAACAAGATATTGTGTAGTCGTATTCGCGTACCCTTATAAAAGAGACGTACAAACTGATGAGCAATTTTAACGATCAGTTATCCTAAATTATGTTAGAAAGGTTGCATTTCTTTGCTCCCACTGTTCTATTTTAAAATCGTGTAAAACAGTAACTACTAAACTGTACTAAAAGAATTTCATGACAATGTATTATTTTCCCATAAGACCATTAATTAATAATTTCCAAATAAATAAATATAAATAAATAAAATAAAAAAATGAAAAATAGAATAATGAAGAAAAAAATGAATACGAGTAAATAAAATGAATAAATAGAATAAAGTATTTTTACATCAAGTAAGTTAGATAATTAAAAGCAATTTATGATTTTCAAAATAAAAAAAAAATTATGAACCTTACACAAAAATTAAATGTTTGTAGTTCTTATAACAGAAAATAGAGATAAGTAAGAGTTCTTTATCTAATTGTTAATAATATTTACCGATCGTCTGAGATAAGAGTGAATGTTAAACACATTTGGTCTTTTTTTATTTTCTCAGATCTAAATATATCGTATAATAACACATCAGAGGATTATTAATTTAATTTTAACTTTCAATCATGTGGGCTTGTGGTATCTATTTCATTAATGCATTGTTAATATCTCATATTTTATCATTGCATTGGAACTTTCATTTAATTCTTTATTTTGAAAAAGCATTTAGCAGTTTTTAAATATTTCATGTTAGCTTGTTTCAAATCAGTCAACATGTAATTTAAGTCTTGAAACTCTTTTTGCAAATTTTTATGAAGAAACAAAGATTTTTGTTACGGTTACGAAACACACATCTGACTTTTCTTGAGGTTTTTATAATAAGCCATCACGTTTGCGTGCCTTTTTGAATAATTACTGCTGTCGATTGTTTTTCATACGAGTGGTATAGTAAAGTCAGTCCTACAAATAACAGGTCCATTGAAAAGTCCCCGGCCTACCATAGTAAAACACATTTTTTTTGGCAAAATTAGTTTTTATGCAACATAATTCCCTTCAAGGGTGATACACTGATTATAGCGACCCTCCAACTTTTCGATACCATTTTTGTAGTACGACTTGTCCTTTGCTTCAAAATAGGCCTCAGTTTCCGCGATCACCTCTTCATTGGACGAACATTTCTTCCCAGCGAGCATTCTTTTGAGATCTGAGAACAGGAAATAGTCTCTGGAGGCCAGAATACGGTGGATGAGGAAGCAATTCGAAGCCCAATTCATGGATTTTTGACATCGTTTTCACCGACTTGTGACACGGTGCATTGTCTTGGTGAAGCAACACTTTATTTTTCTTCAAATGCGGCCGTTTTTCGGCGATTTCGTCCTTCAAACGGTCCAATAACGCTATGTAATAGTCGCTGTGGATGGTCCTTCCTTTATCAAGGTAGTCAATGAAAATTATTCCATGCGCATCCCAACATACAGACGCCATAACCTTGCCAGCCGACTGTTGCGTTTTCCCACGCTTTGGAGCGGGTTCATCGTGTGCAGTCCTCTCGGATGACTGTCGATTGGACTTCGAAGTGAAATGATGGAGCCATGTTTCATCCATTCTCATATCCAAATATTCTTTCTCATATCCAAATATTCGGGAATGTTATGATGTACACGTTCAGTTGACATCTTTAGAGTTCTGCTATTTCATTCAATTTCAATTGACGGTCATTTAAAATCATTTTGTGGATTTTTTTTAATGTTTTCGTCGGTAATAACCTCTTTTGGGCGTCCACTGCGTCCACCGTCTTCGGTGCTCATTTCACCACGTCTAAACTTAGCATACCAATCCTTGATGGTTGATTTTCCTGGGGCAGTGTCCGGAAACTCGGCATCAAGCCAAGTTTTTGCGTCAACTGTATTTTTTCCCTTCAAAAAGCAATATTTTATCAACACGCGAAATTCCTTTTTATCAATTTTTTTCACAATAACAAAAGTTACTTCACTCAAAATGCTATAATTCACAAACTAATGATCCGACAGCTGTCAAATTTATACACGCATCTTTTGAGGGAATGGGCTAACTAAAAAACATATGGATTTAATACTAGTAGCGCCATCTATGTGTCAGGCCGGGGACTTTTCAATTGATCTGTTATATTCCAAGTTTTTCTTTTTCTTTCCCCCAAAATAAGTTTTCTTTCTCCTCCAACAATGATTCCTTTGTTAGTTTTATAGATATGATAATTATTAAGTTTCATACGGTAAATTGAGAAATGATGTCTTGATGAGTCTCAACATTAAAGACTTTGGGGAAACAGAGGTATCGAAAAAGTGTGCTAACTAATAAAGAGCAAAGATATTGATTCCCTCTTTTATTACTTAAGGTTGTCTTTACCAAATGTCAAATAACCCGTTCTAAATTTTTAACGCATTTCTATTTAGAAAATGCTTCAATATTCATGAATGTTTGTATCGTTGTAATATGTATATCCGATTATGACGAAGGATCTTAAAAACTTAGAAACATTCCAATAACGTGTCTTTTTTCACTTGAACGCAATATTCCGAAACCCATTTAACATTATAGAGACGAAATATCGAACACATTTTACCCCTGAAAAATAGGGATTGATTGGGATAGAAATTAGTATTATTAAAAAATACACTCTAAAAGTTAGCGAAGAGTCAGAATATTGAATTGTTCGAGCGATTTGTTGTCGGGAAAAGTGTTCTCATTTTAGGTCCGAATGTTTTGCATTATGCGCGAAATAAACCATTTTGTAGTGGATGGGCGAAACTTCTTTTATAAGGGGATCGGAAATATATAAGCAAGTACATAAAATATTCATCATCAAAGACTTAAGCTTATATTCTAATAAATGTACCCCCATTTCCGTTTTACCAAGGCACAGTCATTTTTCTGTTTTATGAAGTGAGAAAAACACTTTATTTTACACCACTTCGGATGCGTTGTTTGATAAACGATTTCCTTACCAGTTGCTCAGAGTATTAATTTGATTTTTTTAAGAAAATTTCTATGCATCAAATTTAATAAAGAAATGCCAATTGATTTTTACAGTCCTAATTTATTATCTCTCAAAATTTTCCTTGTATTACCTGTATAATTTTAGTTGCTTGTTTTAAATTATTATATTTACAGTCAACTAATATTACTAGTTTTATAATCATTGCTAACATCGTTGCTCTTAAACGCATGTAACATTTAAAAGATATTTTCAAAAGGTCAAGCATTTTTAAAATCTGTAAATATACGATGAGTGTATTTAAAGAATTAGAAAAGGTTTTGATATGTAAATATCTTTATTACGTATGAAAAAATATTATTATTTTAATAGAACATAATTGTTTTTAAACATAACTATTTATCGTATCTAACATTCTTTGAAGTTTCTAAGATCAGGTTGATAAACAAAGAAAGTTATTCTCATCATCATAATTTGAATATTTAAGTTAGAGAATTTTAATAATATAATTTCTTAGGATAATTATAAAGGGTTTCTCTCGCTTATTTCCTTTCAGCTAATCCTTAGGGACCTGATTTGATTTGAGCCCTATTTGAATAAATGAAACGTAATTTATGTTAATTAGTATAGGAATATTAAGGCTAGTGAATATGAATGATGAGACAGCATTCATAAAGCTGCGGAGAGTTTAATAGTAGCAACTTAGATAGATAGAGTGATAAGAAGTTTATGACAAAGAAGTTAAACGTGTGGCTACACTGATAAGAGCAGAGTATGATTCCAAGTTAGTAGAGAAGTATGGATTTGTACATGTGGATAATGAGTCGGACATTTTTACACCTTGTAATGACCCGGATCCGATTAGTCAGTGACAATTAAATGTATTTTCGTAATATAAATCTTCCGGTTCGGACATGTGTAAAGACCAAAATCGGCAGATGTGATAATTAGCATATTGTGTTCGGATTATTTTAAACTTAAAATAAGCCCAAAGGATTTTCTTCTTTGTTTGACTGCATTCATTAGTGATTATTTAATTATTGATTAAGGATGGAAAGATTAAATGAAGGAAGTGCTCCCTGGGCGTTGCGAATTTTTCATGCAAAAAGGAAGTTTGTCTTTCTTAAGGAACATTGCGCCGTAAATATTTTATGTTTAAAGTAACTGAATTGGTTATATTGTAAAAAATAGTAGAACACAAAATTTTTCCGCTTCTCATTCACGTTATTTGCCTCTTCTCTAACGTCATATGATGTATTGCTAATCATTATCAAAGAGATATATAATTCTCTAGTTAGTTACTAACTGAAAGAAAATAAATAGACTGACTAGAAAATTAGTTTCCTTTAAAAAATAGACCGTTTTTTAAGGAAAAAAAAAACATTTTGGAGTTATCCGTAAGCAATAGCATATTAAAAAGGAACTTTTAATTAATCCTGAGAACGATACAACTTCTCAGTTTGATGTATATTCAGTTAAAATTTAAAGCATTTCTCATTTATTGGCAAAAAATTGACCAATTCAAATCAAGGGGGAAAATATAACATCAGAGATGATAGCAGTTATTTATTATTATTGAAATTTTAAGATAATTTATTAAAAATTAAAATTATTATTCTGTCATATTATTTGATGGATGTAAAAGGGTTTGAATTATTAAAATTGAATTTTTTTATTATAAAAATTATGATCTTCTTACTGCGTATACAACAATTAAATTACTTTATTTATTCAATATTATCTAGTAGTGAATGGGTGAAAGTTCAGGTTTATGGTACTAGAGCCTAATCTCTTTCCCTTACTAAGCCGCGCCAAATATTTGCATAAAATGCCAAAATAATTTTTAAAATCACATTAAGGTCAAACTATAAGTAAAATTCAGTTATCGATAATAACAATGTTAAATAGCAGTGTTAAAGTGTTAAATAAGGTGTATGTCATCCAGTAGATAAAAATCTGTCAGAATGAGGTTTTGATACTTTCGATACGAATTCTTTACTAAAATCGATGTTTGTCCAGAAATTTATGGAAGCAAAGAAACTTTTTAAGGTAGAAAACTTTAGCACACTTTTTCATTACACATTTATAATTTAAATTATTACTTGAATAAACATGAAATCTTACAGTGGATATGGCCAACATAAGATGAAAGACCAGATTAGTTTAACAGTAAATTCATTAATCGCATCATATATCCATCAATAGTTGCATTGAAAAAGTTAAGTAAATCAGAATCAAATTATGTAAATCACGTCTGATTTGAAAATATTCCTGTTGAAAAGAGCGACAAAAAATAGTATTAAGAATTTATTAAATTAAATATAGTTAGTTTGATGTAGTTTGTTTAAGAAATCAAGAATGAAAAAAAAAATTCAACATTGCTAAGAGAAGCCTCCAATCTTTTTTTATTTTTATATTTAAAATAATTTGGTTTGAAAACTTGAAATGAGAACATCACAACTGGTTTTCTTTAAGTATTAAATAATTTTTGACAGAAAAAATTCCTTTAAGCAAACATGATTTGTCGCCTTTCCTACATTTTCTCCTTTGACAAAATTTTGTTTTTCTTTTTATATATCTCTCTTCTTTTTCCTCTCTTTCCACTGACTAAAATTCCTTTTCACGAACATGATTTTTCGCCTTTCCTACATCTTCTTCTTTGCAATTTGAATTCTCGGTTTTTGCGCTAAACTCGTCTTACTGACTTTAGGTGACTTCATGAGTTTATTTCGAAACCACAACATTTCTGGCCTTATTTCATAAATCTTCAAAGTTTTCAAAAGCTAAGGGCAAGCATTCATTTTGGTTATTGATATTTTTAAGAAAATAAAGTTTTTTTTTTAAAAAAAAGAGTTAATAGATAACATTTTCAGTTCAAATTTAAGAGCTCAAATGTTCTGATGAATTTCGGATGGAAATGCAGTAAAAGTATTTTTAATTTTTGTGTTTGTATGGAAGTGAACTAGTTCATTTTAAAATTTCGTTGATAAGTAAAGTAAGTAAACAATAACACATGGATCAATAAGTTCCGAGACTAACCCAGAGATGGCGCTCGTAGTAAACCAGTAACCAGGTCTTTCTAGAGTACGAACCTTTGCTTGAAACGTGTCAAAATTTTAAGTCGATCGGACCAGAAACAGCTGAGTTATCGAGGTTGGAGTAAAGGCGTTTTGTAGTTTGTTTAAAAAATGGAAAAAACCGAGTTTCGTGTTCTGACAAAACATTGTTTTTTAATGGGTAAAAACACCGTGCAAGCGAAACAATGGATTGAAAAATGTTACCCGGACTCTTGTCCATCAAAAGCAACGATTTGTCGGTGGTTTGCCGAGTTTAAACGTGGTCGTACCGACACAAATGACGCGGAACGCTCGGGTAGACCTGTGGAAGCCGTTACACCGGAAAATGTGAGTGAAGTGACAAAAATTATAATGAAAGATCGTAAAGTGAAGCTCCGTGAGATTGCTGAGATGACACAGATATCATATGGAAGTGTATTTACTATCCTTCATGAAAAATTGAGCATGAAAAAGGTTTTTTCCAAGTGGGTGCCGCGATTGCTTTCGATGGAACAAAAACAGCAACGAGTCGATGATTCAGAAACCTGTTTATCGCTATTTTCACGCAACAAAAAAGATTTCTTGCGTCATTACGTGACCATGGACGAAACATGGATACGTCACTACACTCCAGAGTCGAAGCGGCAGTCATCTGAGTGGCGCACAGCTGGCGAAAGCCGTCCGAAAACGCAGCAGTCAGCTGGCAAAGTCATGGCGTCAGTTTTTTGGGATACGCATGGCGTGATTTTCATTGACTACCTCGAAAAAGGTAAATCGATCAACAGTGATTATTATATTCACTTGCTGGTGCGTTTGAAGGAGGAAATCGCAAAAAATACGACCGCACATGCAGAGAAAAAAAATCCTTTTTCACCAAGAAAATGCACCCTGCCACAAGTCGATGAAAACAATGGCAAAATTGAACGAATTGGGCTTTTATCTACTTCCCCACCCCCCATACTTGCCAGATTTAGCCCCCAGTGACTACTGGCTCTTTGCTGATCTTAAAAAAATGCACCAGGAAAAAAGATTTGGCTCAAATGAGGAGGTCATCGCTGGAACTGAAGCTTATTTTGAAGCGAAAGATAATTTTTTTTATAAACATGGTATTGAAAAATTGGAAAAGCGTTGGAACGATTGTATCACCCTAAAAGGTGATTATGTTGATGAATAAAAAAAAATTTTGCAAAAAAAAATGTTGTTTTCAATGTTAGTCTCGGGACTTATTGATCCATGTGTTAAAAGTTATCTTTTTTTCAGTAATTCGATCAGATTCACATCCATGAATGATATTCTATTTTAATTGTATTTTATTTATAGACCTTTCCATCTCCATTCCCAGTTTTATGTAAATTGCCAGTGTAATTTGATCGGAATATTTTGTAAAGTAAGATGTAAATTAATTTTTTTGCCAAAAAATAATCAGAAATTATAATAATACAGTAAGACAACACTGTTATTTGAATATTTGAACATTATTTCTTTGAATCCATGCGAATTATTTCTAACATCTCCTTTTTTATAATAGTTACGATTACAAAAAATACCGATAGCATTTTTTTTCTCATTTCTAATCGTATCTATATAATACGATACCGGTATGAGATGCACCAGTATAAAAAATGGTGAAATTAATAAAGTTTAATTCATTGATATGATATTTTTACAGGTTATATGAACTACAGAGCTTGAGATACAGCCTAATCTGTCTAAAATATCTTGCTGCTCCAGTTCATTACATTATAACAAAAATTGACCATAAAGTAAATGGCTCGTATTGAAAGTACGTACTACAATATATACTAGATATAAATTTCAGTGCATCAATTTTACCCTTTTTCCTACTATTTTGTACCTTCAAGGAATAAAGAGATGTTGATTTATATAAAATTAAATAAATTTTTATCAATAAGACTTTTAAGAGACTTTTTTGGAATATGGATGGAAATAGTAATTCTGAATTATGGTTTTGCCCAAATTTCCGATGCACTTGGTGTCAGGTTAAGTGATTTTATTTGCTCAAATAATCATTTTTTATTATAATAAATGAAAATTGTTGATCTAATTATCGGATTTACGTGGTTCAAGTTACGCTGTTGAAATTGGTATCAAGACATTTCTAGTCGGTCTCTTTCAGTTAGTGATTCTCTACCTGATTATATAATGTTTGAATTTAAATTTTATTATCTACTTCTTTGCATTTAAATTCTTATTTCTAAGTTCCTTATTTTCAAAGCTAAGGACTCAATTGGAAACGTTTCTATGCGTTATGTTCTTCCCCTATTCCTACTTTTATTTATCTTCTCAACACTTGCTCTAATAGTTTCATTTTAAGTTTCACAGGAGGCTTCGTATCTGTTATTTACCAGGCTTTTATTTCATCAATTCCTACTAAGAAACGCAGTTTTCACAACATCCTATGATAGTCTATTGAAATTGGTTGCTTGCGAAAAAAGGTGGATGCTGAAAGGCGTAGCATCAACGTAATGGCTACACAGTTTTAAGGGAAGTCTTTAAATACTTGGCTACAGAAAAAAATATAATGAGATACTTTTAAATGCAAAGTCTTCCTCCTAGACAAAAATTCTTTTCTACAATTGATGATTAAAATGTTTGGAATAAAATCTGCACTTTCGACGTTAAAATTAAAAAAGCAAAAATGGAGTAACGAGTATTGAGCTTTCAAATGAAAAATTTCACTAAATCATTACAAGAGACAATCAACAGAGTTCTTCAAAAAAAATTTCCCCTCCGAATGTGAAAACTATGATAACTTCCATCAGCATTTTCGTCGAGCTTCTCTACTGCTCATTTATCATATTCTGATCCATCCTTTTTCCATGATGAACTCTGCAATTACCAAGTCAATGCCAAATATTCAACCTGATCCTAATTCTAATTCATCTGAAATCATAAAGAAATTTTCCCTTTAATGTTCTCTTTTTTCCCTTCAAAAGCTATTTAACACTTATTTGAACATTTGGGGGGGGGGGGGTTCCTCCGTGTCTTAAAAATTGCTCATGTGATTCTTATTCTTTAAGGCAAAAAAACTGAAGAGCCTCATTTAGGTAACAGGTGCATTAGTTTGTTTCCTATCTCAGGAAAAGTGCCTATAGAGGTTGTTTGTGAACACAACTTCCTGGGTTTTGTATAGAGGAAATTTTCTCAGAAGCGATCAATACGGATTTACAACTCATAAGAGTACAGAGGACGTTCGTTTGCGTCTAAATGAGATTGTTCAAAGAGACAAAAAGAAAATTTTACATATTATTCCGGTTTTTCTTGGCATTAAATGTATTTTCAATAATGCTCGGAGAATTAATATTCTCAACTTTTTGAAGAACCCCGGACTTCCCATCGACCACTTCTCCCTTATTTCCTACTCTTTGAGAGCCATGACTGTTAAGTTGAAGTTAGACTCCTTCTCTTCAATTCATCATATTGAAAAGAGATAATCCCGAGGTTCAGTTTCGGGTCCCATCTTTTGAAATGTTACACTTAATTACCTTATTTCAAAGATCCGAAATTTTTCTTATTGCAACATTCTTGCCTTTGTTGATGATTGTCTGCTATGTTTACAGGGTAAGGACTTTTCTACTCACTTTCTTCGGGATCAAAATGCCTTAAATATCGCTTCTAACCGATCAAAACAAATTACGTTGGAATTTAATATTTCGAAATCTAGTGTTATGATTGTTGCATAGGAAACCGAACGTTCCCTTTCTCATTTAATCTTGTATATATCCTTTACCTTCAGTCAAGGAAATAAAATATTTGGAACTTCTTGATAAACCATGATCATTTTCTTGAAAAAAACGCATTGTTTATATTTCCAATAAGTGTGGTATATTACAACAAGGATTAAGTAGTATTTTACACAACACTTACGTCATAAATTCCAATGTTCATGCTCTTTTCTACCAGCATTGTATTAGGACTTTCATTACGTATGAATCTAACTAGAGTCTGAGATCCTACTCTTGATAGATCAACTCTAAGCTGCTTCTTAGCTTAGAGTTCTGCTAAGTTTCTGTGTATTTGGAGATTTTATGGCGTATCATCTGTGGTTATCGCATTATTAGTTATGAAACAGTTTTTGTAGTTACTGGCTTTCCTCCATCTTTATTTTTCTACATATTTCTCTCAAAGATAATCTCTACATCATCAATGTCAAGCTGTCTATATGACTGCATAATTCCACTTTCTAATCTCCCTCATCTAATTATCTGAGCGGAGTACCATCCACTTAATTAGCTACCACAGAAAAGTTGTAAAAACTTTTCTATCTATATGGGTTTTCATTACCTACGGCAGCAAAATTAATAACTGTGTTGATTTTTGTATTTGTAATTTTTAATAATGATTTTGAAATTGAGAATAATCAATACAGATTTCATGATGGAGATGTTTTTATTGCAGAACTCTTTTAAGCTTTAACCATACTATCAAATGGATTTTATAGCATAAAGTTGTTTCTGTATTTGATTTATTCACACAAATTCCCTTTCTTTCTTAGAAACTCTAAAAAATATTTCTTGCAATAATGTCATTGCATAGGAATTAAAAAAAAAACCCTTAAAGTTCTGCAGAACAAGGATATCCTTGGGTCCTTTTATTTTGTTCGTGGCCATACTAGAATTTTCGAAAATGGAAGTGTTGGTTTCTTTACTAAAATTACCACCAACCGAGATACCGATTTCTCATTTCATATACCCAAATCCTTTTATAAGGAAAAAGAAACAGAAAAAAATGTCTCCCTTTGGAACAATTTGTACATTCAATCAGTTTAATCTGTTCTAACAAATTTTTTCCCGGGCATTCCACATAGACTGTCATGCCGTCTTTTTTATATAAGTTTTAAAGTCACTCCATTTCTTTCCGATAATGGTAATTTTTAAGTGTATACCTCAACAGACTTAACCTATGTCCTTCTAAATTTTATGAATTTATTGCAGGGGTGAGAAAAGTGTTGAATATCTAATTCTTTTTGTTCAAAGTTTAATAAAGGGGAAAAAGGCTGGAAAGTCGAATTGCAACCTTTCAAAATCAACTGGCCTCCAAATTTTTTTTCAACTAATATCCAGAAAAGCTTCAATAAAGCTCTATTTTATAACTTCATTAATTTTCTTTTTTAACTTTAATAATTTGATTTTGTATCTTCTTTTATCCTTTTGCATTACCGGATTTTGTAATTTTTGCTTTTTAGTTTGTCTTTTATTTTACTTTTATTTTATGCTTGTTTTTTACTTACTTCTCTAAGTCTCTTGTGATACTAAATTACGTGGTGCACGGGAATTGTTTTATATTTCTTATTAAAAAAATTAATCCAAGAAAATTTCCGAGATTATCAAGGTATTCTGCCCCAGTAACATATACATATATCTTGAAAGTTTTAAGTGATAAGAAAGGTTAGTTACACACAGTCATTGTAATAGCTCATTTTAAAAACATTATCTTAATTAAGTATAAACGCTCTTTTCTCTTAGAGTCAATTTTTTGTTTTGTCATTATTTTATAAGTTATGTTCCATCTGTCTTGCTATTTTGTTTTTCTGAATCAGATAATTAAAAAAGCTTTAAGATAACGCGTGCTACAATAAGTGGTATAGTGAATTTCCTACATGAGCAAAAGAAGGCCTTTGAATTTCTCAATCCCATTTTACAAACAGCATCATTCTTTGAATAATTTCATTGGAATCATTCTTTGAATTATTCTTTTACTTCTATTTTATTTCTTTTCTTTGATATCAGAAAAATCTTCATGAAATCCATCAGGAATTGAAACACACACACACACACACACACATACACACACACACACACACACACACACACGCAGATCCTTTCCCAATGAGTGAACTGATCTATAAAAAATGACCAATCGTTAAATATAATTTCGTATATTCAATCATTAATATTAAACAAATATAGGTAAAAAACTTTTTTTGAGACTCTGTTTCACTTGAGTTAAATCTCGAAAATTCGAAAATGGAAAACAGCTTTAGTGTTAAGCATTTAATAATGAGAAGCTTCAAAGACTTCATAAGATCTTACATCATGCGATAAGAAAATTATTTCCTTATTACTTTTCACGTGCGTTTTAGGAAGAGTCAGCTCTAAGCCTTAATGTTTTACGTATTCATTTTGTACCTCAGAGTTTTACGCTTTTATCTTATAACTTGAAAAAAAAGCAGCCTTAAAATTTCTTTTTTATCTTGAATTGTCTTTTAGATTAAAAACTAGTTTGGTATATATTTTTGCATTCAAAAATGTCTTTGAAAGATTTATTTATAGTAAATAATTATTCTTAAGCGTTATTATGGTACTAATTGATGTAATTGATAATTAATGTAAAATAAAACATTACTAATAATGGTATACGAGATTATAAATAGTATAACTTGATGAAGTAAATAGGATTATAAGTCTGTGATGAAAATGAAATAGAAATGTGAACTGAAAGAAATGCATAAACAACAATAAAAAAGTGTTTAATATTTATTATTGTTAATTAATAATTGTAGCAAGAGAGGATTAAGTCTGTATTGAAATATTGCTACTTATTATATACTTCTGGTGCCTATCCTGTACAATTCATTAGTTGTTTAATTCTTATAACAAAAAAAGAAAGAAAGAAGTGCATTTAAAATAAAAGCATACTTGAAGTATAACGCACTTTAAGATTTTCCATTTGAAAAAGCGCTACACAAAATACCTCTACTTATTTATATTTAGCGAAGATATAATGCTGTTTAAGGCTTTGTGCATAGTTATGCAATCATTTTATGAAAAAGACATTTTTTAACATAGTTCTATCTTTGTAATATAAAATATTTCATGTTAAATTCTGTTCAAAATTTTCTGAACACTTTTTAAATATTTTAGTAGTAAAGTATAATCCTTGATTTTGCAATTAATCTAAACATCGTTAATTTAAAAATCACAATAAAGTTTGATTTAGAAAAAGTATTTAACTTCGGTTTTATATTTTTAATACCATAGTAAAATAGTTAAAAGCGAAGTGGTAGTCTTAATGTTATAGCCACAATTTGATGACCTATGCATGGTCAGTTGTTGGATCGCTTTAATCAAAATGTATAAAATAATATTGTCTGGTGTATTTGAATTCAGTTGGACTATAGTGAAAGTTAGGAAAACGAAATATTGTCTGACTGCGGATTTTACGTTTTTATGGATTGCTTATTTTATTATTTTTTTTATGCAAAAGCCATATTTGACCAAGATGCACCTAACATTCTTTAACCTATGCAAAAAATGTGTATCTATGATCTAGACTAAATTATAAGTGTAAAAAAGGAAGGTAAAAGGAGAAGGGAATGCCAAGAAGAAGATTTAAAAATAGTCATCCATTTTAACCAAAGACAGGAAACTTTGTGAAGAAAAGATACTAAGGATAACATTAGAATGAAAAAATAAAGTGTGAAAACTTTGTATTCTTATTATTAGGAAGAAAATTAAACTTTAGTCAGAATAGAAATGGCAACATCTAAGTAAGTATATCTAATTAAATGAATTAATTATGAAGTTCTTTACTCCACTCTCCCAAAATAATTTTTAAAATTTCTTATTTCATTAGAAAAAAATTTTACTGACTCACCCAGGAAGAATGAGCTCGCTTAATTAGAGCATAAAGCTATCAAGCCGGTTTCCCATATTTTTTTTATTGTTGTTATATAACAACTATTTTGATAGAAAGTAATAAATATATCTCTCTCCTCTGAACATCTTATTTCTTCTTTGACATTTTCAAAATTACATTTGAAGTATGGGTGTATTCGAAGAAATTTCTAATAGAACTCAACTGTTATCCTCGCCCTATGACACTGACTCAAAATTATGTGGTCAGTTGCACATATTCAGATGGGTTTGTTTTTATTTATTTTGAATGATGCAAAATAATTGTAATGATTATTAAAATCCTGAACACATCCTGATAATTATTTGTACATACAATGTAATAAAGACAGATCAAAATAATTTTGTAATTTTTAAAAAGATAAATGAAATAATTAATGCAACTTAATCCAAAATAATTTATCTAAATTAATCCAAGTGAATATATAAACATGTATATTTTTATTTAATTCTCTAGCAGTTAGTTTTTATTTTAATACTTGTTCGTGTTTCGCTGAATCTGTCTTTTTAAGAACACAAATTTCAGTGAAGGTTATTGTTTCAATTATTTTAGTTTTGTGAAAAGATTTAACAAGAAATTTTATGATATGCATCTGGCATGTTAAAAATATTAAATAGTTCAAATCAAAAACGAGTTGTTTCTTAGATGAAGTCTTTATTTAATTTATATTCTACTCTTTATTTTATTAATTTAATCGTTATTTGCAACAATAAGTTTCATAGTAAATGTTTGAAAGATGGAAAATTGATACCGGCTCCATTTGAATTCTTTTTTCCGAACAGGAGACGTTTGAAAGAGAAACTAGCCTGAAATACATAATATTCAATGTTATATTTCTGTTTTCACTAGTATTACCTAAAAGTTTCTAAGCAATTATAATAAATGATAGAGGATTCTTTTCTATATTTCTCTTCAGATAACATTTTGGGACTTTCATAAGATGTTAACTATAGTGAGAACCTCTTTTTGTAACTGAATTATGACTCATGTAAATTAAATAGAAATACTGAGGGGTGTAGTGAATAGGACTGATGAGAAAGAAATTATAAAACTTCAGAAAATTTAAGAATAAATGTTAGTGGTAGAGAAAAGGAGATGAAGTTTACAAGGGAAGAGATTTGAATTTAATCGAATCTGATAAAAGTAGAGTTATAGAATTCGAAGTGAGTATCTGAATATAAGAAAATAAGCTCTATCTATAGTACAAGTATTATTACAGACTCAGAACTGATTTTGTCAATAAAAATTAAGTGTCTTTTCATCCTATTACTTTTTATCCTCGGAAGTGGGTAAGGATTATTCCACAGGCGTGATAATAAGCGTAAATATCTGAATTATGGTTCTCAAGATGAATTTGCTTGATTTCTTAGATGGACTATTTGTTTTTTTGTGAGCGTAGTGGTTTGTGACTGATTAAATATTTGTTAAAAATCGAACTATTAAGTGAAAGAAATGCTCTTGCAAGTTATAAAAATATTCCAATTCTTAAATCTGGAGCTTATCTACACATCTTATGATAACTTTTACAGAAATAGGATGTTCTACTTTTATGTTTGATATATAAATACTTTCAAAAGGGGTTATTGAGAAAGGAATTTTCTGAGTGTAACATTGCATCACATGTGGCATTACACACATGAAGTAAACATATGAAAGTTTAATTAAAAGTTAAAAAAGAAAAATTCGCAACACTTATATAAACGCACATTCCCCCCTGCAAAGTGTGCAACACACACAGTATTAATTACATTCCCACAATTTTTCTTCTTTCTTGTTTCTTTTCTTCTATTTTGCAGGATTTTATTATTGTTTTATTTTTGAATTGCTTGTAATTTTTAATTAATGATTTTTGTTTGTATTGAATTAATATTTTGTTTGAAGTATTTATGTAAACTTTTGGCTAATTTTCAATATATTTTTTTTTTTACTTTTGATACTTTTTATAATTTGAGTTTTGGTTATCCTTTTAATTTTTTGGTTTTTCTTTTGATTCAATAGTATTTTAGTATTAATAAATTTAAAAAAAAAATAGATATTATCTGTATTGTATAGGATTTTGTTTACACACACAAATACACTCACAAGAATGAAATTTTTTTACCTTATTGTTAAATAATATAACTTAATCACGGATTAAATACTTCTTCGTTTAAATCAATTAATTTTTTTCAAAAATATTTACTTTATAAAAACATTCTCATATTTATTTTCAAGATCTGAAATAAGAGTACGACGCTATACGTGAATTTTCTTCAGAAAATATACATTTTAATTTCAGATATTAGTAGTATTGAATAAGGCATCAGATAATTGTAATTTTTCATTAGTTTATTCAAGATGTAATAATTTATGAGCAGCTGTAAAACCTTTAATGGCACTATTGGTTCGAAAATATGTTGTTTTTATTTTTAATCAACATCGTTTTAGAGCTACTCTCACGAGGATTCTAAACAAAACAGCACACAATTTAGAGCCACGGTTAAAATACGAATATCTCACTTCCATATTATGCTTCCTGAACACTTTGAAATGTTCAACTGATTTTAATGTGCGTAATTCCCTAATTCAAATTACCCTCTTTGGTGGAATCAGGACGCGATCCCACAGTTCGTTACATCATCATCGGTTCAATGGTTATAAAACTCGTTATGATAAACATTTGGCAAAAGAGGCCCACGCGGATTTAAAGAACAGATATCAATTAATCAGAATTAAACAATAATACTTAATTTTCAGGAAAAAATATAATACATAGATACGCGTGCTTCAGGATCGTGACTGGAACACAAACTGGATCAACTTCAAATCTGGAAACCATACTAAACACTTTTTGACTACAGTTAACAGGTAACGATTCTTTATCATTTACTTTTACGGTCATTATTTAACTTATTAAAACAAGCACATAATTTCACAGTCAAATCACGAGAAAGTTATATAAATATTAAATCCGGTTAATTAATGTATCCAAATTATGAATACTCAAAGATTCGTGTTTTATTATACTCTTTAAGTTTACTTTGCCACATCACACCTGAAATATAGTTTGGAATTATAAACAAAGTTGTCTCTTACCAACTCACTCAAGTTCAAGTGAGTGAGCTTAATTACTAGAATTAAGGATTCGAAGGTGAAATCCAGCTCCCACCAATATGAACTCACTCCAAATAATCTTTATTTTAAGTCAGTGTGCTACCGATATTCACTTGTTTGGTTTTATTAACGTCACACTAGAAGCAACACGAGGGCTATTGGCTACAGACCTCGTAATTTTGAACCTCGGTCTAGTGACGAGGATGACACTTGAGCTGATATTCACTATTAAAATCACATTTGTATCATCCATCAAATACCAACCACTAACCTCAATATTTAATTCTTCGTCTCTATCTCCACTTCCTATTCATTACACTTCTTAACTTGAATCTAATCTACATATATACTGTTTTATTTTATCGGAAGATATTGGAAATTTACGCACGCACGCACGCACACACATATATAATATCAAAAATATCCCATTGTATTAGTAAAAGAAATAATCGCGAATAGCCTACACTACAAACTTTAGATTTTAAGTCACCACCAACCTAACAAGTTTCTTGATCAATCATGTCTCTTATCAAACTTAAATTTATTTAAAATTAAAAGTATGCACTACTGTACTTGTGATACTTATGAAAACTCAACTCGTAAATTTTTTATATTTTTTTTACCTCTCAAATTTTCACTTTACAAAACACATCTTAACAATGAATAATTGATTTAAAATGTGATAAGCAATAGAAGTGATATAAACAGGTTTCCGAAATCAACCAATATTGTACCGAGGATATCGAACGGAATGTAGTGAATATATTTGGCCATTGTCAATACCCTCAAGCATAAAAAATAGTTTAATTAGCTTAATTAACTCAAAAGAAATTTTATAGTTTAAAATCCTTCCCAGTTTTTTCTTTGAGATCATTTTCTCGGATTTTCTCTCTTTTTTAGACAGATGTAATTAAAACAAAGATTGCATTGATGTTATCAGACGGCTGCAAAAAAAGAATAGAAATGTAATGAAATCAGTGAAATGCTCATTACTGATTAGATGATAGATATTGATTTAATCAATAAAGATCATTTGTTTGTTAAAGTAAGTGTGTGTGATGGAGCTATCGTTATTAAAATTTAGTTTCATAATTTACATGAAATCAAGCATTACAGAAAAATAGTAATAAATTTATTTTTCAGAAAGTCAAATTGACAACTGGATTGTTAAAATTTTAATTGTCATTAAAGACACAAATTTATTAGGGATTACAGTCTTTTTATTTAAAGTAATAATAATTTTTTTCTATTTATGTAGTACATTTAACTATATTACTTGAATTTACTAAGCGAATTCTCTTTCAAATCCTTTTCCATACATACTATTATTCAACGAGAATAGTGTGTATAAAACAGGTATAGTATGTGAAGCTACTTACAAAAAAAGATTGTAATTAATTTGTGATTGATCAAATTTGGATTCCTACAATTTTCAAGCCGTAAAAAAATCGTAATATAGAACAGTCATGGTTATTTTTACTCCGGATATTTTTACACTCAACATAAGCTTAGCTTTAAAATTGTTTTTGCGTAACACTAAAGTAATCTTTATTTGCTGCAATTGCTTCCTCTGACCTAAGAATCCAATAGTTCACGTTTACAGCTACAATGGAAAACATTGAGATTGCTAAAACAATTAAAAGCCTTTTTCCTTGTGTTGTTGACATCATAATTTTCATTAAAATACCGTCAAAATCGAATTGAAAAACACCTTCTCGCGCGATCTTCGAGTTACGTATAGACATCGCGTTATTAATGCACTTTATGTAGTACTTTTCCTTAAGGATGTTGTACATTTCTGCCTTTTCCATTTCACGCAAATGATACATCAGGTTATTAGTGAACATTTCCGTTTGACTGCATTTTTGGTCACGCAAAGGGTTTTTTTTTCTTTTCGTACAGCCACAAAATGTCGTCCCTGACCACTTTTCAGAGATACACGTGATTTGTTTAATCTAACTTGATTTCTTCCAACCGATCCGTAGTATTTTCAGTTTGATTCGCAGTCGCTTCGCTGAAGTATGAGTGCAAAGAACTGATATTAATACGTAAAGATTCATTTTATTTTTATTTTACGGCATTGATTGTTACGTTTAGCTTTAAAATATATTCAAATTTAATAATTGATCTTTTGTTTTAATTTTTATGTCCGAAAAGAATATTATTGTCCATTTCAATATTTTATCATTTGCTTAGATTCGAATATTTAACTGATAATTCTATTTTAAAATAAATTAGCACTTAGGGTGGCTAATTATGTTCTTTATAAGGTTTTGCATGGATCAACTTTTGAAGTTTAATTTTATCCTACTTTAAAGACTTACTTACTATAACCGTATGCCAAGAATTTTATTAAGAATTCGTCAGAAGAACGAGGTCGACATCCGAATAGGAAAAACTCCTTTTTAATTCTACAAGCATTTCGTTTAGTTTTTTAACGTCGCACTAGAAGCAACACGAATGCAACTGGCGACGGAGCTCGTAATTTTGAACCTCTGTCAAGTGACGAGGACGACACCTGAACTGGCACCCACTCTCCTAACTTCCACACCACGTTAACAGGAGGACTTTGGGTCCGACAGATTTAATGTGCGTCAGCTCCGGTTACATGGAGGGTCTTTAGGGGCCAAGGCTCGAACCCACGACTCAACGGAAACCGTTAATTCTACAAGCATTACAACAATATGAAGACTAAAAAATTGAAATATTTTCGGTGTAATCGACCCATTATCCTGAAAAACTGTCTTTTTTTTGGGCTTAAGAGCTTGGATCCTATAACCCAAAAATTGCCAAGTTATGATTTTAGAATAATTAGTGTTTTGTATTTTAAGTACTTCAGATTTTACGTAGAATATTTTTATAGATAGATCAAACGATTGTAAATGAGTTTAAAAATTGTTAGGAGGAGAAACTAAAACACTTTTTGTTACTTAATAAGTTATTAAATATTTATAAGCGATGAATAATAATTACGAGATAATTATAAATAACATTCGCGAAAGATTTTGAATGACAAGGAAAATCATTTCACACGCACACATATACACACATAGTTAAGTGAAAGAAAAACAGCCTTTGGGTGATTTTTGTAATGAATCTTCAGACGAGAAGAGGTGATATCGCATTTTTTTTTTAAAGTACGTGTATTTTTATTTCCTGTTTTGCTTGATGTATCAAAAATATAATTAAGGCGTTTTATCAGAAAAGTTAAGGGAATGAAATTCCACTTATAATCACTTTTATTAAAAATAAATCGTATAATTCCATATTATGTGTTCTTGCCTCGATGGGGTAAATTAACAGATTGTTATAACCATTCAGAATAAATCTTCCTTTAATGGTTAATATTTAGTATGTTTGTTACTGTTATGCTTGACGATGAAGCAAATAAAAATATGGAAACAATAAAAAAAATTTGTTTCTAGATAATCTAAATTTTCTTTTTTTGAGAAAATTCCTAAAAAATTTGAGGATTTTAATAAGTTAAGGCCTTGTGTATTCAGTGTGTTTGCATAACATGTATCAGTCAATAAAATGTACAGTTTCAAAAAGGCTTATAAATTTTTAAATGGAGATTTTAATGGCTATAACTTTTCATTTAATTACAAACATTACATCAATGAAAGATTACAAAATAAAGAAGTTTCTCCAACAAATAAATGTGCGATGGAAAAAATTGCAAATAATGAAATTTTACATTGACTAATAAAATGATTTTTACATTTTTATTATTGTAAAAAACAATTAAATTTTCTAAACTGAACTGAACAAAAAATATATTCTGGAGGATTGAACCTTGGCAAAAATCATCAACTTTTCAGTGACGTAATTGTTCATACAGAACCTCGATAAGGAAAGAAAAGTATTTAAAAAATTTTAAACACGATTTTCTTCAGAATATCTTACTGTTTCAAACTGAAAATTTTCTATACCTAAGACTATTCAATAATACTACTAGTTTGAAAAATATTGGTGACCCTATATAAAGTTCGAGTTCCTTGGAAAGTTTATTCCTTTCTACCTTTTCCATTCTCTAACATAAGTCCTTTTGAGAATTTTTATTCCTTTTTAAATAATTTTAGCCAAGTGAAAATATCATGACTATTCTCACTCGTTCCTAAAAGTTGATAGCTCATTCTGATAATTTCAATATTTAGCTGATAAAAGTTCTACCAATTTTTCAGAATGTGAATCTGATTTATCCAAGATGGCGTCGAGGCAGTAGCCATCTTCATTGCCTTAAAAAAAGAAAGATATATTAATAGATATTATTATCGAGAATTTTTAACCATACTATTGTTAAAATTTTTGACTGGGGTAGTAAGGGTAGTAATAATTTTGCTATTAGGATAGATAAAGTCATTCAATTTGTTCACTCATTTATTTATTGTTCATTAATATCTCCCATAGATCTAACACAAGAACTATCGTCAACGGACCTCGTCATTTTGAGCCTCGGTCAAGTGAACTGGACGACGTCTGAGGTAGCAGCTCCCTCTCGAAACTTCTTCACCACGCTGTCGGGATGACTTGGAGCCTCGACAGATTTAACGTGCATCAGGCTGGCTGCACAATGGGTCTTTAGTGCACACTGGACTCAAACTCGCGACTTCTCGGAAGCATGCCTACTGTGAACCTGTAAGTATGACCACTAGGTTACTGCGGCTGTTTTCATTTTGTCGACAAACCTTAAAAATGTGTCTTTTGACGCAAATCGCGTGTGTCAACTTGGCTATTGAGATTTTTTTTTTCTCATAGGAATCGGAATGAAAAGTTCTGACCCCGGAAGATAGTTGTTATTCTTATATCATATAAAACTATAATTGGTTAATTTAGAAGGCCTAAAATAATCTTATTAGGATTTCATAAGAATCAGTTTGGAGTATAAGCACAAAAACTTGATCATTAATTCACTGAGTCAACATATTCACTTGTTCGTTTAGATAATGTTTGTTTAAACAAATGATAATATTTTCATTTCAAAGCTATGTCAAAGATTATATATATATATATATATATATATATATATATATATATATATATATCGTTCTTTACTGTCTATCTTCATCTATTTCTCATATGAATTCATTGATTGACACAGTAAGTCAAACGGGCCTGTTTAAATGTATTTTTAACTACCAAAAGGCATTAAAATTTGTTCTTTTCCGTATAAAGATTAATATTATAATTTCCGTATAAAGATATTCCTATACACTGTATCCCAAAAGTTTAGAAGATATTTTAAAAAAGTGATTAAATGGCTTAAAAATTAGAAATATGTTTACATAATAAAATATATCTATATTTCATACATCACTTGTTCGTTACAGTAATAAATCATAGTTAATGGTAAAAATATTTTCTACAGATTATAAAAATAAAATGAAATAACTTTGTGTTAAAATTTTAGAGGAATCAAGAATTTAAAGAAAATTAGAACACTTTATAAGAGGTAACCTAGGCATAAATTCTTATCACATCAAAAATACGCGCCTCCATTGAAAAAATTAACTAACCTTTCTATAATGACCTACTCAAGATTATACCATACTTTTTAAAGGCAAACTTCAATTCAACAACATTAGAGAACTACCTAAAATTAGCATACACTTAAATGACAAGTATTTCTCACGTGTTCTCAAAAGTATTAAGACTTGAACTGCAACTATTCCAGAGATTATGTTGAAGCGATATTTCGGAGATGTTGTTGGAAACTGCCACTGAGGACCGGCTAATACTTATAAATGGTAACAAATAATTCTCTAAAGTACATAAAGAATGTTTGGTGTTCTCTAATGTGCATCTGATGTTTGGCAACCACTAAAGAACTGCAAGGATGCACATCCATTGAAGCCAAATGAACCCCAGAACCACAACTCCGCCACTGCCTTGCTGCCGGCTGAAAAATAACACAGTTTCTTTTGTAAATCATGACAATAATTAATATATTCATCAGGATAGACAAGGCCCGATTTGATATTTCTTTTTTTCCACTGAGAATTATATTTTTGATACACGAAGGCCTGTTACTCTTCGAACTTGTTGCACGGAATTTTTTTCGAAGCTACGAACCTTTGTCATCTCTTGTATATCAGACTCTATTGTTATCAAACCCTTTATCCCTACAAAGAGTTTAAGAGTTCGATAAAAAAAATGTGACCTTATTTTTAAATTATCTAAATGTTTGAATTCTACTTTCTCATTAGTGATAGAAGGCTGTATATTATATTACAGTTTTAAAAAAATTTAAACAGTATATTAAATCTTCCAAAGTGTTAAAAAATAAATTTAACAGTTCTGATATTTCATTTCAATTCAGAAAATTAAATGAGATATTAAATTTGCTAATAGTTATTAAATTGAATGATTATAAACACAGTAGAAAAAGAAAAAAAAATCAAAAACGATGTCAATAATTTTTCACTTAATTCTGTTATGTTTACTCGTTAATCATTTTTACCTTCATTAGCATATTATTACCATTTGGATGTTTCAATCTCTCTCCAGAATTTGGAGAATTTTTCTACTTTACGGTTCTTCCTTTAACAGATTTTTTTTACCGAAAGAAATAATTATTTCTGCGATGTAAATTGTTCATTTTGCTTTTTATCAAATATTTTTGTTATAAGATACCCTTTATTACGACCAAATTTATACTTGGTGGAATCAAAAGGCTGTATCATAATTCAGATTATCTCCAGCTGTTTATAATCAAAGGTCCAAAAAATAAATACATAAAAAAGAACTGGTCGTGTTCAAATTTACAGGCCCCGCAGATGTCAGCCTAATCAGTCTTATGGATCATACGTCTTATATATCATAAGCAAGGAGGAAGGGTTCATGGGATTCAAATAATTCCAATAATTCCTTAAAATGTTCAAACATAATTAACGCTTCCGTATTTTTCTATCTTCTAATCGATGGGACAATATTAACACCCTTACTCAAGGAAACTGTCTGTCTTTAATCCATAAATATTATAAACCATGTGGGGAACAATCCTTCATAATCTAAAGGCTAGGATTTACTAACGATTCAAAAACAAGTCAAAAGGAACTAAACGTGAAAAGAAGTAATGAAAAATAAAGATCAAAATTGCAAAAAGCTTTCTTTACTGAAAATATCTATTTTGCTTTACACATGCTGTTAAGGGATTTTGTAATATTATGATGTGATTAATAAATTGACGTATACATTTACAAATTTACGAGGGTCATTCTGTAAGTCCTTAGGAATTCCAAGAGATGGTGCTCGTAGCATCGAGAATGGTTTGTTTTTAGTAGGTATTATGACTCACTAGATAGCTGTCTAAGTCTCAGGTACTCGTATTCGTAGTCATGCCAACTTCTGCACTTTGAAAACTCTTCGTCGTAATCTTCACGGCCGTTGAGACCATCTTCGCACATCTTTGGAGAATATTCACAGGAAGCAACAGAACTTGCTTGATTTTTGCTTGACTTTCGATACATAATGAGGAACACAGGTCTCATCAACGGAGAAAAATCAAAGCAAAATGACGTCAACCCGAAGCGGCAGCTGTCAAATTTTGACATGGTAGCATATGACTACCAAATCAAAACAAGAATCTACGTCAAATTTGTCTCGGCTTCGTTTAACAGATGGCAGCATCCAATAATAATAACAATTTACCTTAATGATCCCATTTGTCTTCAATTTTAAGTACTTTTTGAGCCACCCTCGTAAGAGGATTAGGGCAGAAGAACTTGAAATTAGGGAATTAGCGGATTGTGATTGTTTATTGACGTCGCACTGAGAAGCAACATGATGGCTATTGGCGACGGCCTCGTAATTCTAAACCTCGGTCAAGTGACAAGGACGACACTTGATCTGTCACTTCTCTCTCCAAACATCTACACCACGACAATGGGAGGACTTGGAACCCCGACTGATAGCTTGAGCCTACGATTCAACGAAATGCCGACCGCAAATTCGCGACAAGGATCACTCGGCTAGCGCGGCCACTGGAATTAGAGGAAGAGAGAAGGAGAGAGAGCTGTATACTTAATATATATAAATCATACAAAAAGTGCACTGGTATTTTTTAAAATCGATATCTATTTAAATTTATATAAAATATTTTGATAAAAGAAATGAAATTTGAAAGAAAAAAAAAATAGATTAAGTTTTAATTGATATCTAATATATTATTTTTGATATTATTATTATTATTACAGCTTAACACTTCTATTAAAATAATAATAAAAGTACATATTTCAAAACCCTCAATGTTCTGAAAATTGCAGTACATCTTGAGTTTTCCTTAGAGCGTCTCAAATATAGAATACTTTTTAATATCTCATAGGAAACAATATAAAATTGAAGTGATATTTCTATGCACTATAGAGAAAAAAATTACAACAATATGAAGGTGGCACTCAACAGAGGTCCCATTTACGAGAAAGTAACATATGCTAAAATATGCAAATCATTCCCATTTCAGAACATTCGAACATCGCACGTAAGGATAATGACATCTACTAACTGTATACAAGAGATTACAACAAGTTTCATACTTGGAAATCGCTTTCGAACATTGGTTATTTGATCGAATGTCACATATAAGGAAGAATTACTCCTACCTGACATTCGGAAATTAACCGAGACGGTATTGGGTCTGCGGCTTATCGATCTGCGATATTGCTGTTCTCGATGGTCGTGATCCCTTGATTGTAAGTGAATATGGAATCGATAGGGCCAGAAGCAAAACGCCTCGAGCATTAGTGCAGTCCCAGCCACTAACGCATGAGAGGACAATCATGTTGTTCATGTGGGCTTGAGGGATGGTACAGCCACTTCACGTACCCTCAGTCAAGAACTTGACTCATCCACAGGACGACCAAGTTTCCGCGTGGTCAATGCAACAAAGTCTTAAGCACCATTGAGTGTCTGTGCGGCAACCATTGTTGTGTCTTCCTTTGACTCTGCAACAAAGATAGGCGCGCCTACAGTGATGCGTTGAACGAACTTTCCTGGGCACAAAAGAAATGTCACGTCATCTTCTCAGACGAATCTTGGTTCTGAGTACATCATGATGAATTCACCTTTGCTTGGAGGCCCCGTAAAGAACGAATGTTTCCAGATTGTCGTCGTCATCATCATACGGTTCAGCATCTGGAGTGACGTTATGTTGTCATCATGCCGGTCAATAGATGCCGGTCGCCTCTTATTTGCATTGCGAGAACTCTCTACAGCCACCGTTACATTTTCGACGAGGTAAGGTACTTGGATGTGCCCTGTCTTCGAGGCCTCCGTGACGCAAATTTTCTACGAAGCAATGCATAACCACATATTGCCCTGTCCTTTCTCGAAGCAGGTGGAGTTCTATTGTTATCTTATCACTCCCATTGTGAATAATTGGTCATGTGTAACCGAGTTATCGGTATGCTAACCCTCACAAACCATTGCTATTGATAAACTTTGTCATAGAGTTAAAGCCACACGGAATGATGTCATCCGAGATCAGTTCACTCGATGTCCTGCGCATTATAGCAGTTACTGCTATCAAAAGAGACACTCTGAGTATTGAATTCAGCACATTGTGTACCCCTAAAGCACCTGTAAATTTAATCATGTCTCCCTCCCATTATACTGTATACTCACAATAAATAAGCTTCTGCTATTTACTTTCCTTACTGATGTAGCAATTTTAGAGGGCAGTAGTGTACTTTACATAATACTGCTGCTGAATTTAAAATTTCAATACGCCGTTACGAAAATTATGACAGTCAGGTGGAATTGTTCACCCAATAGAAAAGCAATCAAAAAGACTATCTTTTTTGAAAATGTGAATATTACCATAGAAAAGTGCTATTCAAAACGACACCTAGTTAAATGTTACATTCATGATATGTATGTCGAATCACAAAATAAATATTTATTTTATGATTAAAAGCATTTAAAATATTACATAAAAGTATTCTAATATTTATTTTCGAAAAATTACATGTGGAGCGTTATTATGAGGAATACATCATGTACAAAAGTGCTAAAATATCTATTGTACATAATGATCTTTTCTTGTTGTATAAACTTATTTAGTAAATTGATTTATTTGCATGTGTGTGGATACTGCATTTTAATTTCAAACAGCTCCTTTTAAAAGTTTAATTGAATTGAAATAAATAAAGGAACGTTTTTTTTTTAAGAAAGCTTGCTCGTTCAGTTTTGATTAAAGCTTTCTACTTTTTCATGTTCAATACTTACAGAAATAGATTTTATAATGTTTTTCTTGTACATCTGACTTCGTAAAAATTTTGCTTATAGATATACATCTTGAAAATTCAAAATGCTTGATAGAACCGAGTATAAATTTTCTCTTAGAGCTCGTCCACCTCAGAATTAGGAACACTTCTTTTCAACGAAAAAATAAATTAAGTTGAAGTATGAGGAAAATAGTTTCATATAAGATAAGTGGGGAAAAATATCTGTGTACTCTGTTTATAGAGGTATTTCGCATGATCTCCTGTGTCTGAACTTACTTGAGAGTTTAATATTTGCTTTGTATCTTCAATAATTTGCATCTTCGAACCCTACTGATTTCGTTAGCGAACAGAAATTCTCTCATTAATAAAAAGTACTATCTTTTAATTATATTAATTAAATTTTTGACTGATTTCTTAACAATTTAAACATTAATGTCTCTTTAAAAAGATATCTAAAAAAAGTCTAAATTTGATCACTTTTTAAAAAAATATGTTGTTCTTTTTTAATATTATCTTCAACTCATGCGAAAAGAAATGGAATTTCTGGTTATGGTCAATAAAAGTAAACTATTATACTTTGTAAACATCTATATGTTCAAACTAAATACAATTCATTGCAACAATATCATAAAATTCGAAAGATATAGTTAAATAGACCAACATATAAACTACATTCTATTACAAAATAAAATGAGATGCTGATAAAACGAGGAAGTTCTAAAATACATCAAGTTAAATAAATATATAATAAAGGAGAAAAATAAAACCGAAAAATGGTTATTTTTACCTTTAACTGAAAATAAATAGATAACTGGAAAGGTCACTTGAAATGAAACGGGAATGGAGAGAAAAATTAAAAATTTATGACACAAAAAAAATCCTTCGTAATAATGAATGTTTGTGATTAATTATAATTGAAATAAGCAAGTATTTAAGTAGTTTTGTTACATTCGCTGTGTTTCAGTAATTAATTGCAGGAACTTTGAAATAAATTTTTCATCTTTAATGGCAGTGCAAGACGACTATATTCCAATGTTAAATAACTTAAATACTGCCAAAAACTTATATCACCTTGACGAAAAATGATTCATTTTTCTTTTTTTTTCTGTTGTGATACTCACAATGTTGTAAAAGATCATCTTCAATTCCAGTGAAGAATGGAACCTAAATTTGATACAACTTTTTTAGACAGAAAAACGCTTCAACGTTAATATTACATTCCGAATTTATTATCATGTAGAAAGAAACTTACTTTATTTTCCTTATGTGACTTCTATTCTTTCGATGTATCTTTTCAAAAAAATATTTCTTATCTCAATCTCAATACTGCAGTTGCAAATGAGTTTTTAAGTTTGTGTTAAAAGAAAAATGCATATTTAAATAACAATTCTAAATTTAAAGAAAGTAATATGATAGGAAAGGGAGTTATTTTTGTAAATAATAGATCCCAGCTAGTTAGTTATGCTTCGTAAACGCAGTTTGATTACTTGAGATATGCATAGGTTGTAACTTAATTAAATTATATTTAACAACGATATATTTTTTTCTGCATGCAAGCGAACTACAGCTCTGAGTCATGGTTTATGACATAAGGTGAAGATAATTTTGTTAAGTGGGCCATTCATATAGCCTCCCCTAACTAACATCTGGATCGGCTTTCTGATTTTATGTTTAAATTTCCAGCTACTTTCGAACCAATTGAGACGTGTGGCGGCATACCTCGAATCCTTCTCATCTTGCTATCAAGTAGCAGGTTTGAACAAATTATTTCTGCTTGCTCAAAGATACAAATTGTGAGTGTGTGCGCACCTGTGTTATTGGTATTTCTACAAGCACACCCATCAGAAGAACACAAAAAATTCAAGAAAACTTCGGATTAGACCTCGCCACCTCAGTTGATATTATTGTAAGAATTACTGCCAGTATTTTTAACAACACGTCGGGATTTATTAAGACTACCACAAATTCAAACTGCAAAAACACTAACTGAAAAGAAATATGCCTTAGTTGAGGCAAATAATGATTTGGACAAATCATCATTCCCCAGTTAGACTTTTCAACTTTCTTCAATTGTTTTCTTGAATTAATTTGTTCCCCTTTTCTGGCAGCTTGTTCCATTTAACGAGCCTTACCCTCCATTCAACGGAAAGCACAGCAAAACTCATGGTTCATCATTCAATTTTCCGGGTATTTCTTTAACTCCGATAGACTTTTCACTGATCAACTACACAGCATGATAAATCTTACATACACAGCCATTATTCATCTCAGCTGCAAGATACAGGCTTGAAGGCTGCAAGTGGCCTGGGCACCCACAGAAATCAACATTAACAAAAGAACACAACAGAAGAATGTAAGAATTAGTTTGCTTTGGTGATTCGACTTCTATTGTCCTTCGCCTACTATCAAACTTGATTCGCCTCCAAGACTTGTCCGGTTTTCCTTCTCTTCATCGATGGCTGTACAGAGAAGTGCTTCTCTCTGCAAGCGCTGTTACTCAGATAAATACGTATACGTATTTATTTATCTGATTGGAATGCATTTCAAGCAATACTATATTAAATAACAAATAAATGTTGATGTCTTAAAATATTAAATTGTCCTGGATCATCCTTATAACCTTTACAAAAATATCGTGCTACACTTTACTTTAAAGTAAATCTACCGTAAAGCCCTATCTCACATGGTTGAGTAAATTAGATTAACCTAAGATGTGTAGAGAATGGACTTAAAAATATGTATAAAAATGCGACAGAGAATTTAATAAAGAGGTAGTAGAGAAATTAGTTGAGAGTAAGTAGTAAGTAGAAATTGTAAATGATTATCTGCAGCTGACTAGCTTTGATTAAGGATCCTTTGTAGAGCGATCTTAAATCGGAAAGTCAATTTCTTGCTCAAACCTTCAATCTCTTTGATCAAACTCACTCGAATTCGTGTGAATTGATGATACAGAACTAAATTATTCATTCTTAACAAGATAACAAGCGCATCGAGTTTTGATTGATTCAAAGAAAAACCTTTAACTTAGTTTTCATTACTGAGCCTCAAATAAAAAGACTGGATTAATATCTAACGTCTCTTTGCTGAATTGTGTGAATTTCTGTTACTCTGACTTTATCTTTTGAATAATCACCTTAGAAATACTATCAGTGTAATTGAAGAATAGAGAGGCGTTACAATTTTAATGGTTACTTAAAAGGGAATGCTTTTTTATTACATTTGGCCCATTAAAAGTGTATGGTATATAAAATAATATTAATTTTTCAAATTCTATGTACATTTAATTTTTGTTTAATTTTTGAGATGTCAAACATTAAAGAAATTTTCATTATGAGTTTATATAATCCATAAAATTTGTTAGAAAAAGGCTTTTGAAATTCTGAATAATTAATTTTTTCCATCTTTTTCATGCCAACTTAAGTTATTCCTAGTAATTGATTTTTTTTAAGAAAAATGCTTTTATAAACTTTTCATTTATCTTAGGTGTAAAATAGAGAATTTGGTGTACAAGATTATTAATCAAAATATTGATAGAAAAGGAATTTTTAAAAATTTTACTGACCATTTGTTTTTCTTCAGAAAAAACATGTCAGATACCTTTTTGACAGTGAAACTTATTTAAATCAGCCTTCAAAATAATTCAATATCCATACACATTTTTATGTTTCTGAAGCAAGATAATAACTTTAAAATTTCGCTGCTTTTAAGTAAAATTTGAATCACTAGAATATGTAAAAAAAATTCAAGTATAGAGGCAAAATGACATAGTAACAAACAGAAAAGCAAATGAAAACACTAAATAGTTATTTGCGAGAAAGGCTTTTGATGATAGAAAAATTATCCGATATTTGTTACTAATTTTATGATAGAGTACAGTATTTTTGAGTTATTTCTTAGACCTTTGTGGAAATTGTGCTCTTTTTTATATTCGAAAATCATTTATTTTATTTTGGATTAAAACGAAAAATGCGAAATTCTTTTTCTCTATAAATTTAGTTTCTCAAAGAACTTGAAATAATTCCATACAACAGAAGTAGTAATCAGTTAATAAAAGCCATGAAATTCATTCCCTGTTTGAACAGTTAACCTCATAATTTCGGGTCCTAGTCAAGTAACAAGAATAGTAACGTTTCTCTATTTATTAAGCTTATTATTTTAAACTTATTTAGAGTTACAAAATCACACAGTCAAAAGAAGATAAAGTCAGTCTCAAAAGTTCCTTTATTAACGTTTACAAATATTCAATATCTGGATTCGTAATTTGTTTTATCTGCGGTAGTAATTTCAATATGCGTCTGATCTAACGTTTAAATAGTAAAGTGATCTTTCTCTTCCAAACCACATGGGTTCGAGGTTTTATATAAAGTATAGTTGAGAGTTCGAATTTCGAACCCTTTATCGATCCATTCTAAAGGCCCATTATTCAACGCAGATCTGCTATGTACTATGATCTACAGCGAAACTTAAACGATGTTGCACTTGCTAATTTCACCTCATAATCTCTCTGTTACGCACAAAACTACTTACTATCAACAACAATATTAAATTTTTCGCCACGAATCAATGCATCACTTCAATTCACTCACTACATAATTTCTATATTATCTACTCAAATCTTGTTTCATTCACTTGTAGGGATTTTTAATTCAAACACACGCATTCGACCAAAGGTTCCCGAAGCGTTAATTGAAGGGGGAAACTCAACAGAATTCAAGTCGTGACATTGAAATCAATACCTCATCAAGCTTCCACATCAAGCTTACAGTTTTACGTCCCAGTATAATTCAATGAGAGGTAGTCCTTTCTGTTAAAACATAGTAGTTTCAAGTGGATAAAAAATTCGAACTCACAAATATTTAATGTAAAATTTTGTATACGTTTGTGTAATTGACCAATTTAACTACGAACTCATTTCAGCAGAATACTAATATTTACAATGAAACTTAGTGTGGGGCAGTTTTGAAAGGTTTCACACACACACGTAACAAATTATACATGACCGCATTAATTATGCGTTCTAAATTTTTATATTACAAGCTCATAGCTTCATAAAAAACAAAAGAAAGGGAAAATGTTATGAGGTTAATTTCTTTCTCATTTGTATTAGTACAGAAAACTCAATAGGCATTTCAAAAGTTAAGTTTCTTTACTTTACACACACACACACGCATGAGTGAGAGAGAGAGAGAGAGAGAACCAAATAGTTAAGGAAATACAAAATATCAAATTAAAAATTACTTATAAAAATCAAACAAAATTTACTAAATTAATCAAACTATCTAAAATGTAATATATATATATATATGTGTGTGTGTGTGTGTGTGTGTATGTTAGCATTTGTGCATGTATGCATATATATATGTGTGTGTGTGTGTGCATGTATGAATATATACATGTATATGTGTGTGTCTATATATGTGTATGTATGTATATATATATATATATATATATATATATATATATATATATATATAATCAGATTATCGTCTTACAACTGTCTTTATACATAATGCTATAATTAGGAACACTTATAAATATTTAAAAAATTGACAATACCAATATCACATTTTAAATTACTATAGAGCACTATAATATATACAGTAATGTAAATTCTGGTTAAATCAATCACTTTTTCCCCCTCAGTTCTGTATTTCTTCCTCTATATTTAAAGGTATGAAGGAATTTTACAATTATATGTTAAAGAAAAAAAAAAAAAACTTTATATCTCTAAAATAACACTAAATTTGGAGGAAAATGTGTAATAAGTTGGTATAAATATTGAACAACACAAATTGTTATAAACATTGGGACATTTTTATATTTGAAAAATGTTCCCAGGTTTGAACCTTATTTTTACTATAAGATATCAACACTCTTAACTAAATGAATTTCAACTCCAGGTAGAAATGAAAATCTAAGGAATACCAAATGAAAAAAATACCCGCACTTACCAACTATCTTGGATTTGCAGTCTATGCTATTTTTTTAATATACGCATATGTATTTCCTTATAAAATACTTAATATTTTCAGTGTAAAAATATTTGATTATTTTAGATTACTTGCATGGTGCATATCGTATTCGTATTAGGAAAAACTCAAAAAACTTGTCTTCACTTGTACTTTTGCACAGAAATGCTTGCTTTCAATAACAAAGTAGTTACTTTGTAACAAAGTCCGGATAGTAATGAAATTGAAAATTTATAAATGTATTTAATAAAATGTCATGAAAACGTAAACAAAACCTGACCTATAAAATGCCTTCATAAATAACTTATAATCAGTAATAATAAGAAAATTTCTAAGTAAAATTATATTATTTAAGTTAAATATTTCCTCAACATTATAGAAAATTAAAGCATTCTTCTATAGATTTTTGAATATGGACGATTGGCGATAAAAAAAAACTTATTTATGTATCGCACTCATATTCTTATCAAACAAACTGCACACACACACACACACACACACACAGTGATTTAACTTAAATTTAATTTTCTTCCTATTCTTTATAACTATCATAATGGAAAGTTCATTTTATTTTCAAATACAATTCCATTTAATCGTTTTAGATTTGTTATCACACGTACTAAAAATCTGCACAAATTGGAACTTTCAATGTTTCGACACGGTAGGGATGATCCCAACTAGACATTTCGACTCCTGAAATTCCTAAAGATCTCTGCATCTATAAACACGTGATCTGAATAATCCTTACATTAACTTCCCAAACAGGGAATATATATATATATATGAAGGGGTAAAGGAAAAATTATGAATAAAGAACATATTCTTGAGTTTAATGATAACTTTGAGAGAGATTTTAATATTAAAAATACTAAGCACTTATTATTTTGCATTAAAAAAGTTAAATTTATTTAGTGAGTATTAGTTTACTTGTTACATGATAATGAACTTCAGGTATATATGTACATTCATTAAAGTAAGAATATAACTATCTATTAGTTCTGTAAGTACAATATGAAGCATGATAATTCAAAGCTGAAAAAAAACAGATTATGGTTCAATTAAGTTTATGAATGAATCTTTTGATTATATAAATTTCAGTTTTATCTTCTTAATCAATATGAAAAATTATTTTCTATTAAAAATCTCAAAGTTAAGAAAAAACTTTTAAATATAATAAAAAATGGGTCGTATTCTTTTTAATTATAATAATTTATAAATAAAAAATAATGATAACTGTATGTGTAATGTTTACAAATAGTATATCATTTCCAGAGAGTATTTCCGAATTTTTATTTGCAAATTGAAATCAATATTTTACTCATGATTATTTATATATCTGTCATACGATTCTTTTGCTTTCATTAGGAGTGTTAACTTTGAAGATTTTTCTGGAACTCTTTCCACAAAAGT
The DNA here is from genome assembly GCA_019974015.1 of Nephila pilipes. Taxonomy (NCBI): domain Eukaryota; kingdom Metazoa; phylum Arthropoda; class Arachnida; order Araneae; family Nephilidae; genus Nephila; species Nephila pilipes. The sequence continues at coordinate 650,355 of BMAW01027963.1, forward strand.
AAATTTACCTTTGATTTCGATAATATACCCGCCTTTCTAATTTAAAGATATTTTTCATTTGAAGAAAGGTGGGCTAATATTGGAATTTTATGGGTATTCATATAAAAAGGACTTTCAAATTATAACATGCATTAATGATTCGAAGGATATTTACAAAAGTTAATAAATGACTTTTAGAACAGGATACGCATTTTATGACTATATAACCATAATAGTTTAATGTGTGAAAAGTTTTACTCGTGGAAATTCAGAATGCCTTAATTTTTTTTTCAATTCCAAATATAAAAAGAATGTGCATTTATTCGAAATTTATAGTTTTTAAGTCATAACCGTTCGTTAAAATTGAAAAAGGCTTTAGCATTTTTTATTCGGTATAAAATTCTCAAATTCGATCTGATGCGTTAATTGGTAAGAAGCGTTTTGTTGCCATGCGTGGAAAAGCAATACTCCAATTCATGCATTAATAAATTGTAATTGGTACGTTACTAGGTTGATACTTTTCAACTCTCTTGAATCAATGCCCCATCCATTATTAGAAGAAATTAATAAGTTTTATTTGTAAATTTGGGTCAAATATGAATGCTACATTCCGAATAAAATGTTGGATGTTTTAGGTTATATAAATATTCAGTGTGCCTGATTTATTGATCCCTCCCTGTAACGTGGAAACAATATATCAATATCGATTTTTATCTAATTTAGGATTGACTTCCTTTTTGATGTATATCGAATCTTTTCTGTAACAGAAATACTTCTAATCTATATTTTTTTTCGCCATTCTTAAATACATCAAGACTTTTAAATATTCCTTTAAGTATGTAAAAAGAGTAATTATATTTGTTAAATGTTATCTTTTGAATTAATTTTATTCAAATAAACATACTAAAACAATTTCTTTCACAATAGCGCTCTTGTACAAACACTTTCTACTCATTCACTGTAAATGAAAATATTAACTGAATTTTCAATGTAAACAGAAATTCTGGCTATTTTAATAAATCAGAAATACTTAAATTTGTATTGAGCATTGGATCGTTTATTGAATTCTAAAAGATAATAATTCATATTTACTCATCGATCATGGAATAAGGTTTTAGAAAACTCAAGCATTTACTCCTCATCATTCACATAACGAAAAGTTTTTCTTTTTTTACGAAAAATAATAATAGATTAATTAAAATCTTCATTCACTCGTACAATATGATTTTTGCTCATTTTTTTCATTTACTTTCTTATCGATTGCCTTTTCTCGTTCCAATGCAAAGGATATTTAAGGTATTCTGTACCATGTACAATATAATAATATGTATTTTTTTTTTTATTATAGATCAATTTCAAAAATTTATCATATCAAGTAGACTTCTTTGTAGACATTTAAGTATACAAATGTATATAACTGACAGGTTACTGAAGTGAAGTATAACACAAATCAAATAATGATCACTTTTGTGACATTGGACTATTCGAGATTTTCTCTTCACAATCTTCGTGGACTTTATGATCATTTGCATTGCATAAAATTAGAATTTTTTTCTTATCCAAATGAAACGCGATTAGATAAATTATATGAAGATAGAATTAAAGTGTAATGAATTAGAGATAATGATATATAAATGAAATAGATTGAAAAGTAAATAAGGTGAGGTAAACGATAAAGACTTAGTGATAAAGATTTATTATTTGGATTGAAGCTATTAAATTAGCTATGCAGAATGAATAGAATTCTATTTAAAGTATTAAGTTACTATGTTACTGTTATTAAGAATTGTTGAATTCTGAACGACTGAATTGGTAAGCTAAGATTTCATTTTAAAATCATATTTTAGGTTTGTTGAGTTATGTCAGGATGCAAGAGAGAATGATATTAGCTGTTCTTCATTGCTGATTCACAAAGTATTTTTATTGAAATTATGTGTCTTTAATTGGATTTCTGTATTTATTGCCTGATATATTCAAGATAGGGCATAAGAGCAGAGTAATAAAGAGTAGTCTCGTTACACTTTGACTTTAAGTGAAAATAAGAAGATATATATTAAAGCTCTGCTTTTTAAACAAAATATCGCATAATATATAAATTATTTTGATGTGATATGAAGTCAAGAAAACATAAGATTTCTTTTGCACTAGAAAAGAATTCGCTTGTATTCTTGTTTTATTGTTCGATTTTTCAAGTGAACAATTTTATATCTCTCTGCATAATTAATAACTTTATATAATGGATCCTTAATGCACACAAAATCTTGTAATAGTTTATTGTTATGTATCTTACAAAGAATACCGCGTTTAATTATTTACATAAAGGTTATTCTGGGAACAAATTATACGAGGATGAAGAGAAATAATCTTTTTAATATATTAATCAGGAAGCAATTAAGAAGGTTGTTATTGGTGTATTTTATCAAATAGTAATTCTTCTCCTAGCTAGAAGAAATAACTTTTCCTTACATCGTCAACCAAAAATTTAATAAATTGATTTGTCAAAAAAGAGCGTGAGTAATTCTTCTGTGTTACACTTCCTTTATCTAATGTTACGAAATTTCGTCCCGATCTTGTCTTCAAATCCATTGAATCATAACGTTGCGCCGCTTTCTACACAATTTTATGGTAATATAATAATCGTTTGAGAGAGACAGGATCTTTGTAATAAATTCTTAATAGAGGCTCTAATTTACTTATAAATGTTTTAGTAATTCTTACAATTAAGATAATGGCTCGAAAATAATCAAAGAGTTCTGCAATCAGTCAAAGATAAATAAACTAACAGTTGGATATATCGCAAAATATGGTTTTAACATGTAAAACTTCACATGCCAGACAAGACAAAATTGAAAATTTATGATAGAGAAACTTTTAGTTGCTTAGATCTTTTGTGATATAACAACTATCGATACCTTTTCTTAAAATTATCATAGATATACAGAGTAGAAATGTTAGCTCTTCGGAAAAAAAAAGATATCCTGAATATAAACACATTTCATTGTGTTTCTATGTTGCATGCAATAATTTTAGCATCTTTTATGAATGGATCTTGTATTGATTCATAGAAGGTAAGTGCTTATAAATTTCTAAGTTTTTATTTCAGTATCATTTTTATAAATGCACCGCACTGCAACAAAAGGATAGGCTCTGCAACAAAACAAGGTATGTACAGGTTGTGTAAATAAAAACGTAAATATTTATAGGGACAATGGTAGCATTTTAAAAATTTTAAGACCTATACCTTTTGGCAGCTAAAAAAGATAAGAAATTTATGTAAAAATAATACAATAACATTTGTTGTCATAAATTTTGTGTTTATTCTTCGTAATAAAAGTCTTCTTCCGAATTATTTAATTTAAATTTTGATCTCTACGAGTTGTTTTTAACGTTCCGCAAAAGTCATGTTTTATAGGAAGTATACATTTTAATACATACGTCGCGTCTTTTATTTCCATTTGAAATTGTTCTAGGATGCAATAACGGGTGATTTATATTTTTGATTATCACTGACTAACCTATTTTTGATTTTTGTGTCAGTTACATGAAAGGTATCTTTATCAAAATTACATTTTTATGCCCTTTCAATAAATCTATTTTTATCATTTTGAAAAGTCAGAATTTTTACAATTATTTAAAAAATATTTAATGTTTTTGATAGCACAATAATTTTTGCAAACACTTCAATGTAATTTTTTTATGTTTCAACCGAAATGTATACATATATTTGAATTTAAAAGAAAGCACGTAAAAAAACTCAGACACGTAAGTAACAGAGACAGTTATTATAAATTTGTTACTTTTTAGTGTCACCAACAAATATCGAAAGAAGAAGGAGGATTTAGTTTTTATTTCAAATTTTATGTAAAAATATTGATAAAAAAATGAACTTATTTACAATTAACACTGAAATTATTATTTACATATCAGAAGCTGTAAAGAAAGAGGCCCTCTGACCTAGAAAAAAAAGAAGCAACGAGTAAACCCTTTAATTACTGAGAAGAATATTATTTATTTCATTAAATTAACTGAAATGGATTTAACCGCATTGGCTTCTGAACAATTCAAATAGTAGTCCAGATTACTCTAGCATAAAAGTAACATTATATAACAAATGAGTTTTCAGCTTCTTTTTCTGTACTGATTTTAAGAATAAATACATAAGATAATTTGGGAAAAGCAGAAACATATATGTTGTATAATAAAGTTACTAAGAAGCAGAAGACCATCTAAACGCAAATAAAAATTGTGAAGTATATTACAATAAGATAGCAACGAAAAAAAAAAAAAAACGTAATAAAAGGATTGTATTTAAAGTACTCCTAGATAACTCTTTCCAATGACAACTTATGTTAGAGAAAAGTACATATATTCTAAATATTATTTATAAAGATATATTTTTTATTTTATGTGTCCAAATACGAATTCTAATATTCAGATTTGTTCAGCTGTGGTTAGAATATGGGTTATAAATATTCGCTGTGGGTTTTTATACCTTGTTTTTATAGCTAATAAAATAGAGTCTATGTAAGGTGACCTGAGTAGTTAGACTAGAGAAAGACTAGTCAACATAAAAAGGCTGTCAACAAACAGAAGTGAACTTACTCTGTATCGATTCATTTAAGTGCCTTACCTTCTATTATATAGTCTCTTTATAAATATTCTAAACAAAAATCTGTTAAAATTACATATTGAATATAACTAAAAATCAATACATATTATTTTTTCTCATAACTTGTACATTCTTCCTGAAAAATAAAATTCTATTGTAGATTATTTCTTGCTTTATTTCAAAAATATTAATATAAAGGCTATTTCACCATTAAAGTTACCTTTCAATACACCTGGACATTTTATCACACCCGATGACTTTAACTGCTTTGTCAGATAACGTTGTAATCCAACATTTGAATTTTATTTTACTTTATTTTGCAAAATTGTGCGTTATTTCATCAGTTAGATTCTTTATTCTCATTGCATCTGAATAAAAATACTGATCTTTCAGTAACATCTGGATATTTACGGATTCAAAACGACATGAAATGCCTGGAATTGTTATGAAATTTTCTTTTAAGACCCCCAAGAAATAAGAAGAAATTATTTTCATCCGAATATCAAGAATGAAATGAAAAAAGCCCGAAACAAAGATAAATTAACCTCTAAATACGTATGAAAAAATATACATTTAATGATTTTTCAAATGGCTCCGTTATATAGAAAACAGATTGTCAAAGTGACACGCATTCGTTATAACAAAAGAAGAAAACAGTATAATTAAGGCATAAAATCCACAACCTTTACCATCCGTATACGGTGGGATCATTTAGTCAGCTTATAGAGACTAACATTACATTTAATTAATAATACATTAACATATTTGCATCGGAAAACGAGAATTCTAATTCTGCGGCTAATGTGTACCTTCCTGATAAATTTAAGATAATGGGATTATATATTAACAGTGCTACTGTAGTAAATTTTAGTTAGGCTATATATTTTTATTATATATGAGTGCTTTTAGTCAGTCCCATAGCAGTGGTCAATTCGTGCTTCGTTACGGTAAGAAATAAAATTTATGATGAATTATCAAACTTACCGAATGATTGTGATGGTGATATTGTACCTAATCAGGAAAGGTACTAACCTATTTTTCTGGAAACAGAGAGTGATAGTAACTGTGAATCAGAAGAGGATGGAAATAAAGACAGATAATCAGTAATTGATATTAGTGATATGTAGGATGATACTGTTAAAATCATTTGAAGGAATTCCAGATATGGCATTAATTCAAAAATTTCGTAAAAATATTGTTGATACAGATAAGGTATTTTTAATAACGACTGCTTTTTATTTTTATGTTATGAAACAACTAGATATAGCACCGATAAAAAACGAGTTTTTTGAATATGGGGTTTCTTTTTGACTTCACACTTTACTCAGCATAATTTGTTATACCTTAAATTTTAAGTGCAAAAGGGAACGTTGAGTCAAACTGAATTTATTCAATATTTAGTTTTAATAATTTATTTCATTATTTCATGTTTATTAAATTTATCATCTAAAATAAATACGTGTAATTTTTTTAGCTCAATAACGCATTGGATTTGGCGATTTAGCGAGAAATTTGACGTAAAATTTCATTCTTTAAAAAATTACTTTTAATCAATTAATATGTATTAATTATAATTAAATTTTCATAGTATCATCCAAAACAGTCGTGTATAGAAAATTTCAGCTCAATTGATTGCGTAAAATGAGAGAAAAAAACTTTTAAAGTTTTGACCAAGACATGCAACGTCGGTAGAAGAAAACCCATTAATAATTAACAATTAATTAAGTATAAAGTCGCATATCGCAATTTTAAAAAAACGTTGAAAAACCTTTGTATCACTAAAATATCCCAATTTACATAAAAGTCTTAAGAAAACATATTTCAGTGTGAAAATAGTAATATTATTAATAATTCAATAATGTACATCACTGACCACAAAGGTTATGACAATGACCTTTCGGCTGCAGAGCATGTGATTGTTTTGTTGTATTCATTTGAGAAAATTAAGAAAAGTTTTGAGAAAAAAAAATAATTTGAAAGATTGCCTTCAGTATTTTATTTTATATTAAAGAAATTAAACTGCATATATTTTAAGTTTCGAAAGTTTGAAACCTAATGAGCATTGCTTTAAAAATATTAGTCTATATATTTGAATAAATAATATCTTTAACTAATTTTATATTTATATTACTTAGATATTGTTACAATTTATGTGTCTTAAGATTATAAAGATTATGTGTTATGCATGTAATTGTGATGTTATGTATAGCGTGAGTATCATACGAATGAACTGCATATCAATATTAATAAAAGAAATCATGCGATGACTGAAAAAGTAATGTATCAATATTGAAATAAATTACTCTGCGGATATTTAGTGAAATATTAGGAATAGTTTCCTCTCTTAAGTTCTATTTTTATCATCTCCTGTCAAACTTCCAGAACATTCTACGTTTCCAAACGTATACATTTTTATATGTGTCTGTAATTACATTCCGCTTTATGTTACGCTATAATTATATATTTATGGGAGAAGTCATAAAATAAAAATAGCAAAGAAAAATAAAAAGTAGAGGTGGATGAAAAAAAAATCAGTAGAATATTATTTGTTGCTAAATATTATATAATACTCGAATTATTTTTTATATTTGTTTCTAACGTTTAGTAGAGAGATTTTTGTTTTGTTTATTTCATAAACTCTTTAGAGGATTTCTTGAACTTAAATATTTTTCGTATCTTGTATAAGAAATACGATGTTTATGGTATTATCTTAGTAAGACAAATACTTTTCGTCATTTGATGGAAGAAATTACTTATTATAGTATTCCTTCAATTTTACAGCGCTATGAAAATTTAAATCAGTATTCAAAAAATTGAATTTTCCACTCCCCGCATCAATAATTTATACTTCCAAATTCGTATCTCACTTCAGACATCTCTTTCTTTGATAAAATTTAAAACGCCGTATAATCCCAAAAATGTGTTCATTTTCTATAACCAGCTCTCTACACAATTTAAATTTTCGTACTTCTCTCTCTCTCTCCCTCGGAACTTAAAAACATTCCTTTTTGCATATTTTTTTAATTTTACAATTTCACTTAATAATTATTTAACACAGTTCTTACACTGTTATTTGAACACACACACACAAATATATATATAATTATGTATATATATATATATATATATATATATATATATATATATGTATATTCATAAAGCACGTTGAATTTGATCGGTTGATTACATTTCTCATTTGGCATTTTATTTAATAGAAAACTAAGCTTACAAAATTATTATCATTCGATTCTAAAATTCTTGTCATATTTAAGGCTCCCGTCTACCGGCCATTTTGATTTCGTCAGCTTAATGTTAATCCATCCTACGGAACTTCGGCTTTCGATCTCAAATCTTTACTATTCCATCTATTTGAATACAATAAAGTGAATTCGAAAGAGCAAAAAATAATAAAGACTTCTGCAGAATTACTTTCCCTCTTCGATTTTTAAAAATATTTTTAGACCGAAAAACTCACGAACGAATCATTAAAATAGGGGTAAAATATTTTTAAAAATAGGGGGGGGGGGAGTAATTCAGCAGAAGTCTTTATTATTTTGTGCTCTTTTGGATGAACTTTATTTTATTGCATTAAAGTAGATCGAAGAGTAAAGATGTGAGAACGAAAGTCGAAATTCCATAGGATTAACAATAAACTGACGAAATTAACATGGTTGGAGACGGGAACCTGGAGAGGTTTTCCGTTTGTAAAAGAAAGAGAAACATATTATTAAGAATTATGGTCGATTGTTCAGTAGAAACTCGTTCAATCGGACCCCTTCAACGTGGATCTCCGGATGAGTCGGATCGGTCTGCCCGAGAATGTTTGTTAACGCCATTTGCAACAAAATTGCGCGGTTATAAAATAAAGGTTCAAAAGATTGACATAATAATCCATTATGATTATATAATAATTGCACTTAGTTTTCTTATGGCATATTTACATTGCTAAGGTATATTTAATATTTTACTGTCTGCTTTTATTTTTTTTCCCTGAACAGAATATTATTCTCTTTTCTAATGATTTATCGTTTGCTCTTATTTTAATATTCAATTAAATAGTTTATTTTTTATGTTTTGTTTGTATGGTATGGTTCTAGTCTTTCTTTATTCTTTTTGTTGTTATCATTGTTAAAAGTTTTTTTATTTGAAAAGTTTTAATTTTGCTTTTTATTTGAAGAAGGTGCTTTCTTTTTTGATAGTGATTGCTTCTGTGGAGCCTGGGGCTCGAAAGCTCGTTTGCTATATATACAAAATATATTCATTTGGAGTAATTCTACTTTTTCTAGAACTTAACAAAAAAAAAAAAAAAAAAAAAACATCAGTACGTGTCGAAATGAAATAAACAAATTTTTTTTTTATTTTTTTAATGTCCAAAGTAATCAGCAAATTTCCATTGTAACATTTGTTTTTTCCCACATATCATTTTTCACGTTTTATCCACGTATTTTGAAAAATTATTTCATTATTGAATTTTTTTAAAAACAGCTACGAGCATGTGAAAGAAAGAGGAAAGGGTCTTTACAAATATTCTGTTCAAAATTAATCAAACCTTAGTTACACAATTTATCACCAGTGACAAGTGGCATATATGTGCTACATTGTCTAAATGGGAAGTGCAATAAAAAAAACTTTAAGCTCATTTGTATTTGCTCATAGAGTAGACGTTTTTATCTTTCGTAAATATTATTCATACTCTGTTTATTCAATATAAAGAAGATTTTTATAAGTATATTAGATAGTATTTCCTTTTTTTTTTCATTCTCTTATTAACCTTGATTTTCGATGTCTCGGGATGTCACTGATCTCCATTATTCCAACTTACTAGGTTATTACTCAAATTACGCTATTTGACAAACTTAGATGTGATGTGTATATGTACGAGTATATATATATATATATATATATATATATATATATGTATGTATGTGTGTGCTTGTATGTATATGGCCTCGGGGGCTGAATGCTCATGGGGAGTGCACAATTTCCGCCGAGTCTGGCTTTCTTACCTTGATGCTACTAAAGACCCATCATGTACAGGAATTGATGCATATTAAATCTGTTAGAGTTCAAAATCCTCACGTTGGAACAGTTTGTCAGTGGTCCGCCCTTCTGTATCACAGTAGGGCGGACTGAGGGCTACTGAGTCACATTGAGGGGACCAACTTACATACTGGACAGTCAGGTGTCGTTATCGTCATTAGACCAAGGTTCAAAATTCTCCTGTGGCTTCCAAGTATGGTGTCATTAAACAATAATAATATTAAAATGATATTAATAATAATGAAATTATATTAATTATACCGATTTTAATATTGTGGAATATACATGAGATACATTTTATTTTTATATAAGGTTTATATTATGCAATTATAATTATATAAAATTATTATTATGCAGAAATTTTAAGGATTATTTACAATAATATTATTTATGCATATAATATTAATTTTTAATAATATAACTGTAATTAATTTTAAATATAAAATCTCGAATTTATATCTTTGCTATCACTCAAGATGCGTGAGAAAATCGTTATTTAGGAATTTCCAGTCCTTTTTGAAAAAGCTTTTGGGATGTATTAAAGAAATTAAATTTTCAGCGCTGCTACCCTCTTCTTTAGCGATTTACTGGTCAATATTTTCTAATACTCATTAAACAACTTTACGGAAAGTTCGTAAGCATTATTGAGTTTGTTTGTCACACTCACACACACACTCTCTCACTCTCTCTCTCTCTCTCTCTCTCACACACACACACTCACTCAATTTTAATTTCTCAAATTATGTTCATTGTATAACATATTGAACTAAATAAATTTGTAAATTTTTTTGTGTATGACATTTTGTTTTTCGCTTTTTTTTAAAAAAATCATTTTGAAATATATCTGTCTGTATACAGACAGAAATGTTTCAAAATGATTTTTAAAAAATGTTGATGATATGGGTCAGTTTCCCCCTTTATCGAATAATACATATGGGTTAAAGTATGAAAATTCTAGTTCATTATGTTTTCCATCGTAATTATTTAAATGCATTATTATCATGCATAGTAAAATAAGGTGTTGATATTAAATATTTTCTTGTTTATTAACGTCGCACTAAGAAGCATCGCGAGGGAAAACTAGTGACAGACCTCATAATTTTCAATTTCCGTCAAATGACGACACACGATCTGTGGAAAAACCTATTTTCCAAACTTCTACACCATCCTAATATGAGGGCATTCAGTTTCTACATATTTAACTTAATTTTTACATATTACTTATATTTTTACATATTTAACTTAACTTTTAATTGTATCAGACTCGAATCCACGGCACGATAGATTTAACGTCGACCATGAGTTATCGACTATTACCACTCACCCGCTGACACTGCTTCTAGTTTTGAAGAGCAATGCTTGTATTCGCAACTTGCTTTAATCTTAAAATGTCTTGAAATATTAAGTTTATTCGATTTTGTTACTTAAACTAAAACCATTAATTTCTTTTATCATGAAATTACGAGTATAATTAATAAGTATTACTGATTCCTGAAAAAATATATTAATAAAAATAGAGAAAAAAAGATATTTCTTTCTTTGGAAAATTATGTAAGTAATATAATTCTGTTTCGTTAATTTATTTTAACGGTATACATAGGATATCGTCAAATTTTAATTATTGTTAAGAAATAACCAAAAGGTACTTGGATAAAATTTATTCTTCATATTAATTTGATCCTTATGTACATAATGCTGTAAATGGCGGCTGTTAATGCTGATTTGTTTGGCTTATAGAATTCGTAGATAGGAGTAATCCTCAATATGGAGAAGACGGAGTTCAAAATTTGCTGAGCTCTGCAGTGACGGCTTTCAAAATGTCAATAAACTCTGGGAAAAGTGTCTAACTCTATACAGTGATTATATACAGAAGTCTTAAGAATAATAAATAAAAATTAAGTTTCCACCTCGATTATTTTTAGTAATAATTTAAACTTTACGATACCACAGAATAATAATTAAGACTTCACGATACTGCGGATTACTTCAATCTACGGCTGCCTGAAACAAAACAAATCAACATTAACAGCTGTAATTTACAACATTATTTACATAAGTATCAATTAATATTCACAATAATTTTGATGCTGATATCTCTGTCATTTCTTAGTAATAATTAAACATGATGATGATTCCTAGTGTATATTTTGATGTACTATTTGAGATTCTTCAAATGGTGCTACTTCCTGGTTATTACAAATATGGATTTTTTTTTCTGTTACCTTCATCTATAAGAAATTAGAAAATAATTTGCATAATGTTTGGAAAAGGTTAACATATTTATAAAAAAAGAACCCTAAACCTCTTTTTTATTATTTGAAAAATCGACTTTTTGAAAAAAAAATTAACTAAAAGGCTTATTACAATTTTAAAATTACACTGAGATAACCAACTATAGAGAGAGATAACTTTAAAATAAAAAAAAGTTTCCTTTTAAATCTCAGAGTAGAAGTCCAAGAAGTAACGCGTAAGGAAGAGATAAACAATAACCGATATGATTTAAGTTTGTAAGAATATAACAATACAAATTAAGAGTAATTGGAAAAAGTTATGATATATTGTTTAAAATTAATTTAGGAATTGTAAAGTTTAACTTCACCCTCTCTTTTTTTAATCGAATGTTTTGCTTTTAAGAGTTCAATTATTTCTCTCTCTTTTCTCTTTTTTTTTTTTATCTCTTCTTCTCTGTTTCTCATTTATTCCAAGACTCTAATCGAGTTTTCCCCTTCAACAAATACTGTGGGATTTTATTGTTATGTTGTTTGGATAGAGAATTTTTTCCTAAGGATGAAACATGAGTCACGCAGTTTAGAGTTATTGACGTGTACTGAACAGGACTGAGAAATGGTATTTATTTGCAGAGAAGAGAGAGTCTAATACCGATGTTAGTGTTATATATATATATATATACTCGTATCAGATAAGAGATCCTTATAACATTGGTCTTCAGGATCTGAAGCTTCTTGGGTAAATAAACCCTATAAGCGTCAGATGTAAATACAGTAAGCTAGATATGACTTTTGAATATTCATAGATCTGAATAAAATAGATTGGTTATCATCATTTTCCATTCATTTGAATATGATTCGTGACTTTTAAATACTTAACCAATTATAATCATTATTGCTAATTATTACAAACGTAATCTTTGGGAAGGATTTTAATTCTTATTTAGTCTCTTTGCTAGATGAATTACTGTTTTTTTTAATGAGCTATACTGAAAGTTTCAATTTCTAAATTATTGTCATTCAAACGTTCCCAGAAATATCAAATATATGAGGAAAATTACAGACAAAATTAAACAGCAGAGAGAATTATTTTTCTAAGAATATAGTTTCCCCTAATTTTTTTTCCTTGCAGTTTTGAATTAATTTCAACAATGGCGACAGTCCAGGGTTATATATTACCTCACTCGCCCGATTTTTCACTATGTGCATAACTTTTAAGGTCCAGTGGCATTGAAGATGAAACTACGCATTTTAATGTACACGGTGCTCTTTAATAGAATTGCAACTCAAAATAATATAGATTAGAGACTATTATAAATTAAAGCGAATAGTTTTTTTTTTAATCTCTTGCATTGACTTACTTATAGTTTGTCTTTGACAATGATTTATGGTCTTATACATCGAGACTTTTAAGTTGACCGTGGGCTTAGTAATTTTCGTTGAATGTGTGCGTACCTCAACTACTAAGTCACTGAAATACAGAAATAGAAGCGAAACAAAAATTCCGATTATATATTCGCTCATTTCAAATTAGATGAAGATTATAAAAAAATCCTTTATACTCCTTTTAAATAAAATCAAATTAGATTTTATTTAAAAGGAGTTCATTTAAATCAAATCAAATTTGAGAGATTGGCATTTGAAATGTATTACACACACACACACACACACACACCAACACACACACACACACACACACACACACACACACACACATACACAACACACACACACATATATATATATATATGATAATCTATTTTTTATTTATTTATTTAACCTTTTTCATATAATATTTTATATTTACTTAACTCACATCAATCATGGTAATCATTTTATAATAATTTCAGGGAAGTGCGTCAATATAATGTCTTTATAAGAGGAAATAGATGAGGGAAAATAATAAGGTAGGAGATAAATAACAAATGGATATCAATAAATCATAAATGTAATAATACATTGCAATAAGTATAGAAAAATATAAGCAATTTAATAACATTATGAAAAACGTACACAAAATTAGTTATTACGTATTATAAATAAATATTAAAATTCTTAAGATTTAGTGTTAATCTTTTTATTTTTATCGAAACAATCGAAGCCGATTTCATGTTTATTTATTTTATTGTAGCGGAGACAGAGAGAGAGAGACTATTTTCACACGGCGGGGGATACAACCATCGTTGGATAAAGAGTAAGACAACAAACAGTAAGATCGTATGATTATGCGGAGCGCTTTTTCGCAGCACAAGTTTTATAACAAGGATTTTTCACAATAAACGTCATAGAACACATGTGATGAATGGAGGGTCTTCTAGGGAATTTAAGTGCGGACATAAAGTCTAGTAGGGATCTTCCCTACAGGTCTGGAGCCGTGGGAACAGCTGACATTACAGGTTTTAAGAGCGTGTGATTGCATAAATTAAGTTAAAAAAAGAATGGTATCAGGAAATAAGAATGAACGCTTTGCTTTTAAATGAGAGATGAGAGACTGGGAAAAATTAGGAAATTAAATTATTATTATGAAAAACTAATATGAATTAAAGTTAAATCATCACACACACACACATATATATATAATTTAACTGAATTAAATATATCTTTCTTGATATAGTTATTTAGACAAAACTTTAAAAAAAACAAAAACAATAAAACTCTGATCTCAGTATTATCTGGAAAAATAGAGATTTTATTTTATTTTAAGTATTATTCTGTTAAGAAACATCGAAAGATACCTTCGACAAATAATTTCATTTATTCTTCCCCCGAAAAATATTTTTTGCAGAATTACCCATCCGTTCATTCACCATCCATCTTTTCCCCCTTTTGTATTCGCACTCGCTGGTTGTTAATAGGCTACGAATCCACGGTGGCATTGTATTTCAACTACAAAAATCATTAGGACTGACTTACTTGCACCCTCACTTCAGGCAAATTGACTTTCACTGCCAGCTCTTCTCTGCTGTACACGTCCGGATAATGCGATCTTTCAAAGGCCCGTTCCAGCTCGTGCAACTGGTAGGTGGTGAAGGTGGTGCGGTTGCGGCGATGCTTCTTGCGAAGGCTGGTGGGACGATCGCTCGAACAATAAGTGTCACAGTGGGACTGAGATGCTGAAGTGTCTTGTTTGTCGTGGTCGCCCCGTAACCAATCGTCTTGTGAGGCTGTGACCAGGCTTTCAGGAACTGTGATGGAAAAGAATAGTTTATCATACACATTCACGTATTTTGTACAAAAATTATATTTTGTGTAAAAATAAATTATTCAGATCTATGTCATATTTTTACTTAATTGTTTTTTATGATCTATTTTTAACTTTTTTATCATTACATCAAGCACATATTAGCATTTATGTTTTAGTTGAACATTTGCATGTATAGTGGGGAAGAAACTTACACAATTGTGCCCTCCTTATTTACGCAGGAGAGTTCATTCAGTAATAATATGATTCAATTTTTGACGAAATACCGATATCATTCTTGTCTTAAATGTTACTCTAATCATGAATCTAAATTTCAACTTAAGTCGTTCACGGATAAAGTAATTAAGAAATCTATTATGCTTCAAAATAGAATTTATTAATTTTCTAATAAGGAGAATCTCTTTCAATTCAATTCTCTGTCACTTTTATACGACTTGATTATATTTATTAATTCTACTTTTAAAGTTAAAGTTGTACTTCTACGTTTCATTTGGTAGGAAAGAAGTAGGAAACATAAATACAAACTCAGAAAGAAACCTCAGATATTAATTAAGGAAAGTTTTGCGAATAGCCATGTTACAACTCTGAGTCGTAAATATCTAATCAGATAGTCAAATGTCGAAATATATTTTTCGTTCCTATTGAGAGGTAAGATGTTATGATTAAGGTAGGTAGGAATAAGTCATTTTGAAACATCTCTTTAAGAAAGTAAGTTATATTCATTGATCATACACCTTCCATTTTACGATTGCCTTCACCTAATGTTACGAAATAGGAAACAAACTCGGAACACGTAAATGAATTCCAATATTAATATAAAAAAAGTCGTGTTGTAGTAACACAAATACCCCAATTTATCATACAGTGTGTTAAAAGTTCTGAAATATTCTATAATTATGAGAATTTTTTTTAATGTAACAGGAAATATTAAACACCAAATTAGTATTACGACATAGGAGACGATTTTGTGAAAGAAAACGGGGATTGATCGAATAATACATGAGTAATATAATAAATTATGATATTCTTAATAATGAAAGAGGATAGTGTAACAGAATATCATATTATTATGGGCACTATCTAGATAAATGTTTCACTCTTTAGCATTAGGCGAAGACTATCGTAATGCAGCTGAAACATTTTTGACGAGAATAGCTTATTTTATACTACGTTTAAAAAATCTTCTCATCTTCTTTTTGAATTAAAAATGTAATAGAAGACATATTTTAATGTTGAGATCTTCGTATATTTATGCATTAGCCTTTGCAAAGAAAGTCACACTTTTAAACATAAATAATTATGTGCTAAACAATTAATAATTCCTAGTTTTATTAACAATTATAAGTCACATTTTTGGGTACATCTTTCCTACATTCTACAGCATTTATTATTTTAAAATGTAGTAGTATTCATATAAAAATAACTTTCTTTACCCTGAATGTAATTATAATTTCAGAAATTAAATTTAATAAAGTTTTTAAAAATTATTTTTGAGGTTCAAATTTCTCTTAATTTTTTTGAAATATTGTACAAGACTCTAAGAATCTGGGACTGCTTATTCTGAAACATAATACGTTCACTGTATAGGAAATAACCTTATTTTATGATGTATAAAATGTCAGCTCTATGGATAAAGTAGCTTTTGAATAAAGTATATCGGAATATAAGAAATACACTTATTAAGAAAAATACAAATACACATATTTTTCTGTAAGGCGTGATACGTGTGTTTACAGTTTAAGTTTCAATTTTTTAATGTACGATTAATTCCATTCTCTTAAATAAAAACACTTACGGAATCAGCAAAGTCAAACTATATCCTTTTGTTTTTATTTGCTACATTATTTTTAGAGCTCACTTTTCGTTAACATTATATGGAGTGTTTACAAAAGAATATTCCAGCTCTGAAGAGCTACTATTATAAAACTAAAGAAGGTACAACCTTTTATTTTGGACAAATTAGATGAAAAATAACAGTTTAAAGTTTATAAAAGTATAAATACAGGGTTATTCAAAATGAATCATCTGATTTTAAAATTCCGTATTTTCAAAAATTAACGGCATAGAATGATAAGTAATACATGAATACAAAGGGAAAAAATGTGGAAGTTTATATTGGGAAAAATATGTGGCCCTCGTGAGTTCTTCGTGAAGCCACTTCACAAAAGCTGTTTCAGAAGCTTTCATGGAGGTACCTCATAGTTAGATCGGTCGCAGTGGACCAGATAACTTGATGTTACACAGCTGGCCACTTAAGTCACCTGATATGGCCCATGCGATTTCTTCCTTTGGGGGTTTGTAAAAGTTAAGTGTGTGTGCCACCAACACCCACAAATTTATTTTAACTTAAACAACGAATTTCTGCTGCTATACAATCAATTACCACTGACAGAGTGCATCGTGTTCAGAAGGAATTTACATATAGAATCCACATTATGCGTGTAGTTAACTAAAGGAAGTTATACGGAAAACTTGCCAAAAAACTTCCATACTTTTTCTTTGCATTCATGTATTACTTATAATTCTGCATCGTTTATTTATGATAATATAGCATTTTAAAATCGGGTGAATCATTTTTAATAATCCTCTATCTTCACCAGGAACATGAAAGATATCAAATCGACAATGGAACTCAGACCCACTTTTTTCAGTATGTTCAGTACTACTGATTGAATAGCTGCATTAATTCGAGTTTTCAGTGCGTTAATATTCGCCGTTAGTGGCGGAAAAAAAGCTTTATCTTTTAAGCAGCCCTGAGAAAAACTAATCGCAGAGTTAAATCAGGGCTTTTGGGGGATCACCGGTAGAGTGCTCTGCAACCTTCACTGCTTTGCGACCAATCCACCGCTTCGTACCACTAGATATTGTTCTGGTTTCTGATAGTGGGCACATTAAATATTTATAATTTTAAAGTGTTAGTTCTAATTTAATTCGTTCAAAAATGTTGCAACTTATTTAGTTTTATAATTCTAGCTCTTCTAAGTTCGAATATTCTTGCTTAAACATCCTGTGATTTTCTATCTCAGACATATTTTAAATAATTTGTGTAATCAGAGTATTCATCATTTTCTTGAAAATGTTACTCTCAACCAAATTTAGTAATTTCAAATGTATTTATTTTACAGTTGAGGAGCTTTTCAAATTGTTTTAAATCTAAGTAGTATTAATTACATGTCAAAGTATGCTTGAAATTCACATCACATTTTAATATAATTAAACTATTTAATCAAATAATTTTTTTCAATGTGATAGTTTTATCTATTTTATGTTGCAAACAGGCAGTTGAAATTAGGTTTCTTTACATTTCTAAAGAGTAATTTTCTACTGTATACAATACTTTGAAAGATAATTTAAATTTAATCTTCGTGAGATGACACAGTCACTAAAAAGTATCAGAATACTTAACATGTAAATCATGCTAAGCATTTTTTTTTTTAAAAATATTAATGACATTTATTGAAAACAAAATTAAACACGAGAATTTTTTTTTAAATTTTTGGTAAATATTAAATAAGGGGAGGAAACCTATTATTTTACAATTTAGGCTCTCTTAAATATTTTATTGCCTCAAACACCTATAAAAACATCGAAACACGTTTGATATGAGAAATTCAAAACACATATACCTCAGTAAGATTAAATTTTATATCACTGTACTTAAACTATAGTTTTGGGCACACATATGTTGTCCATAGAAAATTATTTGAAACGAAGAGATTTATGTTGATATATTAAATATAATAAATCACGGAAAAAATCAGTTTGTCATATAAGAGAAAATTTAATGAACAATAAATCATCTGTATTTCATATTATCTTCAGATACAAGGAAATAAATTATGTTTAACAGTCACTTTAGGGAAAGAGCATATAACATTTTAGGACACTGAAATACAAGCAAAGTTTTTTGTGTATACCAATCACAGCATTGCGCAATAAAGATTTACAATCTACTGAAAGATATAAAATATACATTCAAATGGTTTGGAATTGAAATAGCGAGCTCCGTGGAGGAGAACTTGGAACTTATTAATAGTAAAACACACAAAATATACCTAAAATGAAATTCTTCAACAAAGTTAAAGCTGAATGCAAGAAATTCGGAAATTTCAAGGCATTTTAAATTGCATTGGGATATTGATCCGATGCATAATGCTAACATTTTCAAGTTGAGAGTCTTCTTTCCTTATCTGGTGTAATTAAAACCGTGGACAGATCATTATCACAATGAACATGTTTGGCTATTATTTGCAGTAATGAAGTAATGTATCCCAAATTTCTAGCAAGTAGGACTTAGAATAAAACATCCAGTCGAATAAATAGTCCGAATCGACTCGTTATATTTGTGCATAATTAGGAAATTATATCCCAAATTGGCAGCAAGAGGTCATAACGTGCAATTGGGAACTGTTCTTCTTCCCTCCCTCCCCCAACCAAATATTAATTAACTATTAAATCGATTTACCTTAGTTTACCAGATAACATCCCAATAACTTTTCGTACATTTCTTACTTTAAATTAACACTAAAAATGTATTAAAACACTCATATGTGTGGATGCACCGGTATCCAAAATTAATCATATTTAGTAATTATGTGAATACGGTGCAATTACCTGAAGGACATCAAAATCGGAATGGCGAGAAACGTGATATGTGAGAGTAAAATGGTTATAAAATTAGAAAACAACGCGAAAGAACTACAATAAAATCACTTTTATCATCCAAAGAAAGAGTTCGAAAGAAAACTAGTCATTAGAGGAGTTCACATTTTAGTGAAAAACAAATGAAATAAAAAGACGATACGGCAGTTTAATAAGATGTGTGATTACCTCTGACAGACATACATACTGCACAATGGTTTACGACATTATGCAGAAGTTGTGGGCTTAAAGAATTCCAAACATCACGAAGAATTCTTTTTAATTCTGGAACGGAGCTCGGTGAATGCGGAAAGTCTGCAAGTTGTCATTCAAATATACCCCTCACATGTTCCAAAGGATTCAGATCAAGTGAATGAGAAAATCACGGCCCAAACTCCAATACTGATGTACAGAATTCCTAACTAAACCAGCGCGCTTATGCACAGATGTGAAGGGATTGTAAATTATCGTCTGGCATATGACTGAGTCTTCTGGAAACATTTTGCCTGGGAAACTCGTACTCCTGTGGCGGTTGTGAGTACTGAACCCAGTACTCTGGCACCATTGTTTCTCTGACGTCGGAGCAGTTTTTGATACTCTTGGTAAACCCGGTCATGGCCGTCGGTTAACATATTCTGCACTTCGAAACCTTTGCACAGACATGAGGTCATATAATCCGGTACATTCAGAATACGAGACACTTCAGTTTGTGATCAGCCGGATTCGAGCTTTCCGACGATTCTTTTTTTTCGTAAACATGTCTAGTTTCGTCTTTATTTAGTCATTGACTCTGTTCAATGGCTAAAAACGTGCCATCTTACATGAATTGCACGAAACCTGTCGGAATTGCTTATACCGAGAGAGCCGGTTTATCCGCATCCCGATGTACGCAGGTGTCTTATGAAGGAAGATATCGACTGAAAAGTTTTACACAAAGATAGAGCTTCACATTCGACACATGATTTTCCACAAGTTTTTTCGAACAAATTTACCAATATTAACTAGTATTTTTTTCACATTTTTACAATTCTGCTTAACTTTTGGACACCAGTGTAGTATATATATATATATATATATATATATATATGTGTGTGTGTGTGTGTAGGATTTTCCAGCTAATTATCAAAGAATC
Source organism: Nephila pilipes (assembly GCA_019974015.1). Classification (NCBI taxonomy): domain Eukaryota; kingdom Metazoa; phylum Arthropoda; class Arachnida; order Araneae; family Nephilidae; genus Nephila; species Nephila pilipes. Next base: position 671,186 of record BMAW01027963.1, read on the forward strand.
AATTGTATTTTCAAATGTACTGTAAACCAGTTCCTCAGTTACTCGATAGATGTCACCACGAAACAGCTTCATATGATAGCTCGTGCAGTTCCACCCATTCCTGAACAAAACTGAGCTACATTTCGTTCTCACTCTCTTTTCTCCATTTTCCACTTCACTTCTTGTCCGCATTATCTTTGTTGAAGGTGAACCCCGAACGCCAGAGCGCGTTCCAAAGCCCATCGTCGATATGAAATTAATTAGACCGCCATCTATCTGTCTCAGAAAAACTGTTTACTCCAAATAGAAATAACCTGTTTATAGATTAATGTGTATATATTTTCCCTTAATCTCTTCTTAACTTAAGTAAAACTACTTCAAGCATCATAGTTGAATTCCTACAAAATCATCATACAATCCGGTAATGGAATTACTCCCCTAGACAAACCAGTCCTTTGCGTAAGAGCAAACCAGTGTAGATTCGTGATGTACAATCTCATGACCCCGTTATATATATACAATATATATATATATATATATATATATATATATATATATATATATATATATATATATATATATGTACTAAGTTCGTTAAATAGATATCAATTTAGAAATATAAAAAAACCTACTACAATTCAACCTTTTCTTCAATGATTCTTGAATGTAGTTTTTAAGAAATCAAGATTAAGTTTTAAAATTAAGTTTTTAGATATCTAACTGCAAAATATTTTATTCGAAATAATGCATGCATTCATAGATGAGACAAAAATGATTCCTAAGTTTTTCATCAGATTTTGTCATAATGAAAAATTTCGAAAAAAGAAACCATAATTAAAACATTGCTTTTTTTTCAATTAGATGTAAAGAGATAAAACTTTTTATATGAACTCAATATACGAAGCCTGTTCCGAAAGAAAGTTTCGTCATTTTTTTGAAAGAGCACAATGTACACCAGATGAAACAAGCAACCACCATAAGAACTCACTTTCGTTGCTGGTTCAATGATGGAAGAAGAGCGAGTGGAGGAAAAATGACGCATGCGTAAAGCGACGAAGAAAGTAGTAAACAACAGACTAGTGTGCCCGAGACGTGACTGATAACGTGGTCAGCAATGGAAGTGCATGCTGCTATCCCGAATGAATGGGCACGAGGGACTAGTCATCCATGAATGCCTACAGACCATTTCCCGTCAAATGGCTGGACGCTGGTGTTGCATGTTCAGAGAAGGAAGGCAGAGTGTGGAGGAGGAAGATTGAAAAGGGTCCTCCACATCCTCGAAGGAAAACAACACTGATCGAGTATAAGACATGGTGGTAGCGGATAGGCGTCTTATGTGTCGTCTCCACAGCGTATTAATCGTGCTCAGGTGCATCAAAACAATGTTGAGGTGGAGCAGGCTGTGCTATAACTCTTTGTTTCTCAAGGCACCGAGTTTACCAGAGTGGTTTCTTAAAATTGATTGCACCCTACCAAATGTCTTAATGTCAATTGGGACTATGTCGAAAAATAGTGCAAGGTATATAGTTCATGATGACACGGTTTATTTATTTTCATGTAATGAATTTTCCTCGTGAAAAAAAAATGATGAAACTAACTTTCGGAACATCCCTCGCACATTTAATGCCTTTTCACTATTATTCTCCCTTATGGATGTCATGGATTCAATGAATTTAAATATAACTAGGGTTTAGTTTTAATTATCTATTGAAGATGATTACCTTTTACAGAAGCAATTTTTCCAAGCTCGATTTTCTGTGATTATTTGGAAAAGCAGCGCATTATCAACAGCCTATGCTATTTAGACATGATTGAGTAGAAATTCAAGTTCACTTTGAAGAGGAAATGGCAGAAGAAGGCGTGTTTCTTCTGAAAAAATACGCTTGACCTCATACAGCACAATTGCCGTTGAAAGTTGTTTGAAAGTGGGTTGGAAGCTTCTACCTCACACACCTTCCTTACAGCCCCTACCTTGCACATTCGTATTTTTATCTGATTGATCCAATGAAAGAAGCTTTGTATGGCATCAATTTCAACGGCAACGATTGAGTAAAGAAAAATTACAAAGCTGGTTTCAAGATTTAGGCAAAGAATTCTTCCCTGAGGGGATAAAAAAAAGAATCCTCAAAAGATGAGATAAGGACAGTGAACTTGTTCGGGACTACGTGAAAAAGCAAATAAAAAAGCACATTGATTTAAAAAACTATTTTGTTGTAAAGTAATTTGTCTGTCTAAATATTGAATGGCCCTCGTGCCTATTAATAGGGATTCAAAAAAGCGCAATCGGTCGCTTAACAATTGCAATTGTTATGCAATCTTTTTCATAATCCTTCTCTCTGCCTTCCTTTTTTTTTTTCAAAGGTCGCAGTACTCCTGTGATCATCGTCAAAAGTATCGTGATGAGAGATGTTAGCATCGCGAATCACCGTCATGTTAGATCGCTTAAGAAACAGTTATAAGCACAACATCGAATAAGTTATGATGTTAGTTGTAGATTTGAAGAGACATTGAAAGGTCAAATTCGAACAAAATTAACCAAGAAATGTAGGAGGTCATGATCACACATATATCGTTAAGTTTTATAATTTGTTACTATAATAATAGGACTTAAAATTATTTGACTTTTATTTTAATACAATCAATCAAATGTGTTACATAAATGAGTAATTTTTACCAGTAGTTTTAAAAAAAATTTAAGATTAAAGTGGCATATGTCTAAATAAAAGGAAAATTCAGCAAATCTTTTTTTTAAAAAAGGCTTCAGCCCGAATATTTACTTGTTTCTTTGATTAAATTAATCCCTTTCTTAATGTATAAAATATGTTCCATACTTTGTTTCCAATTTTATAATGCTAAACAAATATTTAACTACCTCTGTTGAAGTAAAAAATTGCCTATTTGTGTAAAACATTTCAAAATTTTGAGGGTGTATTATGGTAAATAGAACAAAGCGGTCACAAATACCCATCTTAAAATTTTATCTGAGTTTAGGAACTTTTTCGAAACATTATATATATATATATGTGTGTGTGTGTGTGTCTGTGTGTCTGTGTGTGTCTGTGTCTGTGTGTGTGTTTCGAAAAAGTTCATACTTCGAAGCACATAAAAAGAATATGTTTTGACTTCATTACTTTATCTTTTCTCTAAATCTGGATGATGAGCAGAAGTATACAATCACATTCCGACACATGAGAAATTAATGTACATAAACTGTTCGTTAAAACATCATTTTTAAACTAAAAATAATACACATATTTATAGTCATGTTGTAAACCATAAAATAATGGTAATTTTATCCATTTTCTGAAAATGTAAATAATTATTTATAAAGAAAAGCACAAAAAACAGCTGATATCTTAGGTTTTAAAAAATCAACATATTCAAGCAATTTGCTCTTTTTTTTTATTTTAGTTCAATACCTTCGATTTGCATAAAAAATTGCAGTTTTTTTTTCATTTAAAAAAACAATAATAATAACTCAAGACATATTTTCAGTCAAAGGCATGCAATTCTTTCAATGCAAGCAGAAAAAAGAATTAGCAACATCTCTTTTAAAATCAGAAGATTACGTTTTTCAACAATACATGAATCACTATTATCCAAATAATAATTCCAAATCCGTTAATTAATAAAATGAAAGTAAATTTCATTAAAGATACTAATCCCTAAATCAAAGCAAAAAGTAATTAATAAATAAAATACTCGTACGTGTATTTTTTAAAAAAAATGCTTTTAAAAGATTTTTTCTCTCTTACTTTCTTTAAGCTCTAAAATTATTATTTATTTTACAATACTGTTCCATTTTCTCTTGATGTACTTAACAAGTCCCAATAGGGTTAAAACGATTGAAAAAAGCATCTGTGATTTTATATTTTAGAGAAGCTTTATCAAATTCTGTTCATTAGTCAGATTAAGTCTTAGTTTTTGATTATGCTTGGAATAATATTTCAAAAAATTAAACATTGAGTTAAGTTGTAAAAAACAGCTTCGGTCTTCTTTGAAGAAACGAAGTTTCCTTTTTTACAATAATTTAAGAACAGAAGATTGTCTTTTTGAAATGAGAATTCCTTTAAGTATATAATCCTCAAATTTATAACAGGAAAAAACTAGAAGAAACGGATATATAGTAAAATTATTCTCAAAAAATTTCATTTTTTTTGTATGTGCACAATCATCATTTTTTTGTTAAATAAAAAATTCGTTATTCTTCAGAAATATTCTTATAAAAAAGTAATTTCCTATAATTATTTATTTTATCGTTATTATATTTGAACATTTATTGTATTATATATATGTACAACATTTTAAATGATGCGAAATATGTGTGGGCATTAAATTGTTGTAAAGAGCGTCACATTATATTCATGCGCGTACTTTGTTTTATTACAAAATGAGTCCTTCATATTTATTCATTGTTTATTTGGGAATTATTTATTTTTCTAGAAATAACTATAAGACTTACGTAATCATTGCTTGACTATTATACGACCTTTTTGCTGGATTGTGCGTTAAAAGAGTATAACATTGCAATAAAATATTTTATGAATTATTCTCTCGGTGGTTTGTTCAATATCGTCGCAAAGAGTGAATAGTTGATACGAATAAACATCATACTCAAGCAGCTCGAAGTCTAATGACGAAGGACCACGAAGCTAGCACATTGTTCCAGCAACGCTTCGTTAACACTTCCCTTTCCTAATGCTTTTCTACACCATATCGTTAGAAGAGCTCGAGATCTAATGCAATTTAAAAAGCAGCAACCACAATTAATTTTCAAAATAAACTTGTTGAGTGAGCGAATGTTAAGGTTCATGGTGCAAGAACCAAATTTATAACAATGGATTTATGATCTAGATGTTAGAAAAAAATAGGAAAAAAAAAAAGGGGGTAAAAATTGGTTGACTTGAAGAAGGATTGCTAGGGAATCCCAAGGATGGGTCACCCATGTTTAAAATTATTCCAAAGACAGTAAACCTCATTGGAAAGAAAAATAAATCACTTGAGTACCTCGAGACCAGTACGTATCTAAACTATGATATTCGTAATCCATTAACCTTACACCGAGAAGTAACATGACGGCTACAAGTGATGAACTTCGTAATTTTGAGCCACGGTCAAGTCGCAATGAATTGGCATCCCAATCTTCCTCATCTCGTCAATGAGGCTGAAGGAAAGAGAATTCGAAATTATGATTCAATTCATTCATAGCCAGGCTCTTGGTTTTAAACACTAGATTGCTTGCTTATTAACATGATGCTGAAAAGAAAAAAATCGAGGCTACTGACTTAGTGGCTTTGATTCATACCTAACTGATAAGGATTAAACTGAAACATGTAGCCTGGGAAAGAGCGCTAAACAAGAACGCGATGAAAAAGAATAACATTCAAAAGAGCCTTTTTTTTAAAAAAAAAAATGTGTACATTTACAAAATTTTAAGTTTAATTTGATTTTGTTAAATTAACGTCACGCTAGAACTACATTATGTGTAAGCGGATGTGCACATTTTCTTGTGGAACCGGGATCTATTTCTCTCTCGTATTATTTCATGCGATGGTTGATGGAATCTGTATAATCTCCATCTAATCTACTCCCTACAAGTATCTAGAGACCCAGTTCCTTGCTACTCCGCTGTACGGTCTTTTGTGGAATCATGACTCGAACCTGCATCTCAACTTGTAAAGAAAATTGCGAGATAACTATCATAATTATATAAGAATGAGTCGCATTATTTTCAATTTGAAAAATATCGAGTTTATTTTCTATTGTTTATCTGCATGTGTTATACTTCCTTATAGTTTACAGTAAAAAAAAATCACCTTTAATAATTTCTTTGCATATTTCAAAGATCTGACGTAAGATATAATGATGCATAAATAAATATTTTTGTTTGAAGACAGATGGCTTTGCTAAAAGGGAGTTACCATTAAGTGCCTCTGTCTATTAAATGGAGCCAAACGAAATTTGACACTGTTTCATAGGTTTGTTTTTATTTTTGCCACGACGAGTTCTCATTAACATTTTGCCTTAAGTTGTACATATCGATGAGGTTTGGATTCAACTTCATGCACCGAAATCCAAGCAGCAATTAAAACAATGATCTGTTTCCCAATAAATCTGCTCCAAAGAAAGCGGTCCCATTCGAAAAGTTATGGGGACGATTTTTCTATATGCGAAGATGTCTTAAAAAAGGGAAAACGATCGCTATACATTACAACGGGGAGTTGACTCATTCCCATGACGAGTACTTTTTGAACTTCCTCATTCAGATCCATCACCACGAGAAGAATTTTGATTCTGCTCATTTTCGAGGAGCATCGAATCGCATTTCTGTACGGTAGGTTGTCCCGTTGCCATAGCAGAAGGATCCTGTCATTCTTCCCAAAAAAATTCTAAATGGCAGGATTACAGATTCCGCAGTTGGCAGTCACTATAAAGTATTCTCCGTATGAACTATTTTATAAATGAGACAAAGACAGGTCTCTGCTTGTCGTGATCGATCTATAAATGCCAATGTTGTACACCATACCATTTAAAATTACAAAAAATTCGTTCTCAGATACATGAAATATAAGTATAAAGAAGTTACAGTATCTAGTATTAATATTTTTCAGATATTAAAAACATCCCACATTTTTAAAATATTTCCAATAAATTTTTAATTATCTAGGAACAATTTTACAAATTTTAATATTATTTATGTTAGGGTATTTCTTTTATTTCATCTCGCAATTTCATAAATTTAATTTCATAGATATATTTTCCATTTTTATTTGAAGGAATAAAAATGTAACCTTCCTTATAACACAACACTTCTAGAACTCAACTTTGCTTTTGCATTGTTGAAATTATTGGGGAAAAAAAAAACCCACTCATACAACACACACTCTCTCTCTACAACTCTTTATCTTTCTATTCACTCTACTCTCTACTAGTATTCTCTACTTTGATCTCTACTACTCGCTCTACTACTACTAATCTCTCTGTCTACTACTCTACTCTTTTCTTTTCCTTCCCTACTCTATTCTCTCACCTTCTCTCTCTCTCTGCATCCTATTGTACCGTTTCACTCTATCGTCGTTTGAGGGTTAAATAAATTCCCCATGCAATGCTTTTATAAGTGTAAAATTCGAAATTAAAGAGTAAGTGAGTAGAGAGCAGTTATGATTTAGAGCGCCTGAGCTAAATATGGCAATAAATCCTAAACAATATGTATCTGTAATTTAGTCATTTGAAAAAAATGGAAAAAAAAAAAATAAATAAAAGCTAAGAATAGGTAGACGAAATGAAGGCTCAAAAAAGAAGAATCACTATGGTATCCCAGGAGCATACACATGTAATTCAATATTTTAATATTAATTGTGATGTAATCATGTAATTTAACATAAAAAATTTTTTTGCAACTAAGTGACAAAAAGGTATTCATCTATAAACAAATATGTCACTCTGTAAAAGTATACACACACACGTAATAAAAGTATACACACACACACACACACACACACACACATATATATATATATATATATATGTGTGTGTGTGTGTGTGTGTGTGTGTGTGTGTGTCGTTTTTATAATTTCCAAAAGATTTTAATCAAGATTCACTCTAAAAATATATCTCATAAAATAATTCGGGAATCTGATTCGAATAGTATAATAGAAAATAAATGAGCAATAAATTAAAAATTGAAACATAAAATAATACTTGCACCACTTTAATAAATTTAGCTTTTATCAAGTGCCCGTATAAAACTAATTAATCAAGAGTTTTTAGTAAACTAGGTTTTTTTTGTTTGATTTCAAAAGTTACATTTAATTTTTTTTCTTCCGGAAACTATTTTTTTGTGATTGTTGTTTTACATCTTTCACTTTGTATGCAAACATAAATAATACGTAAGTTGAGTTGTTAGAATCAAAGACGATTGTGAAGTTATGTTTTAAGTGGGTATGGATGCTTATGGAATTTACTGCTGGTTAATCGCTTGTTGCGATAACAGAAAAATTACTGAAGCAGATTATGTAAATATTGTGTGATGAGAATATGTAATATTTTTACTCTTGGATCAATCAGATTAATTGTATTTATGCATATTAAATTCTGTAAGTAATATGTTTTTTTTAAATTGAAAAACCAATCTTATATAACTTTGCTGTCTCAAGCATTAGACATTAAGGTTATGGGCCCAGTGAATACACCTGACATACAAAGGACTGGATCCCCACACATAAATATCATATTAGTTTGTTCCGAATTTTCAACTTGAAGTTTTTCATCCTTTATTTCGAAATATATTTTAAAATTTCTTTTAACATTCATGAACTTTATCATAATAGAGGACCTGTAGTTTAAAAGAAAGCTATGTGGTGGCACTAATTACGCCGCATTATCTGTCAATGTTAGAGTGTTTTTACTTAAACGTAACTTTTGGGACAACGTAACGAAACCTGAAACTTTTTCAGGATAGGGAGAAGTGGATGAAAAAACCCAAAAAGATTATTTGATAGTGAGATTTAATCTTATCCATACTACTATTTATACGAATTGTAGTTCTCAATATCAGACTATTAGAGATAGGATTATACGGAAGCTGGCAACAGTTGAAAATATGTTTTAGACCTGATTCAAGGGCAAGAATAATAGAACTTGATCGCGAATTCTACTTTTCAAAAATTGAAGTAAGAGAAGAAATTGGGATAAATGTACCACACACACACACATATATATATGTATATATATATATATATATATATATATATATATACCCTTGATGATTAACGATAATCATAGTATAGCTTCAGGAAACCGTTCATCACGTGAAAGATGTTGATTAGTGCTTTTGATTAATGCATTTCCTTCCTTCAGATTTTGAAGGAATTAATGAATATATATATATATATATATATATACCCAACTCATTTTTACACGGTAGATACATTCCTTAGAAAACCGTGCAAAAAAACTCGTATAGTAAAATACATGCAAATTTTGGTAAATTTCGGGGTGTGTTTCACAACCTTAAAAAATCGAGTCAGATGAAAAAACTCTAAATATTTTCCACAAAAAAAAAACGTTCAAAAATATTAATGAAATCCATATTACATATTTATAAAACAAAAACAATTTCTTTCGATTGCAATTTTTTTTAATTAGTGTACAGTGAAAATTCATTCTATAGGTACATGCAGCATATAAAAATTCAAATTGAAATTAGGCATAAAACTACTAACTAAAAACTATTCATCGCTGCTTGATAACGAGCGCGCACGTTTATTACAAACTGGATCAAAAATGTTATTATCAGTAGATGTGTCAGGCATGTCTAGCACAACTGTCGACTTTGATTCAAATGAAGAATTTCGTTCGTTATTCACTGCCTCAGTTGGTTTTCTTTTGATGTTACAAAGCATGTTATTAGTGGCTGTTTTTTTAGGCGGGGTGGGGTCTCGTATAATTCTTGATATTCTGCAACATAAAACTTAAGATTACGTTGAAATTTTAATACATGCCCTGCGTCAGGATCATGAGTAAGAAAATGTTCCATAATTGTAGCAAATTTCAAGCCCTTCAAATTAAATCAGCTGTTAACAGCCGAATTTCGTCTTTGACTTCGTCAAAATCGACTTCTTTATTATCATAAACTGTCATAAATTCGATCAAATCGTCTTTATTCGAAAGGCTTTCTAATGTCAATTCTTCGATGTCATCCATTTACATGTTGTTAAGGCCTTCGTAACCAATTGCATATGGTAGAGTTATAATTTCAGAACACACAGCCGATTTTTTTACTACGAAACTTTCACTTTTGTCGCATGATGGATTTCGTGTTTGAACAAAAAGTTAGTGTAAAAAGGTTTTTGGGTGAACCGGGTTATTTTAAAATCATGTAAAAAAAGACAGTTTTAAAAAAAAAGAGTTGGGTGTATATATATGGGATTTCAAAATTTCTCAGCTGATATTTTTTTCAATCCTTTCTTACAAACTATTGATTTATTGATTATTTGTTAACAACACGAGAGCTATTGATGACGGACCTCGAAATTTTTAGACTTGGTCAAGTGACAAGTACGACACTTCAGCTGGCATCCCACTCTTCTAATTTCCACACCACTTCAACGGAGCTTTGGCAGATGTAACGTGAATAAAGCCATATGCGTTGGGACTTTAGGGGGCCCAGGGCTCAAACCCATAGTTCGATGAAAACAACGCCCACCATGAGCTCGGAACCATACACACGTCTCCTTAAAAACTACTATTTGTATAAAATATTCATACTTTTAATCACTAAGCATATTAATGAAATTACATTAATTATAAAATAATACTAAAATTTAAACAAGAGCAAAATAAACTTACATTTTGTCGTTAAAAATGAACTGTTCAAAATTGTGTTTTCATTTGTTTAATTCGGAAGGGGATGTTATTGAAATAATAGAGTCGTTCTCTTGTATATCCAAATTATACTTAGGTCTTACTACTACTCATTTAATATGTTATTTTAATTAACAATTAATTCTAATTATTAATAATTTTAGGTATTATTGTGCCACATTTATCAAAATAATTTGTCTCGTAAGAACACGTATCGCCGGTAATCAGGAAAACTTTGAGCGCTATTAAAATGGATATATTAACCCTTAGCATATTTCTTTTATCATTCAGCATTATTTTTGTATTCAGCACTAAAATTATGTTTTAGCACACATTTACCAAAATCTTCTTTAAATTAGCAAATATGTAATTTATTTTGGTTGTGTTATTCAACGTAATTCTTGTATTCTAATATCAATTCTACAACCTAAATTTCTGTTTATGTCTAATATTTTCCTTGAGGTTCGACGTGTTCATCACGGACATTTCTTATCAAGTTTGTATACATCTCATTAATCGGTAAGTACATTTTTTATATATACCCTTAAACTACCCGCTCATACGCAAATCCTTATCCTACATGATCCTGTTTGGAACGTCCCGCCCAGTACTTCAACCACCCCTCTTTACATCCCCATTTCAACGCGTCTCCAGTCCTGCTCGATTCGACGTAATCCCGGACGGGAAGGCATACCGGAGTCGATAATCCGGCGCGCGCGTGTCGCAGCCCCTCCCCTCCCCCCTCCAATTAGCATATACGCACGTGGGCTGTTTGTATTTTTTGCACGCACCCTCCCCATCTCTCTCTCTCTCCTGCGTCTATCCGTAACAAGATCTGCATGTGACTTGTCTACCAAGTTCCATTGACAAAGTACGTCATCGAGAGGCTCTGTGCATGTGTTTATGGATAGGGTCCCGGTAATAAGTCTTAGCTCGGGGCAGAGGATTGCTGACAAAAAGTGCGGTTGCTCGTTTGATGCCAGGGGTCTGGGGAAATCATTATTTGAATGTGTGCGGAGAAAGACTCTCGCTTGCTCGCGTGTATTTATATAAATCCATTTTCCTTGTTTTCTGCAGGAAATAGAGTTAGTAAGGCGCTGTGTGTTCTTCTTGACGGGGTTTTGACAGGTAAAAGACATTTAATAGAAATGTCAACTTGGAAGATGCTTTCGCTCGTGCGGTTGACGTAAATTCTATGTTTTGAATAATCAAGCGCTTAAAAGAAGATAATACACGTTTGCTGTTTGTTTCAAAAGTGTAGTATTTTATGCTCATGAATACAGTCAAATATTTGTACAAAAAGTATTGTTTGATGGACATTGGGGTTTTTAAGTAATATGTATAGAAATTGTAAAATTTTATAAAATTTCAAATGTAAATTAAATCATTTTGTCATTTTTAAAAACTGAATGAAAGTATTTTTCTCTCTACAAATATCAATTTTATGTCTTCCCTATTAAATAGCAAGATTCCCAAAGTATCAGGGATGAGAAGATATTTTGAAGAATTTCTATTACCTTTCCTAAATTCTCATATTTTTGGCAGATAATTGTTCTTAATTAATTACAAATCATACAAAAATTTTGCTCTTCTTATCCCACAAAACATTAAAAAAAAATTATACAAATTTCAAGGTAACTCCAAAACGTATTAAAAATAATGTATCATCAATGACACTGCGTTGTAGAACACTACATGTATATGTTTAAACAATATCTGAGATTCAAACTTTCAGAGTATCTATTTAAATCATGCATGCCTCTTAAAATTCCCATATTTATAGATTAGAATATTAATTAATATGATATGTAGGAGGCGATTGTTAGGTATTATTATCAGATGGAATCTTAAAAAATTAATTGGATAACTTGAGTAATTTAATTTTATTAATTAATTATTATTTTTCTAGGTTGGCGACGGCTTTAGCTTAACGGCGAACAGGGTTAATGACGAGTTGCTGTTTCAACGGTTTTGATTAACGACCATCAACTTAGAAGATATTTGTTATTAGATAAATATAATACCATTTTGCTAAAAAGGATGATTTCAAATTAAATCTGAATGCTTTGGGAAGCTTCATATAGGTATTCCATACCAGATATTAAATATAAGTAATTTAATACTAAATAATAAATATAGTTACTCAAAAATATATATTAATATTCATAAAATTTACATTTTTTTAAAAAAATTAAAAGGTTTAAGTAACAAGAGTTATATTAAAAAAATTTTTACATACATGATCAAAAAAAAAAAGTAGCTTTTTCTAATGAAGTTAAATAGAGAAAACACAAACATTATTTTAAAGATATATTATTAACTTAAAATAATACAAAGATAAATAATAAAAGGAACGTGTTTGGATTATTTTAAATTTTTAATTCAAATGTTGTGATGTAGTTCGAAGTTTAAAATAACCCAGTAACTGTGAGACATTACATTACCGAATTAATACAAATAAATTGTATTTGGCATCAATGAACAATAACACTGTACATTCTTTCTTTGATTTACGCCGTGATGTACTTTAATAAGTATATAACTAATGAACAAGCATACATAACTATTTACTGTAGGAATCTGATTTTACATTTTTAATTAGGCCAATGAGAGAAAAATAAGATCAATATCTAATTAAAAACTAAATTTATAAGAAAAAAATGAAATTTAATGTATTCATTGTATTTGACACAAAAAATAACGAGAAATGATTTTCCTTTAACCCATTCAAAGATTTAGCATAAAGACAAAATTTATCATAAATATTCCAATCTTGTAAATTTATCTTATATTTTTAAGAAAATAACTTCATTTTACTTTTACTACGTTTGACTATGACTATTATGACAAAGAAGTATGTTTAATTTTAAAGCGAAATTTGTATTACAGATAAATAGATCACAGTATAACAATTATTTCTCAAGATCATTAAAAAAGAATATTTATTCTGTTAAGCGAAATTTCCCTAAAAAAAGATTCTTTACTATTAATAGAATCTTTAGATTCTTTACTATAGTATGTATTTAATATTCTGAGAGCTATATTCAGTCACATTAAAACATATTTGAAATACAGAAATATATCTTTCAATTAAAAAAAAACCCCACTCAAATCTATCTCTGCGTTATTTCAATGAAACAATGAGAAATATGTTTCTTTCCTTTCAATTACAATGTAAACTTTAAAGTAAAAGAAAACATTGATACTACAGATAGCACCCTAAAACGGTTTCACTTTAACACGGGGAAACCCTCCTATACCACGGCATCCTAGATGTTTTAGTTCGCCATGGTTTGATAATTAGATAAATCCCAGTGATTGTAGAAGATATTCAAGAATTATTGGTGGACAAAGAAACTGATGCAGCAAATAAGGCGGGAGTGTCATTTGGAAAATGACAAGTCAGGGGACGATAGCAAAAAAAAAAAAAAAAAAAAAAAAAATGACATTTTATTCTATAAAGTTCTAAATGAGGCCTAGACTTTGTCACTACTACGGGTTATATTTCTTAAATGAAGATCCTTCAATTTACGCATGAAGTGGGAGTATTTTCATTTGCCCAAGCACCATATAAAGAAGTTTATAAAAATATTTCAGCTAAAAACAAGCAATATAAAATATCTGGGTTTTTTTTACGAAAAGTAGAGCATAGTACTCAAAATAATGCTGAAGAAAGTACAGAGGATTAAGATATCTTGTATAAAGGAAAACGTCCTCAGTTAATAATACTTAGTAGTGATGACGACTATGGAAACATTATTTGGCGCGTCTTAATAAGTAATCATAAGGAAAATTGCTTTAGTACGAGAAATTAAAATTCTCCTATTTATGAAAACATAATAGTATTTTTTTCTAATTTTTGTAACTTAATTCTTTTTTTCCACTAGTTCTTTTTTTTTTTTTTTTTTCTTCTTCTTTTTCGTATTAGGTGGATTTGCACACCACTACACAGAACAACTACATGACATGGAGGTTGCCGGTATTTGAGTTATTTAAAATAAGATTTCAACAAAGATTTTATGAAGTACAGACCTTACTCACACAACCCGAAAAGTCACTGCTAAAATTGGTTTCTTAAAACTTATGAGTATTTTATTGCAGTTAATGACTATCCAGTATCTCGCGTGATAAAAAAAAACAATAATTCAATATTATTGTTCAAAACTACATGCTGTTAAATTACGTTAGGCACATGCATCAAGTTACCAAAGATTTTAAATGTAAGCGCACAAATAACAAAATTAAAACATTACTTTCATTCAACATTTTATTCTAATGAGATATGAAAGAAGTACGAGTATTTGTAGAGTCCTTGATCTTTACTTTCATGCCATTCCCTAATATGTTACAAATTTTCATTATTTTCACAATTCATTGTATCAAATAGTCTCTAGAAACATATGTTGATTATTTGTAACTTTGCAGTTAGAAATAACAGTAGGACTATTGGCAACGAACTTTGTAGTTTTGAACCTCGCTCAAGCGACGAGGGGATCACCTGAGCTGGCACTCCCTCTATAAATTCCTCCACCTCGCTAACGTGAGAACTTGGAGCCCTCGACAGATTTAACAGATATGAATCTTGCTACACTTTGGGTATTTAGTAGAATCGGGACTCGACCCCCCGATTTGATGGGAACAACACCAACTGCAAGCTAGCGATCATGACTATTCGGTTCGTGATCAAGGTCATTCTAGAAGATTCCATAAAAGTGGAAAAAAGAAATTATACAGCTTCTTATTTAATCATCTGTCAACTTAAAGTGTTTGACGAAGCGATACATTCGCAATAAAAAAAAATTTAGGTCGAACTGTTTCTCTTTAGACGGTCTGGTAATTATCTTAATACCTCATATATTAATTGCATTTTATGCAAAAATCAATTTTTCGATCGAAACATATTTAACAAAATGTGGGTGTTTTATTACGGGAATACTATCTCTGCAGACATAGAATTTAAAGTAAATGTTCCTCTTGAAAAATAAGAACAATACAAGAAAAAAGCCTTTCATGATATCCACGCGTTTACTATTGCTACATAGCTAAAATGTATTAAAATTCGAAAAAAAAAATGAAATTTTTCTACCGTATTTTTGAATAAGATGCATACTTATATTTTGTTGCTTAACAGTGGAAACATCATGAAATGAAAAGAGAAATTAAAAGGTTGTCCTTCATATGATTACTAAATTTATATTTAACAATAATATCACAAAGAACTAATAAGATAATTAATAAATTATGAATCACAATAAGTGTTGCTAAATTATGGTTTATTTGTATTTTAAATGTCTTACATTTTTATTTTATAAATTTACACAAACGAATTCAATATTTTTGTCATCTATTATGTTTGAAGTTATAAAAATGCATTGACTTGATTTTTGAAGAATCTCGAATTTTTTTGAAACGCAAGACAAAGAATAGATACTTTCTATTTCCTCATTTAAAAAGGTCATTTTCTGTATATTATTATTTACAAACCTCTTCACTAAAAAAGTATCACTTTTAAATGCATGAATAACCCCAAAACTATTTAAACGTAACCAAATCATAGAAATGCTTTAAAAAATTCAAAAATAAAATACTAACTGATTTCTTAATTAAAAAAATAATATTATTAGACTTCAGTAAATATAAAAGATTAAATATAAAATCAATTGCTGAAGAACAGGTTTTGATTTTGTGGCCGCGGTTGCCTTGTGGTCATGGTCTCTGACTCATGGTTTTCGTCGAGTCGTGGATTCAAGCCTTTATGCCTCTAAAGACTCGAAGTGCAGCCGGGGCTGATGCTCGTTAAATTTGTAGAGGCTCAAAGTCTTCCTGTAGCGTGGTATGGAAGTCAAGAGAAGGAAGTAAAATAAACAAAATGTCTTAAGAATATCCTATTTTTACTTGATATTTCTTCTAAATATCCATTTTCTAAATTCATAGAATTGTATCATAAAAAAGACCCAAATATTCTCAATTAAAGATAAAGGTCATATTTTATGATATATATTGTCTTAATATCGAATTTCTCATAAACGATGAAGGTGCAGTAGCTTGTTTGTAATTTACCTAATTGTGACTTTAAGTAGAAAGGAAATTGCTGAAGTTGTGCGATGATCATGAGATACAAATATATATTGTTGCCCAGTTTCAGTTCAAATTTCTTACAAGGATGATCATAATAACTTGAGATAGAATCGAGAACAAAACGTGTTTGGAGAATCGCAGAGTTAAACACTCGATTTTTCTTAAGACTATTGGCATTGAACAACAGCGCTTTTAGATACTAATATCTTGGTGCTAACATACAAGGTCCTTTGAAAACGTGGTATAGAGAACCCGAAAATATTAATGTTGTACTCATCATTCTGATTATGACTCAATAGGGGAAAAAAACACGTGATTCATCTTCTGTGAACCTGCTTTGTAACGTAAGGTCGATTGAGTTTCTATAATTGTCGATCAAACATATTTAGTGTTCCCTAAAAACATAATCTCAAGGTACAGCAAAAGATTATCTCACAAGAATATTTTGATAAATTACATGACATTCACACAATTTTCAAAATAAATATAGAAGAATATTGGTACACAATTAAAATTGGAGTAAAGTAATGGCGAAGCTTTTGCAACTCATAAATAATTTACTGGAAATGGGAAAAGTATTTTAAAATTATATTAGGAGAGTAGCAATTTCTTTCAACATTTTTGTTAACTGCATTTCCGACCATTTTTAAACCACGTAAATCATACAAATAATAATTTAATAATAATAAAGAATTCTGCGTGTAATGAGGATAAATTCTATGTGCATTTTTAAGGTATATGGATAAAAGTTAAACATTTATGTCGACTAACGATTATATATTAATCTGCTGATGTGCATTTATCATTCACTTTTTATTTCATCAAAAATAAAACACGTATGATTGAAATTGTTTTAATCTTAATAAATTCTTTAGACTTACTTCATTTTCTTATTATGTTTGTTTATACTTTTACTGAGCTCCTTCCTTTGGAGTCATAAAACTATTATTTTTTCTCATTTCTCTGTATTCATTTCTAAATTAAATTTTAATTAAAATATTACCATTAGTCAATCTAATTTTCCACAGCTTTAAGACTTTAGAATTCATTTTGATATAAAGTAAAATAGGTAATCATTTCTCCTTAAGAATATAACAGATTTGTTGAGTCATAGTAAATTTCCTTTTATTAAAAACTGATCAAAATAGTAACTTAGCAGAACTAACTTTATTCCTTTCTTTTAAAATATTTGAATGTTTCTGCAAAAATTTAGTAAATAACGCTCCAGATTTGATTTTGAAACACTATATTTTTAAAAGTTACAGGATAACTTTTTTACATAGAAAAAAGGAACGCTTCTTTCACAAATGATTTCAAAAGCCTATATTGCATTTATTCTCTATTATCTTATTTAAATATTTTGTTGTAAAGAGGTCATGTAACTGAATCAGTAATGTCAGAAAGTTTTCTTCAAAGATATATTTTCATTTTTCAAATTGTATATTATTTATTTTAAAGTTTGAAAGGGTTTTAGGAAATGAATAAACATGAAAGTAAGAAAAGTATTGAAGCAAATATAAACTTAACCAAAAATCTTTTGATATGTTACCTAAATTACTGTTTATATTAATTACTGGTAAAGTGTTAAAAGATAACAGTCATATATCGATGTTTAATATGAATTTAATCATGGTGAAGGAATATTTGGATTTCTTAGGATATAGCATTATGTAGCTGAAATGTTTCGTTTAAATTTTACATATTTTCTTAAAATTTACATATTTCAAGTATGTTGTAATTTGGAGTGAAACTCGGAAATTAGACTCAAAAGGTGGTGAATTTTCAAAAAAAATTATCTTTGATAGTGTAACATCATAATTTTCACATTAGTTGTACTGGAATTGAAATGTCGCATTTTTCTAAATGCACATTTATATTATAGATCTGTATTTAAAAAAAATAGTTCTGCTATTTTTAAAATATTTTTTGATATTTGCTTCACGTTTTTTTTAAATTTAAATGTTTTATAGAAAAGTTATTTCAGTTAAAATTAAGTACTTAATATAAAACTTCAGAACTAATTCCATTCAAACATTTTTCATTTTAAATTATATATTCACGCCTTTTTCATCAAAAAGTTGTATTTTCAAAGCCTATAATAGTTATTGCTTTTAATTATGCTAAACAGTAACATTTTTATTAAGATTTAACACGCTTTAGTTTAGCTTTGCCAAAGAAAATGTTGCAATTTTGATTTTACTTTATGATAAAAATCTCTCAAAGAATTTTTAAAATTATTTAGAAATTCAAAGTACTTAAACTTTATTTTTATAGATGTATTTTTTATGAAATCTTATAATTAATGTTATGAACTTTTTAAAGTTTTATTTCTAACATTGTAATTATAACTTTTTTATATAATCAATGAATCATTTCATCATAATGATATGTGAAGCTTATAATTTTGGTTAGAAATTACGTATTCAAAAGTGTTTCAACTAATTTGTTTATTCTACTACTTATTTAAACATTGTTTCACTTGCCAAAAATTATATAAAATAAACGTAATTAAAAATTAAATTAATTATAAATCACATCCTTTAAAATAATTCGAATCATTTGAGTAACATTAAGAAACCATTAGTTAGAAATGTATATCGACAAATACTAGTTTAATAATAATGGCTTTGATTAATGAAGAAGAATATGTTTCTTCCACCAAAAAAGAAAAATTATATATTTTTAATTGAAAAAAAATGGTCTTCAAATGAAAGAGTAGAAAACTTTCCAACAATTCATAACTTAAATTATATCACTATCACTAGTGTACTAATTCCCATGTTGTGCAAATACTGATTCCGATTATGAGGCATATTCTTAAAATCTAACTTTCATATGAATTTTTTAATCACTGAAAGATATTTTTCTGAAAAGACAAGCTCAAAAATACTTACAGAAAAATGTAAATATTTCTCTCTCTTTAAATCATACCTTTTTTACTTATGAGTTGCAGTTTATTTTAAACATACAAAAAAATTATAAACCAAAAATTTGTACATCGTTTTCGAAGATAGTTTAAGTATATATTCATATATGAGACTTCAAAAATTTATTATTCATAAATTTGAAGAGAAAAAAAAATGTTAAAACAAACAGATTCAAAATAGTTTAAAAGTTACGTAATTTTAGACAGATTAGTTAAAACTTAATAAGATGCGACGGCATGTATGTAAGGGCAACAATAATAAACATAGTGGTGTATTAGGATAAACAATGCATTATTAAAAGCCTTATCGATATAATAACTATCGATTATTGACGTGTTTGTTGTTTTCGTATCAAAATCATTACTCATTAAATAGTAAAAAACAATCAAACTAAAAAGGAGGCAGATGAAACAATTTGTTTTGAACTAATTCATTTCAATAAAGTACAGAATAAACATGCTCTACGGGGCCAAAAAGCTGAACTAGCACTACGTAATCAAAATACAAAGAAAGAAAAACCTTCCCCTATATGTATAATTTGATTGTTTTCACTCATATGTGTAATTTAAATGCATTACGTTATTATGTTATAATGTTTCAATGCTAACTAAATTTTCACTATAAACAAAATAGGTTCTGTTAAGAAAAACACATCTATAATAATGAAGGAAAACAAAACCATCACCTTTGTCTCTTCCTTTCATTCGTCCGTTGTCTTCACCCCTAAAATAGCACAGATTTCGATCCTTTTTCTGCTCTACGGTTTCGACATCGCAGAATTCGTCTTCATAGGGATCTTCGGACGATGCCTTCTCAGCATGGCTCGATGCATCGTTGGCGGTACTCGAAGCCACGTGCGTCTGGTACTTTATTCCCAGTATAGCATCAATAGAATGGGCTGGCACAGTCTTACTACGAGACTTACCGTCGCCGTTTAGTTTATTGGAACTGGAAGAATCGCCACTGTCACTGCATAGCATGCTCGTCACTGGTTGTGAATTCACGGGCTTCAGAGAATTTCAGGGATTTCTCAGGCTATGATTGGTTGAACCATAGAGTAGTCAGGGACAGAATCGTTGATTTCTCATTTTCAGTTTATTGGTAGGAAAGTTTCTTTTCTTTTAATAACTATAATTTGCTGATAGTTCGTAAAATGATGAATATAGATCTTAAGAGCTGCGGCTTATATGCAAGTTTTCCTATGATTAAGAGTTCACGAATTATAGATACGAGTGAAGATTTCAATTTTATTTTGACTATTTAAATTTGTTTTCTGATTATCAATCGATAATTGTCAGTTGGCTTAACTAGCTAATTTTTTCATGCCTCCTAGATATCTCGTTGAAGATAGTTTATTTAAATAATAAGAAAAGAGTTGTACGATTTTAACAGAGAATGTTTCCCTCTCTATGTTTCAATGCATGTGAAGTACACATTTTTTTGTAAACATGATGTAAAAGTCACAATTTTAAGCTGCACTCCAATCCAATAGTTCAATATCTAAAAAAATTCACTTATTTTAATTTTTAAAAACTTTTGATGAAGTAAAACTGAAAAATGAGTACATAAAAATGTACACTATTCAAAAAAGAGACGAAATTCTCAAGACGAAAACTGTCCATCTAAGAATTTATCAGATTTTTTATCATCATGTGACAACACTTATTGATTATATATTCTAACTGCTTGTTTGGGCAGTTCCTCTTCAAAGCAGCCCAGTAAACATGTTTTCCGCCGGAAAACAATTTCTCCTTTAAAACTGGGAACGATAAGAAACAATACTCCAAGATCCCGCGTTCTCCACTCCCGTTAAAAGCTAAGTCCCATCCCGACAGCTGATTGGCCGCAGTCAGGGTCCGGATAGCGTTCACCGAATTGGAGCTCGCGGGGCGCTTGCGTCTTGGAGTCAGGCATCCGGACCAATCGGTGAAGATCCCGTGAGTTGTGCCTCCCCGGACTCGTGGCGTTGGTTTAATACGGTGGTAATTAAATGAAATGGCGTGAAAAGGTTTAAAAGGGGAGTGCGGGTAGAATAATAGATATAAGAGTAGCCGGACTTTTAACTTGCCGGATTAAGCCTTCATTCCCCCTCCGTGGCTTAGGAAGTCAGCCAGAATAAAGAAATTAGGTTTTTAGGGATGCTGTAGGCTTAAATTGCTTGCTTAAATTTATTTTGTTTATCACATAACGCAAAATACACAGTTTATTACATCGGTGTAAAAGTGTTGTAAATTAAATAACAACAATATTAAATGACACGTTGCTTGATAACGGTACTATTTAAATTTGATTGCTTACTTTTATTATTTCTAGCGAACTTCTTCTTTTTATTAAGTTATGATTTTTCCACAATTTTAATATCTTTTTGCTTATTTAAATCTAATTCCAGCTCTCAACACAATTTTTATAATTCTTTTTTTTTTTTTTACTGAAATGATATAAAAATATATGTTGTAAATAAATGGCTTTCCCTTACACTTAAAATTTTGTAATGTGGTATTAATTTCTACTAATCAGTTTTAAGTAACTTCCTAAAATGGATTGTGATATATATATATATATATATATATATATATATATATAATGTTATGTATAGATTTAGGGAAAAGTTTTAACATAGATGCAAAATGTTACTTAAAGTTAACGAGCATATTCCAGTAACTTTTACGCAAAAGAAATGCACATAATCTGTTTTCTAGATTTTCTTACAAAAGTGTTTTAATTTTAAATATTTTTTTTTCTTTACACGACAATTTTAATTCTGTTCTTATTGCTCTAAAAATTATTTGAAGAAAACTTGGTGTATACGATTTGTTAAATCATAAAAATAAACTATAATTTCCCCCCAATTTCTAATAAATGCTCTCTCTCTTTGTGAAAGGTGAAAGATCTTCACCAGTTTTTTTTTTCTAACTCCAAAAAACACTGAAAGAGAAAGATTGGAATCTTTTACCAGTATCTTTCCAAATTTCTATAAGAAAATACTGTCCCTGAAAGAGAGGAAAGAATCTTTCCGATTTCTTTCCCAATTCTTAAATTCTTTTCCTCATCTAAAAATGATGTGTCTAAAGGAGAATGTGGAATTGTTTTCAGCAAAAAGCATTTAAGTGAAGTTAGTAATATAATCACAGAAAAATTATTATGCTTTAAAATCATCCATAGCAGTAAGTAGTAATCGATTGGAAAAAAATGACTATAATAATTGTTCTGATTTACATTTCATCAATCAGAATTATAAAAATGATTTTTATGAAAACATTACATAAAGTATTTAATATTTTCTTTCAGCATGTGGAATGTACATCATATAGTTTCAGCTCTGGTTTAAGTAACTCAAGACACGTTTAAATTATAGTAAATTGTTTGTAAAACCCAGAGTTTCCTATTTTAAGAATGTATATTTTAATAAAATATAATACTTATTGAATTTATAATATTTTCATTATAGATAAATCAATAAGTGAAAATAAAATCTATAAATATTATAATCTTTTCATCCATCAAAATTCTTTACCAACAGAATTCCTTAAAAAATAACTTTAGAAAACAGAATTTTTCTTAATGATTAATAATTTCAGTTTACTTTTCACACTGTATAAATATTCTAAAAAGTACTTGGAAAACCTATTTGAAACTTTCATTAATTAGAAAATGCTTCATGAATCCGTTGAAATTTGATATATTTTTCTAACAATAAACACATAGTGTGTGATGAATATTAAAATTCTTGTTTTAACTCTTTTTTATTTTATGTAAATAAGTTTTAAAAGTTCACATAGAACTTAAAAAAAAAAAAAGAAAAAAAAGATTTCTCGTAAACGTCTCAAAAAATAGACCCACTTAAAGATTTTGAAATTACCATAAATAATTATTTTCGAGAAAATATTAGTCATTTAACATTAATCACAAAAATGATTTATCTTTAACTGAAACTATTTCTGCAACTATGTTATAAGCTAGTATATTTTTAGCTAAAATAGATGTTCCACCAAAAATTCCAAAAAATGATTTAAAAGAATCCTTTTTTTAAACAAAAACTGTAAAACAGTAAAGTTTAAATTCGAATTTAATTAATTTAATATTATTTAATATTTTTACAGAATTCATGCCAGCCATTTATACTGCTATCGAAGTAATAATTTATACAATTCATCGATTTATTTCTTCTTTTTGACCAGTTAATTATGCATAATATATAAAATATGCATAATTTTGATTCATAACGAATAAATATTTGTAGCAAAATATATACATTATTCCCACATATAATCGTATTTATTTTTCATGTAGAACATACCATTCATACGAAATTTGGTTAAAAAATAATGCTACTGTATCATAACTTTTTTAATTCAACACGATTTTCAGAATTCTTGTTGAATCTTAAGGCTTTACTTATACTCTGTGTAATACACGTATTTGCTATGTTCTCGAATGGTTTTGGTTTGCTGAAAACTAAAGTAGATGGTGACCCTCATAGAAATGAGGATAAAGCAGACAGGCGTCTTTGCACAGGACCATGTACCTTTCTACTTTCACCTCTTCCCAAATCTTCATCTACAGAAGTATCCCTTTTATTCTGGTGATCAGGAGAATGCTTCCACTAAAGCCTGGTATTGACAACAATCACCTGAATTTTTCTCCGACGGGTTTCTTTGACTAATCACGCTTTGGCCCCAGTGAGTGAAAGGGAATGAGAATTATATTTAAAAATAAATAATTCATTACTCTGATGATACATATAACTTTCAGGCACAAAAAGAATTGTAAAAATAGGGTAACAAATAAATGGGTTATGGTCATGGAGTCATTACCTTTAAAACAAGTCTAGTATATTCAACCTATGTAAATCCTTCACAGCAGCATTCCAATTCATATTTCGTTAATCTTTTTCTTTGTTTGAAATTCGCCCCTTTTTGTTTTTCCTTTCATAATTTATATGTGTTTATTACTTTTCTCCTATTTCAATGAGAATATTCATTCGTTTCAAAATACATTTAAAACAAATTAACTTTTGTTATTAATGAATCAACTTAACCGATTAATTCAGACTGAAAATTTTACTATACAATACAAATGGTTATTTCTCATAACTAAATCTAATATTTTCTGTTTTTAATTTTAAGAACTCAAATCTTTTCACTTCTGTTCAAAAGATTTTCCAAATACAACAACAACAAAAAATAGAGCAATCTGTTGATTTCAGTTAAATAATCTGAGCTGCTAATAAAAATGATTGAGATTCGAATTTTTTAATGCAGAATCTGAGAAGTACTTTGTTATTGTGGGAAATTTTCAATACAGCAATTTAAATATTAGATGTGAAAAATTGTTAAAATGTGAGCATTTCTACTTTTAAAATAATAATTCCAGTATTTCATCTAATGGGTTTCCTTTCTCTCCCTTTCAAAATTCGAAGCCTACAAATTCATGAAAAATTCAATGCCGTCCCAGACTTCAACTTCGCGGTAGTTAAGAATAACTTCAGAAAAGCACTTGATTTGTTTGTAACACAGCGTTACACGTTCCCATTGGGCTCAATTAAAGCTATTCAAATTACTCGAATTAAAAACCAATCATTGGAAAGATGTTCCGATTTTTGCTTCTCTCGCGAGCGAAACAAACTCTCCATCGCCAAGGGTATTTAAGACGGGGGGAGAACTCAAAAATGCTCCTCATTTTAATCCTCCTAATTTCCCCTGAATTTCCCGGAAAAGTGCATTTTGCAAACTTATTAAGAAGCCGCATGAAAAGAGAGATTAATTGTGCTTCGTGAAAAAGAATTTTTATTAATTCCTCTTTCTCGAGATCAGATTACAATACCGGGAAAGGGAATATATTCTTTGCTCTCCGGAAAATCGGAACAGATTTATTGAATGTTACATCAAACGTATTTTGCGACAGCACACTTCGAAGTATTCTTAATGATCCGTAATTATAATGTCAAAACTTGGAATGCGCGTTGGGACAAATTCGGGAAAACACTAATCACGAATTCGAAGCATTATACAGTTCTTTTTTTTTAAAAGAGTTTTCGAAATTTTATAGAATGGGGAAGAGAATAAGGAATCAATTGGAAATTAATTGGCATGTTAGGATTTTTTTTTTCGCTCCCTGATCGCATTTTGTGATTTGAGGTTTTCAAATTTATCCTCCTCGTTAATGTGAGTTGTATGCAAATTTCTCCAGACGGTTATTAAAAGTCCATGAAATAAGTTATCGTGATATAAACATCTGTATTGGTGTTCATTTTCCTATAGTTTTATGACAAGAATTGATAAAAAACAATATTTTATGTGCTCTCTGTTTCAACTCTTATAATGTTTGAAAAGAATACATTTAAATTATATTAACCCTAATGAATGCCAAAATAATTCCAGCACTTAAATATTAGTTGAAACCCTATTCATTTCTTTTGATATTTATCTCTTTTGAAATGCAAAACACTCATAACACGCAACCTATTTTTGATTCGTTGTTTAGAAAGTTATTTTCACAGGTTATTGTGAAACTAATTAAACAAATGATAGATTAACTAAAGCAGGGGAAAGAAAGGCAAAATATGCGTGATGAATATGTAATTAAATTTTATAATTCGATTATTTCTTTCATTTTAACAGCTGTTTATTTGTGTTCCTCTCCTCAAGATAACATATTTAAAAATTCTCACACTGTTGTTCACATCATAACAGTATAACTCTTGTCATATAATTACATTCCTAAATTCACGTCACGTCTTTAAAGGTTCATTAAGGATTTTCGCTTTGGAAAAATGTTTTCAATGGCATGCTTTGAAGAAATTATTAATACAAAAAGAGAATGAGTTTGTAAATTATTCTATTTGTGTAAATAGTACTAAAAACAAGTTAAGGCGAAATTGTTCTCTTTATTTTTAACATCTACTGTATAGGGTTTCTTTTAGGAGGAACGGGTTTGATTGAGTGACTGTTTATTAACGCAGCGCTTAGAAGCAATATGAGGGCCTCGTAAGTGACCTCGGTCAAGTGAAAAATGACACCTGAGTTGCTCCTCCCATCCCGCGCCACGGGAGGATATAGAGCATCGACAGATTAAAGTGCTCCCTTTACCAGGAATCCACGACTTGTTGGAATCAACACCAGCCACGAGTTTATAATCATGACCACTCGGTTACCGCTGTTGCAAGTAGAAAAGAGGCGTAAAAAAATCAAATTTACAAAAGTAATCCCTTAAAATATACGTTAAACAGTACTAAACATCAGTACCAAAATTTATTCAAATCAGATTGCTTATTAGTCATCCAGAGTATCTTTTTTTGTGTATTAAAAGGCTTGGCTCTTTCAAATGTTAATAGATTTTTTCACATTAATATGTCAGAAATGGATAATTTGCTAATCAAAATGATCCACAAGATCTTGAAACTTCTAACATTTTGAAGTATAGCTCTTTTTTTTTTTAAATAAAGCTCTTTATAATAAAGTAAATTAATAAAACAAGAAGTTTTGATTATATCGGTAATTAATTTTAAAATTTCGCAACGTATTTCCAGCGTTTTTTAAAATAAATAAAATAAAAATATAATAAAAAAAAACTTTTTTTAAAAAAAAGCACTGTAAAGCTCCAAAAAAATTATTCTTAATTTCTAATTCTATTCAAAAACCCGTGGATAATTTTTTTTTATTTCATGTTTATATCCAATAACGTTTATGCATTATCTTATTTTTCAAATAGCAAGGAGCTGTTCGATATACATAGAAAAAATTATGAAAAGGTTTAATAACTCAAAAAGTTATGACTATTTTTCCACAAAAAATACTTTTTTTATTACATAAACTAATATTAAAGCTCATTCGTACTAAATTTCACAAAGATACAACAACAAAATAGAAATTTTTAGTACTTTGAATCATTTGTCCTTGTAACGCATTCTGGTACATCTTGCGCCTTAAAACATGTCTTGTCACAAAAAGGAGCTGTCTTATCACTTAACTTTAAGCTACCAAAGCCTTATGTGGCCACGTAGCCTAGTGGACATTATAGCGGACTCGAGGCCAGCGTTGATTTCGTCGAGTTCGAGTCGCCACCATGTAGCGGGGCTGATGAATATTAAATCTGGTCAGGGTCTCGAGTGCTCCCTTATGCATTGTGTGGAAATTTGGAGAGGGAGGTAATTGATCAGGTGTTGTCCTTGTCACTTGATCTAAGTTGAAAATTACGAAAAGCTGTGCCAATGCTCTCGTGTTGCTTCTCAGTTCGAAGTTAATAAACAATCAATCAATCAGTAGAACCACAGCTTAAAATAATTTTAAAACACAGAACTTAGAAATTATATCATTGTATTTTATATATATTTTATATTTAAAAATTAAAGACGGATCCTAAATAAAAATGAATGAGAAATGAAAAAATTACAAACGATAATTTTTTTTATTAAAAATTCCCATTGCTGCACATACCGCGACAGGACGGAGAAGTAAAAAAAAAAATTTCTGCCCTCCCATTGAATTATCTCCATTAGCTATTTCAACGGTTTTATATTTAAAATATTATGAGGTTGTGGTTAGCAATATATGTACGACTTTTTAAATATTTTCATTGAGGGAAAATATCGAATGGAATTTGCCAATGGTAAAAGAGCTGCTTTCACGCACAAAAGAAGTTACCACAAAGAGAAACAAAGCACCTTTTCTTTCCGAATGGATCTGAAACATTCTTGAGCATTAAATGTGCAATGACTCTCTATAGGTCTTTCTTTTTCAAATTCAAAGAGTCCTCACAAAAGGGACCATCCCATTTTAAATTTCACTGTCCCACTATCGTGAGGAACCACGTATCACTAAACACTAAACCACGAAATGTAGTTTACATCAGCTCTGGCTTATTTTTTAAAACAAGAAATGAATGTAAGCTCACTAAAAAAAGCAGAACCAATAAAAGAGAATAAAATCAGTAACAAAATGAAAAACTAAAAGTAAACCTCGCCATTTAGTGAACCAAAATTTTAAAAGTATACCTTGCCTCAACAAATCACACTTTTGAGGGAAAGAAATGTGAGACTTTTCAAAATTCTCTGGGTTATATTTTCAATCGTTCTATTCTTAAAAACATTTATACTTTTATTTTAGTTTAAAGTACGATTTCCAAGACTTAAATGATGAGTTTTTATGATAAAAAGACAAAAGAATTGAAAACAACAACAACATTCTGTTAGATATGAAAAGCTGATAGATGTAATGTCTTTTACAAACAATAACAATTTACAAGAACGCTTGAGCTTTTTCCATGTATTCAAGATCAAAAATAGTTGAGTAATTTTACCAAGTTTATTTTCTTTCATGAGGACATGTAATTAAAAAAGTTAATTATTTTATCTTACTTATAAAACTTATTATGTTATTTAATTAACATGAGAAGTTATATTTTTAAGCGACACGAGAAATCTCTCTTTTTCTTTCGCATTTTAATGCGTATGAAACGTATTGTCCATTGACAGATACCAAACAAACTGTTTAAGATTAAATTAAGGGGGAAATATAAATACTTTGTTAACTGACTCCCATAGGTAGCATATATTTTAGAAAATAAGTATAAAAATTGCTTTTAGAAATTTTTAATAATACATAATTTTTTTTTAGTTTTAAATATTTACTTAATAAAGTTTTCATCAAATTTTCACTTCATTAAACAACAACTGGCAGCAAACTTCAGTGTAAGCATGTTGTAACGCATCTATTTCTATTATTTTTTTCCAACGAATAACAATGTAATACAAGAGAAATCTATACATAAAATGAAAACATCAATAATAAAACGATAAATGCTTGTTTGAATTTGCAGTTCTTGTTAAAAATAATTAGTTTAAATATATTACCCAAATGAGTATTTGACTCACGCTAATTAAGGCGAAATTAAGCAAAATAAGCGATACAGTGAAATTTTCGCTAGACGTTGCATTCGCACTTTATTAAAGGCATTTTACTTACCAATTAATTAATTTAAAATAAGGCTCTTATTCGAGAAACAAATTATGACACAAGTTCATGAGACGGATATTAAGCTCCAACTTCCAGACTAATTTTTAATTTATTTACACAGCCTTAATGAGCGCAAACACTGCGTTTTTCGGAAGAAAATCTTCCCTCTTTTTTAATTTCAAACATTTTAATTTAATATTTTTTATCCTCCTCCGTTGATTTTGCTGTTTATTTCTCAACAGAAGAACTTTTCTCTCTTTCTACTCTTCCTAATTGACAGTTATAGTTACAGTTAGATTTAAAAAACCTCCACCGCCGTTCCAAATGAAAAATTATTCGAAGAAAAGAACTTCAAATGAGTAATAGAAGGAAAAAAAATGTTCTTTTTCTTTAAAGGAATAAAATAATCCGCCAAATGTTATTTCTTTTTCTGATTGTTTTGCAGGCTTACTTTTTTTCGCTCTCTTTTCTCTCTTTCTTTCTCTCTCCTTTCAAATCTCAGTTCGCCATTTTGTTTTTATGAGGTTTATTATTTTCCCTTAATTAAGCAATATGTCGGCAAATTTTAAGTTGTGGAGACCTAATAAAAACATAAATGATCATCTTTTTTAGAATTGCTATTAGAAATGTACGATTCGAAGATTATTTTTTGTTGTTGTTGTTGTTGCTCTAATTATTTTAAAATACTTTGTCGGCGAATGAAGGCAAAGCCGCAATAGTTTTTTTTCTTCTTGTTCTATGCTTGTAATGAATTAAATTTATAAAGTTCACTTTATTCTTTTTATTGGTTTTTTAAACTCTAGATCTCTTCTTCTACATCAAAATTTTTTTTTTAATATTTCGTGCTCATAGAAATATTATTTGTTGACAAGGAGACGTATTTTGAATCGCTATTATAATAAGTAACCAATTTTTTACTAAATTAGACATGGTCTCAAATTGGCCATAGGAAAAAATTAAATAAAACCCCTCTGATCAACATAATTTTTATCTACGCTGCTCCATTGGGTTAGTTATCTCCTACAACTGACAACAAAAGCAAGCAATTTTATTTTTAGAAAATTTTCGAAGGAGTATTGAGTTTTTTTAACTCATGTAATTTAAGGGAATATATGAATTATAAAATTACATAGAGCTTCCTCAGAGATAATGGAAATAAATTGTAACTATACTAATACCTAATTAAAAATATTTATCAATAAATTTTTATTCAATTCATTATAATTATCATCGCTTTCAGTTTTATTTAAATAAATTTTCACTTCACTGTGTGAGCAAAAAATTTCTTTGACGAAAACTTAGAAATAAAATCGTCTGAAAGATTTATTAAGATATGTTTTTTTCAGAAAGGGAATTGCATTTTTTTTAAAGATTAATGCTTATCAAATTATTATAAAAATACAATAATGTATGATATATTTTACTATAGTTTGATATATATTTACTACGTTCGATGATACATCAGAGATTTCAGATAGCAAACTTCTAATCATTGTTTAACAAATATTTGCTAATGTAAAACGGGAATCCTAACGAGTGGTTGGTTACTTTTCCCTCAATTTCAGATTAGTAAATTTTTTATTCGTGAAGCATGTCTTTATATTCTAGACGGATAAAATTTGCAATTATATTTTAAATATGAATACAGTAAAAATTTTGAACAAAATTTATTCTTAAAAATGAAACATTTTGATCAACAATACAAGAAAAGAATATTATTTATCTTATTGTAGTCCTTTAAGAATATACGACCACTTTAAAAGTAATTTTAATCACATCTCATGTAACATATGATATACCAAACAATATAAAGGTACTGAATTCTAACACATCGATCAATAACTCCCGAGTCTAACATTGAAAACAACATTTTTTTTGCAAAATTTTTTTTTTATTCATCAACATAACACCTTTTGTTAATCACCTTTTAGGGTGATACAATCGTTCCAACGCTTTTCCAAATCTTTTTTTTTTCCCGCAAGAAATCTTTTTTGTTGCGAGTAAATAGCGATAAACAGCTTTCTGAATCATCGACTCGTTGCTGTTTTTGTTCCATCGAAAGCAATCGCGGCACCCACTTGGAAAAAACCTTTTTCACTTCACTTCAAAAAATCTTTTTCCTGGTCCGATCGACTTAAAATTTTGACACGTTTCAAATTTTGAAACAAAATTTGAAACTTAAAATTTTGAACTTAAAATTTTGACAAAATTTTGACACGTAGTACTCTAGAAAGACCTGGTTACTGGTTTACTACGAGCGCCATCTCTGGGTTAGTCTCGGGAGTTATTGATCGATGTGTTATTTTATGTTTGAAAATGCAGTGAGATATTTGAAGTACACTTTACCAATAACAGAGTGTCAGATATAAGTATAAAAAATGTTAATTCTCTCTGCTTCCTCAATATTTAAAAAAAATCGCTTCAAAATTTATATATTTTTTTAATTACATATTTTTAATCAGTGTATACAAGGGTATATAAATGCATGCCATAATTTTATTTCAAATATTTTTGAATATTTCTTTAGATCATAAGATCAGATCAATTTTAGTCAATTTTAGATTCACGTAAAAATTGCGGGATATCAGTCAAATGGTTATAAATAATGTTTTTGAAAGTACGTGAAAAGATAATTTCGTAAATGAAGTATGTATGAAATCGTTGTACAGGTCATTCGTAACAGATGACTAATTGTTAACTCAGATGGCAAATAGTCATCTTAACAGGTAATTTATTGTTAACAGATGACTATAAATAATAAGAAGTATTAATTTCTAACACTATAATGATGAAACATAATTACATTCATCATATTAGTACTAAATTTATCCGGTTGATTATACAGATATTAATATATGGAAATCTTTTATTCCTCTTTTGTAAATGGAGAAGAGGTCGTCAGGTGTCGTCCTTCATAACTTCACCAAGGCTCAAAATTTAGAGGTCTTCTGTCAATAAACCTCATGTTGCTTCCTCGCTTTGTGTTAATAAACTACTAATTAAAAATCTCTTGTAGGCTCATAATGCATGCATAGTATACATAATACGTAAAATTATCACTTCCTTATTTTAAAAAAATGAATTTGTTTCCCCCTTTGCGTTTGATTGTTGCTACCTAGAACCTAAAAATTTTACGATTCAACCCTCACCAAAAACTGTTTGCCAACCACCTATCGGAATATAATATTTTGTTAAAAGCTAATAGTTTGGTGCTATACTTTGTCCCATAACGCAAAATTTTTAGTCCATTCAAGTTTTTTTTTTCTCTATATTGTGTTTGTTTCCGTAATATTGACTTGTTGTTCAATTACCCGATTTGACACGTTGGATTTCTATCTATATAGTGATAAGTGAAACTTTTTAAAAAAATTATTCAAATTCTACACAAATAGAATTTTTTTTGTACTGTCAAAAAGTGTATCGTGTATCATATACTGTTCATATTATCTTCATACAGTATCACACAACTTTGCTATAATTAAGATTAACTCATTATAATTCCGCGAATAATCTCTCTGATTTCACAACGATTCATTGAAGAGAGTTAGTTTCCTGCTTAGATTCTCCAGAACCCTTGCAACAGATTTTCTTTTTTCCTACATAAGTTCTGGTAACTCTATTTCTAAATAGCTAATAATATCAATAAGAAATCGTCGCTGTACAGTAAAAATACGATTTTCTTCAGCACATATTAAATTATACGGACATTAACTTCTTACAAAAGTGTCATTAATTCGTAATATGCAAGTTTCTTCAAGTGATCTCATAATTTTTAACGTTCAACTTACTAAATATTCCTAGAAAAAAGGAAATCTTAAATGATTTACTATATATTTTTAAAATCGTATTTTTGTCCATAATGATAATTCTACCAACAATTATATGTAAATTTATAAAATAATACCTTTATTTTTATTTATATATCTAAACACGGATATCTGAATCTTAAGTATACAATTTTTATAAGTTTTAGCCATTTAATTAATTTAAATTGCTTATGGAAATTTAAACTCCTGTCTCATTCAGGAACAGAAAAATATTGATTGAATAATGCAATTATAAAGGGATTCTCGCACGTATTTTCCTTCAACCTACCTTTTAGGACTTTTTATAACGTTATTTGCCTTGAGGGCCTCTGCTTGCTAATAAATCATGACTTATGTAAATTAGCATTGAAAAGTAGTGTTTAAGAGTGATTAGATAGCGAGATTGAAATTGTTTATAAACGCAGAAATGTTTAAAGTCTTAAAAGGAGAACGATTTGTGTACACATCATTTAGTGTCAGGATTCGGATTGCTGATATTGAAATTAGATTCATTCCTGATTTGGACCCACTTACGTAGTTATTCAAATAGGTATAATTTTTGATAATATTTAGTTAAAACAGTCGAAGTGTTCTGTTCTACATTCATAGTAATATTCCTATTTTAGTCCATTCTTAATTAAAAATAAATACAGTTTAATCATTTGAATCTATTATTCTTTATAGTAGCCAAATTACACAAATTACTTGGTGGAATTAATAAAGCAAATTATGCGCAGCGAAGCCAAGACGTCACAAAATATAATATAATCTGATTGTTTTTAAAGAGTTAATAAAATGTTATGAAATGTATCTTCTAAAGAATTATTTTCTTCCTTTTTGATAAATTGCGTTCCTAGTTAGTCATTTGTTTCTATAACAGAGTTAGCTAATTGAATTTTAATAATTACATTCTTTAACATTTATGTTATAAAATTAACTTCGAACAATTTATTGTAAAAAGTACCTTTTAAAAACTTCACTTCTTTCTCAATTTGCATTTTTTTTTTCCGAACAAAGATAAAACTGAATATTTAATCATTTTATTTTCATAATCTTAGCTAAGATTTGACGAGCTATTAATAATAATTAACTACCATTGAAACACGCTTGCAATAAGAATTCTTTAAAGGAACTGGAATAAATAATAAAAAATACCTTTCCATTTCTAAAACCACAGAAAATCGCATGCTCAAACAAAAATCTCAGTTCTTGTCTTCTTACTTGAGACTATGTTTTTTTTTTTTTTTTTTTTTTTTTTGTTGGAAGAAGCAGGGATAAAAGATTTCTCCTCGTGTAGGAATAAAACTTCCATCTAAGCTAAGTCTACCTACTGTCAAAAGTTTTTAAACGAGCTTACTCCACTGGATCTTTTGTTTTTGCTAAGAATAAAAGTAGAACGCTGTCGAGTCAAGTTTAAATGCCAAAAGAATCTTTGGATTTCAAGCGATTTGTCTGTCTTGTTTGATTTGTCTCTTGTTTACTTTTCCGTATTCAAAACAAATTCAAATGCCTGTCAAAACAAAATGCTTGTTTTGATTAAATTAAATAAGTTTTCATTTAGCTTTTCTATGTTCTGAACAAATTTATAAATCATTGGAAGATTAAATGTTTCCCCTATGCAATTTAATGATATTTTTTTTATATATAAAATTCAACTTAAACTTCGTATTTCAAATATTTTATCCTTAAAAATGTACCATCCGATTTAATATGTATATGCTGAAAGTTGAAGACAGACTTGTTTCAGTTCTTTTTATCGCTTCACAATATTGTTTTCAATTTTCTTTAAATTCATAGTGTTATGATACATAAATGAAGCATTGAGGAATCCTTTAAACACATCTAAATTGATAAAAATGTCATTTTCAGACTTCAATGTGAAAGCTAGGAGTCAAGGTGAATGCGAATGAAATCGTTTGTAGAATTATTCAGTATATTTTTAAATTATACTTGAAGTAGAGTGTGATATGTGTGTGAAAATGTCCATCCATATCTGTGCTTTCACCAGAGATGAATTTTAATTTTCAAAAATATATCATTATGCTAGAAGTAAAGAGCACTATATCCCTTTTGGAAAATTTGCTATACAGCAGCTTAAAGGTGTGTGCGTGCGTGCGTGCGTGCGCGTACGTCAGTGTATGTGTGTTCTTTACTTACAGATTATTTACTAATGAATATTTTTCAATATATTTTTGTAAATTTCATTCTTTGGACTACTATCTAAAAGTTTTTATAGTTTTTAAACCTTATTATTTTTAAACTGTACTGATTACTGTTTTAAAGGTGTACATAATGCCCTTTACCTCCAGTGTACATATCCATTACAATGAAAAATTTCTTATATGTGCATGGCATTGATGCCATGCACAATTAAGAAATTTTTCATCAAATATAGAAATCTTATTTCATCGATATCGATGGATGCATGACTTTAATTTATATATATTATTAACAAAAAGTGACTATATACAAGAAACAATTGAATCTCAAGAAATGACTGAAAATAAAGTGAAATCATTTAGATATTTTAAACAACTGTGAGGTGGTTATATTTTTTCCAGATCTTTAAGCCATTTATTCTTTGAACTTGTTGCCATGTTTAGGGAACAAAAAAAATTTGGTCATAATAGTGAATTTCCATTTATTTATATATTCAAATATTTTCAAACATAGCATATCTTCCAAATAAATGAACATGACCTTTTGGTAAAAGTCCAGTGTTGGGTGCCCTTTGGTGATTGTGGTGAAAACTTAGCTACTTTGGTCGCCAAAATAACGCTACGTAAGCAGTGACGTCACTATATATATTTTGACGTTGCAAATGAAGAGCTAACCAGAATTTAGGGTTATACCATAACCTAAACCGCCACATTTAAATCGTTATCACACCCAAAGGTCGCCAATCGCCAAAGGGCACCCGATACCCGACTTAAACCGGGCCTTTTTTTTTTTTATTAAAATCAAAAAATTTTGGTGTTGTTATTTTAGGTAATTGAGACACCTTCTATAAGGAAAAATGAGTTTATTTTATGTTAAGTTTAAATAATTTATCTTCACTTTTTTAAATTAAAAGCTATAAAAGTCATATATTTTATATTGAAATATCTGTACACTTGTGTATCTGTTTTTACAAAGAAAATCAGATTTATAAGCATAAATATGTATGAGTAATTTTAATAACCGATAGCTGTATTTACATTTATAAGTCATATACCTACCTATAAAAGAAAAATCGTTCATAAAAATCTATTGCATTTATATCTGTAAAAATTTGAAGAGTACTTTTAAAAATAACAGTCTACAAACTGAACATAATTATAATTTCAGAAATTAAGTATCGTAAATTTTAAGAGTTTTAAATTTTGTGATTATATAAATACTGTGCAATATCTAAAACATTTAAGTGTTTATTAGAAAACATATGTATTCACTATGTAGGAAATAAGTTCATTTAAAATGCGCAGAATATAAAGTCTTTGGATAAAGTAGATTTTGAGGAAAGTGTAAAATATTTTTTGAAAAAATCACATTTTGAGAAACCCACAAATACAGATAGTTTTTTCTATGACATGACACACTTATTTACTATAAAATTATCTTTAGAACTTTCTATTTATCAAATTCGCATAAACTATATATCTACGGAATCAGAACAGCGCCCTCTATTTCTTAGCGGTAAAATTTTTACCAGAGCTAGGAAATATATTCTCCTTTCACATGCGCATTCATAGTTGTTAAATAAGCTACAAAAACACTTCGAAATAATATACCTGATGATTTTGACAAAATTGGCTTGAAATGTGTTTTCAGATACGAACTTCTTAATTGAAAAACTTTATTGCGGGGATTTCAAGGACATTTTACCTGATTGAGTTATATCGTAATTTAGTTTATACATTCGCTGTAGTCTTTTCTGATGCTTTTACGACGGCAACACAGCTGGAAAAATTAAAAGCGACTAAGAAACTACGAAGTGCTGAGAAAGCTCTAGAAATGTTTATGGTGTGATATTTTTAATAGATTGATCTATCTATGTACAGGATAATTTATCAATTGCGTAAGCGTTCGAAGTTTTTGTGTTAGGGCGTGTTTTTAATCGCTCTGTATTTTAAAGAGTGTGCAGAAATACAAATTACGTGAATAATAATGTTCAGAAGATGAATGGGAGTAAGTAGGCAATAAACTTTTGCATTTTCAAAAAAGGAGCACCATTTAAATCTGATTAAAATACTCCAAATGTAATTAGTATGATTCCACTTTAACGCAGCTCAAAAGTTAATTCGGTTTTTCTTGAACTCAACAAGTATGTTTCTTACTCGTGAGTTCTCGTGAGCAATAAAGTCTCTCTCGACGTTTCAGAAAAAGTGAAAAGTAAAGGGAAAACTAGATTTTTTTTAAAAGGATTTGCGATTTTTATGTAAATCATCAATCAGCTTATACAAAATGATGAAAATCTTAGAAAGTTAGAAGTAAGACGAAGAATCAAAGATGTGATGCTTTGTGATCAACAATTGCACTTTAAATTTGGAAAGACGTGAAACGATAAATTACTTTTTAAGGAAAAAAAATGAAAAAGTGTCAAATGAGAAATGATTACCCTAATCGCGCGTGGTGCAAACATACAATGAATACAATGAATACTCAATTTTTTTTTATCTTCATGAATAATTTATGAATGAAAATTTATATCAGAAATGAAAACGTCTATTATTCTACGTGCCGTTGCTAACAGGTACTATATACCTTTTTTTAAATAGTAAATATGCAGAATTGTAAAAAGCAATACGGCCTAAAAAGATATTATAAATTAAAAGTCAGTAATCTAAAGGATAAAATATACTCGTACATTTGATTTATTGAAAAACATCCGTTGCATATAAAGAATATATTAAAAGAGAAAAATTAAAATTGGCTTTGCTAATTTCATTTTAACATGTGCTTAAGATTTTTTTCCTGTTAAGTTCTTAAAAAAGTAGAGTTTTTCAGAATGAATATCAGTTAGCATAAAGTAAGAGAACTTCCAAGCCCCAGACTCCACGGAAGCAATTACTGTCAAAAAAAAAAAAGAAAGAAAGAAAATACCTTCTTCAAATTCCTGCAGCAGTTTTGTTTTCACGAACAAAGTATTCTTAAGTATGAAAGCATTACCAATGCTAACAACAAAAAGAATAAAAGTAGCCAATTCTGTCATAAAATTCAATTATTAAATTAAATATTAAAATAAGAGCAAACAGACAATAACATTCTGTTTGGATATTAAAATAAAAGCAGACGATAAAATATATATTAAATAAAATATATCTTAGTTAATGTAAATATATCTTAAATGCAAACTATATATATATTTATTACAACCCTAATATATTATAATGTCATTCTTTTGAACATAAAACCATATATCCTTTGTTTTATGTCCATGCATTTTTGTTGACGCCATCTCCCCCCACTCCCCAAAAAAAGCATGTTAGCATATGTTAAAAAAAAAACTTTGAATCAGTTATCCTGTGAAATTTCAAAAAGGGACGCAATGTCTTTTTCAGCCGGCATACAGAATTAATAAAATGCAAAGGGGGAAATGTATTTCACAAAATAAAATATTTTTTTTAAAAAAAATTTTTTTTTAAGAGAAATTTTTTGATTTTTACCCTGTTTAACCTATTGTTATTGATTGAATTTTAAGAATACTTAATTTAATGATGTTTCTTTTAACACTCAGCCAATTGGAACGTATTTTTCGTTCTAAGCGGAGTTTTACTGAAGAAATATATTTTTTTTACATCAAACGCAAGTGTTATTTCTATTATTCTTTCGATACCGAGTGTTTATCAGCAGATTTCAACAACGGCTCTAAAACAAGTTTTAAAAACGTCCCATATCAACCCCTTTTAGTCGTTCGCATACTCCAATTGGAAAAAACCCCATCGCTCTCCTTTTCTGTGTCGTGTTGCGGTGTCGCCATGACAACCTCGCAATCACGTGCTGACCGCGTAATTGGTTACACATTATCTAGGATATTATCTACTTCGAAAGTGCGACCCTCTTGACAGTTGTTTTATAGCGGCCATTACTGCACCTCCAATTGATTGAATCGCCCTAATGCTAATTCGCCGGGAATTGCCGGACGTTTTATTTTTAGGTTCGTTGCGTAGCCGGGCAAATCCGCGCACTGACAGGACGATAAATCCGGACGTCGTTTTGGGGAGTTGCGTTCCGCCAAATGGGAACTTTTAATTCATGACCATATCTGTGAACGTAACTAAGTGGAATTTTAGCTCGGTCGTAATAGTTTTCGAGATCCGTCTCAATTTTTTGCATTAGCATACCACTGCTTTGCAACAGGTTCGTCAAATGGTCCAGTGGATGGATTTAATTGTTCAGATGTTCGGTTGGTTAAGGTGTGATTTATTAAGCCGAGATACTGTGGGAAGCATTGGAATCGAGATAAGAATGCCCTTTTTATCCGAAATGCGTATCCTACTTATTTAATATACGAGGGTCGTTCAATAAGTCCTTAGAAAATTCAAAAGAGGGCACTCGTAGCATCGAAAATGGTTTGTTTTTAGTAAGCATCATGACTCACTTGACAGATGTCTAAGTCTCAGTTACGATTATTCGAGATCATGATGCCTTTCGCACATCAAAAATTCTTCGTTATAACTTTTCCATCCGAAGAGATCATTCTCGCTTTCTTTGCAACAGATTCATCAAAAGCAAAACATTGTTTTGATTGTTGCTTGGCTTTGATGTATGATGAGAATACATTGATGGTGACACCTCAACGCAAAATGACGTCAACAATTCGACGCTGTAGCTATCGCATTTTGATTTGGCTGCAAATGATTACCTAATCAAAACTAATTTATGAATAAATGTCAAATTTTTTCTGCTCCGTTTAATAGATGGCAGCACCCAATGGTAACAACAATATTCCTTAATGAAGTGACCTGTCTTCAAATGCAAGCACATTTTTAACCATCCTCGTAACACAAAATTGATAACAAATGCTACATAAGCAGGTGATACTAAGTCAGTATGTTCCTGAACGAAGCACAGCTGTAGTGAATTTAATAACAATAAACTCCTTTTGTTGATGTAGTAAGAATTATACATACAATATAAAATAAATACTACATCAAATACTACAATATAAAATTGTTATTTTTTCCACTAGAATCGAGATAAGCACGTCCTTTTAAACTGATAGACTTAGTCATAATATTCCTGTACCAACCACAGCTGTAATTTCTTTAATAACTATAAATTCCTTTTGTTGATGTGCTAGAATCTATGCATACTTTATAAAATAAATACTATATAAAATACTACAACAGAAAACTTCTTTATTAAAATCGGGAATAAGCATGTCCTTTTAAACTGAAAGATTTATCCACTTAAGGCGACACGGTATCATCCAAACTCTTTTTATTATTTTTAATATTTGGAATTAGGTTTTAACTGTATTTTATGTATGCGCTAAGTAAGCTAATACTCAATAAATATACAACCAAAAAATTTGGAATTTATCGTATAGTGACTATAAAATTATTTAATTTTTTAAAAAAATTCAACGTGTTTTAAATCCCTCTTTTGAATGTGTATATTCTTATACAAAAGCTTTTTCCAAGGTTCCTTCATAATATATTACATCAAACTGTGTGGGTTTCCTTCTGCTACTATTATTTAAATGATTATTATTATTTTATTGTTAAAAACATCCAAAAAATTCACAAAAATACATTAATTTTGACTCTGAAGTTTTTTTTCAAAAATTACTACACATTTTAGAGTTAATTCCGTACATAATTCTATACAGAACTTATATTTCATAACATTTATAAGAAATTTCATATCCTTACTCAATTGATAAAAAAAAAGTTTTAGAATTTTGAAAAATAGAACGAGTATATGAAGAAACATTCAACATGGAGAAATATCAAGTTATAAATATCATATATTTATATAAATATTACATAAAGAAATATTAACTTTAAGTCAGCAGATACAATCTGAAAAATAGATATAGCAGAATTGTTTACTTTTCTGTCATGTATCAAAAAAGGTTGAATAACTTAATAAAAATTATGGATATAGCTCTTAAATTTTACAGGTATATTTAGAATGATTCAAGTTATTACATGAGCCAATAAAAAAATTATCGATTATTTGAGGACTTTTTTGGTATCGTGTCACTTTAATGTAAAATAATACAAAACTGATGACAAATGCTGCGTAAGAAGGAGATCATAAATCTTTATATTGCTGTACCAAGCACAGTTGCAGCGTATTTAATAACAATAAATTCCTTCTGATACTGTAATATGGACTACATATACAATATAAAATAAATTTACTACATTACTACAGTATAAAATAAAAACTACAATTGAATCGAGACAAGCGGGCCCTTTTAGTCTGAAATATTGATTCGTTTTTTGTAATATAATACAAAAATAACAAACGTAACACAAAAAGTAGATGCTAAATAATTATATTTCGATACCAATCACAGCTGCAGCGTATTTAAAAACGATAAAATTCTTTTGTTTCTATATTGAAAGAGCTACACATGCAATATAAAATAATTACTACATTCCTGCAGTATAAAATAAATACTACATTCGAATTGAGACAAGCGTGTCCTTTATGTCTTAATTTTTGATCTATTTTATGAAATGTAATATAAAAAGGATGACAAATGTTACGTAAGAAGAGGCTAAATAATTATATTTCTGTACCAAACACAGCTGCAGTGAATTTAATAACGATAAAATTCTTTTGTTGCTATATTGTACTAACTACACAAGCAATATGAAATAATGGCTACTGCGTGGGAAATTTCTGCTTAAGTTAAGTGCAACATTGGAATTAATTAATTGCTGTATTAGAATTGATTATGCATAGTATGATAATCATTTCTACTTATGATAATTTCCTCAATTTACGCGGTTAATTGATTCCCTGAAGATAGCATTGGCTATATGATTAAAAAAATTTTAAAAAATAATGTAATCATATGTTTCTAAAAATTTACTGTAAATAAAGTAAACTTAGCTGTTGAGTGTAACTATCATTTATTTTCTATAGTTTTTCTCCAAATTAGTGTTTTCATGAAGGTCGCGAGGACTTCGGTAGCTAAAAGGCGTTAAAATTAGACCCTTTAAATGAAGGGCAGTAATATTTTAATTAGACTTAACTTGTTGTTAGACTTGAGATTTAACACTCAATTAACATTTCTATTAAGTTTTATAGGAATGTCCATATAAACCGCAGAGATAAAATGTGACGATAATCCATATTTTTGATGGCTAAAAGACAGAAGCTCAGTCTTAAGTTTTAAGATGTTTTGAGATGTGTGTGTGTGTGTGGTGTGTTTCTGGTTGTCGTGAAGAACATTTTATGTTTATTGAAATTACTAAATGGTGACTAAAAAACTGAATGTTACAGAAGCTGCAAAGGGTATATATCGAAAATAAAAGATTATTTTTAATTGACTTGGAATTATGAATGAGCGTTTTAGATATAAAATATTTACATACTAGCACAGTAGTGAAATATTAAATTTATTTAAATAAAGTAATCATGAAAAATATTA
This sequence comes from Nephila pilipes, assembly GCA_019974015.1. Taxonomy (NCBI): domain Eukaryota; kingdom Metazoa; phylum Arthropoda; class Arachnida; order Araneae; family Nephilidae; genus Nephila; species Nephila pilipes. Next base: position 713,886 of record BMAW01027963.1, read on the forward strand.
CAATTGTGTAATATTATTTTAGCACTCTTTAAGAATCGATACCATTTGCTATATAAACCTGTCAAATAAAAGGATTTTGATGCATTACGAGAGGTATGCATACGAATAAATGCTTCTAGCTTAGAATTAACTTATCCTGGTGAACAAGCGACACGTGGCCGTGACTATCAAAAACACAAGACGAAACAAAACTGATTAATGAAGTAATTTCCTTAGCATCATTCCAACTCAACAGTAACACGATACTCATCTCCCCAACCGTTCTTTCGGAATCAACGATAACAAATTGAATCCAGGCTCACTCTCCCGTGATGTAAAGGTCGTTCACCACCATCACCCCTTATTCCGTGTTTCCCCGCTAGCCACCTGAGGAGTGCAGGAAAACCGTACTTCAGATGGATGAAATGAGGCAGGGAAGTACTCCAACGGGCGTTAAATCAAGTATCGGTAGTTCTAGATAGATACACCGTTGTTGTTTCTCCCACGGTTTCCTCGTTTAGGGATGTCACCTTTCCGCTGGATGGATAGGATGGGTTCGCTAAACTAATAAATATATCAGATGTGTTTGATATATATTCACTAAGATTTATTTGTATAGAATAGATGGTTTATTTTTACTTTCCTTTTCTGGAGAGGAATTTTTCCAGGATGTGTGGCAAGTTTCTTCTGTTTGCTTCTTATTGTTTTATTTTAACGATTTGAGATGACATCCCATTACCAGTCTCGTTCATCACATCCGCGTAGAAATGTAGTATCGCTGTTTAAAGTTCAACGAAAACTTATTTGTGTATGTATTTTAATGTATTAGTTAATTAATAAAGTTAATTAAATGATAAGAAGAAATTTACCTTAATTGAAAGCGGTTTATTCAAAATTTTATTTAGAATGTTCTAATAGTAAGTCTCAATATTCATTCAAATTGGATCATTATCTCCCGAAATATTTTAGAAAAACTGTTTGACGGTCATATACTTAAGTATTTCTTTCATTCTATTTGTCTATAAAATATATACTTCTTTTTTATGAAGTTTTAAAAAAAATTTCTAGTTAATTTAATATTTCTCTTTGACTACCTTTTTATTTTTTAAATTTAATATAACATAACAGGTATTTTTGAACACTGTTATGAGTTTTAAAAATTAAGGAAAAATTATTAATAACTTTTATTTTCGAACACCCTGTGATAAATTAATCTAAAATTAATAGCCCTTGATTAGTGTATGAACCTTTAAAAGGAATCTTTCCGATATTTGACTTTCTACGAATATTCCCCGAGGTATAAAGGAAGATTGCATGACTAGTTGGATATATATATATATATATATATATATATATATATATATATATATATATTATTCAACTCTGTCATTCGCTGTAATTAAGTAAAACTCTCAATTAAAAGGTTTTTCTAAGGATGCAATTAAGTAAATACTCCTCATTAGTAATAAATTTTGATTTAGCTCATCTAAGTCAAAATAAAATGAGTTAAAATTTTTCTTGTGTCACTATGTCTCTTACTGATAACGAATCCAAGGGACTAAATTCGTGTGACGTCACGATCACATGATAACTTGACCACGTGATACCCGCAGATGTAAACAAGTCTTATATTCGCTTGTTTTGCACTGAGTTTGTGAAGTTTGTTATGCTTCATGAGCTAAAGTACCTTATATTTTACAAAGTATACTACTTTTTAATTGAATGAGAAATTATCACAAAACTTTGTTTTATGTATTTTTCACCCTAAATAAATGCAAAAATCAATCATTTTGATTGCTGTAGCATAAAGGTATTGAATCATTCTTCTATCTACTAGCTGAAATAATGGCTGCAAATTTATTTGGTTTACATACAGACATTTTGTTATAGTTATAAAAACATCCTAATTTAACTGTGGTTTTCTAGTATTTTTAAAAAAAGCATTTTTATAACTCTTGTTTAAAATTTAATTTAATAATATTATTGAGGAAAGTGTTTGTAGATTTTTAATATGTTAGTATTCTTGTTTTTAACGTTTGTTTAAATTTGAGGTATTGGGAAGCACACCATTGTGTAGAATTTTATGTCATCATGTATTTGTTTTTTCAATGAAATGTGAAAGAGATATATTTAAAATAAAATTTGATGCTTGTTTATCCTTTCTTTCAGTAACAACGCAATCTCGTTTCAAAGTTTTTCTTCCAGATACGACGATTTCTACAATTCTTTTCTTTGAAAACGCTAGATTTTTGCATCTTTTTCAGTTGCTGGAAGCGTCGGGATTGAAATACATTTTGGCATTATTTAAGAAATTTCGCCAAGTTACCCTGTAAACTCTAGGACTTTACTCAAATTTTAAAAACTATAATTCAAGTTATAAAATTACATCTGTTTAAGTCATAAATCATTATATAACTGTGACAGCCTAATTGTGTATCTTAATTAAAAGGGAAAATAGTTTAATCCAACTTTGGTGAAAATGCAGTTTAGCGTAACCACTTGGCGAGATTTGAAAAATCGCCAAATTTGGCGATTTTTATGGCGGAGCCTGAAGCCTTATTCGTAAGGGTTGCCACGGCTAAAGCCACCTCAGTGGAGAGAAAGCATGGTAGCCACAATGGGCAAAATATCGCCAAACAATTCCTGTTGCCAAGTGGTTATGCTAAACTGCATTCCAACCCCAACTTTAAATCTAATGTTGCTTTATTTTTTAAACAGAATCAATCTGATAAATACAATGTCTTTATTACATGAAAGATATATTTCAGAAGAGCTTAGTTACATTTCAACAATTCACATTTTTTTTCAGATGGTTTAAAATAATTACAATATTATAATAAATATATGGGCATTCATTTTTAACACATGTTAGAATCAATCAATCTGTTGATACATAAGAATATTTACAAATGAAATAATTTGAAATACAAAATAAGCTTAATCAAAACGAAAAGGTGAAAATAACCAAATGGTCATTAACAGATCAAAAATGTATCTTTTTAAAGCAGAAAATAATTTAAAGCTTGTATCATAACTATACAAACAAACGCCGGAAGCAAGTTTAAATAGGCTTAGCTTGCCGAACGACATTTTAACGATCCAATTAAACGGGAATAAGACAATAGATACATAGAAATATGTTCAGAATTTTTTTTGCCGAATATAAATAATTTAATAATATAATAAATATGATATTTTCCATATAGCCCTACTTTGGTATATGCCCGACCGCCAACCTTCAGTTTTTTTCGCCAAATCGAGCAATTAGGCCTAACATGGCGACCAGTCAACCCGCTATTTGGCGAGAAATGACTGGTCACCAAAAAAAACAAAATGGCGGCTTTCGGGCCTATAGGGAAGTTGTTCCAAATATATTAATCGAAATAAAATGGATGTACAAGATATATACAACTAGCATATAGGGAAATTCTATGTTAACACAGACCACGAAGGTTTGTTTACGATGTTATCACTTGATTTTGACGTGACACCAGTTTTGTGTGAATTTAGTCCATTTGTTACAATCTACATACAGCACGATGGTTTTCACATAGATTTTTCGTCAGCAGTACTAGCTTTCTATTGGTTCCGAGTTCATTATTCTACCTATCAAACAAACGTTGTCCACGAGAAGGCAATTTGTAAACAATTGTCAAAAATGTTTTCAATAAATATTTTGCCCAGTTCAGTTGCTACTTTTTGTTGGAAATAGAGCAATAGTTATTTCTTAATATACATCATATCATTTTGAAAGATGACAGGTATGTTTTTGTTTCCTATATTTTTATTTTAACGTTTTAATATTGATGACTTTTGACCTCATACAATAAACGCCCAGATTATCGCCATTTTGTCTTTTTTAGCTAAGAGGCTTTTTATGCCAAATTTCAGGTATGCCAATTGCCATATACGCCTAAATAACGAAAATATAAATTTTGTGAAAAAGAGCCAAATTTGGCACCCAAGTATATACTGCATCAAAGCATATTTTTTTTATTAATCAGTAATTATTTCTTAACTTACGATGATTATTGTTTTCACCTTGATTCACCAGCACCCGTATGAAAAGCTCATTTGTTTGCAATCGGTATATACGAAATTTGGCATCAAATGCCTCATCGCATTCCGCGCAAACACTACATCAAGATTTTTACGCACTTTTTATGTTAAGCGTTATTCGTTCTTCTATATATATATATATATTTATATATATAATTCGTTGGAATGCAGTTTAGCGTAACCACTTGGCGACAGTAATTGTTTGGCGATATTTTGCCCATTGTGGCTACCATGCTTTCTCTCCACTGAGGTGGCCTTAGCCGTGGCAACCCTTTCAAATAAGGCTTCAGGCTCCGCCATAAAAATCGCCAAATTTGGCGATTTTTCAAATCTCGTCAAGTGGTTACGCTAAATTGCATTTTCACCATATAATTTTCAATCACAATAATTAAATTCCGGAATATAAAACGTGGTAAAAATCCTAGTTTAACGTGCTACATGGTGTGATTTTCAAAACCGAGTCAAAGAGGCACCAAATGTAGGATTACTAGAAGAAAGGCTTGGGTAACCAAAATGAAGGTTATCAATTTTGCAATTTATTGCCAAAAAAATTTCATCGCCAAGTAGCACACTAAAATTGGATATAACCTAAAACGTTTCACCACATTTACATGCAAAGAAAAAACTTTCTTGAATTGCAAGGGTTGTTCAAAAAGTGAAGAGTACGGAGCCTTTTACGTTCAAAGGGAATTTTTCAACAAATTTGGTATCTATTTCAGTCAAATTTGGCCAACAATAGTCCCTTTGAAGATGTCCTTATCTACAATTCCAGCATCTTAACGATAAGGAGATTTTGGTTTTCTTAATTGTTCTTTAATTTCATTAGTTTCTCTTAAATTTTTGATGTATTTAACACTCTAAGGATTTTCTTAGAGTGTCATCTTCTGAAGCATCTGTTCGAAGAGGATCTAGCAGCGTTAAACTTGATGTAGGTGGGCAGCTTTTAAATCCTTGGTTTCAATTAGCCCAAATGGCTTGTTGCGTCTCCTTATATTTAAATGCCTCTATGAAATATTCGGTGGCTCAAGTGTCCCGCACTTCTGGTGGACACGTAGGATAAGCAATTGCTTAGCTTAGTAAATAAATAATTTGAATTAACCTCTCAATTTCTGTAGCTAGTTCCTGTAAGCTTTCCTCTATTTCTGTGATTTTGCTATCAATTCAGCCCGGTAGAAATCCTCAAATGTCCATCGTCAAACGACATTCTAGAGCCTTATCGATGCAGGCTTCATTGTTTACCTGTGTAACGGGGGTAGTCTTTACCTCTTTAGTTGTTTGATCGTAAAGAGGTGCTGCAAGTTGGATTGTTCTTGTCCAGTTAACCAGGTTGGAAGACGACATCGAATTGTGTTTTAAATACAGCCCAGGAAGTATGTCCGTCATAAATAGAGAACTTGCCCATGACGAGATGTAACGGTTTCTGTCACTGAAATACCTATCAGCTGGACGAGGCTTGGATCTTGGCGTCCAGGATCTGTCATTTACTCCTTTTACTTTTTCTGTCTTTAATTTTTTAAGCTTTTGTTTGAAGAATGTTCTTTGTTTCCTTTTATCCCTCTTCATTTCTTCTTAAGATGATTATATTCTTTTACTTAATTCTGCTTGCGTAGCCGTCATTTCTTCTTGTCCAGATTTCATTTCTTCTTACACAGCTTTAATTTTCATTATCCTTGCTCTATTTTAATGCTTTATTCTTCTTATCCCATTTGAATAATGTCCCCAAAGTTCTAAATTGTTCCTCCATGGCTTTTTCTTGAAAGGGAATCACTGGCATTCCATTCCCGATGCCAAATATTGCGTGGTGGATTGTCTTTCGAATACAAGGAAGGTTTACGTAATTAAAAAAAAAGTTCCCAGCAAATTCAAATTTATCCTTAGAATGCCTAGAAAATTCAGTATATTTCTTTTTAACAAGAGTAATTAACACACATACATAAAAATATACGATTGCACCAATTCAAATTTAGAACAATCACTGAACACAGCAATTTAAATCACAATTTCGTATTAGCACAAAAAGTCTGCATGCGCTTTATATAAACTAAACTGATATCCATAATATTTCACATATATACCGTAAGTGTAAAGAATGTCAAACAGGTTTCTACTTGCTTCTAGAACCTGTCCCTTTCATCCAGAGGAAACTAAATTTGTCACCTAATAAGGTAACATTTTGTGACAAAATTTGTCACCAAGCTTGCAGTCAAGGTCACTTCTACCTGTCCAGCATCACTTCCTTTATTCTTATCTTTTCTGTAAAACTATCTTCTTAATAATAATAGCCACTCTGCATAAAGACAAGGAAATTTAAACTTTCTGTACTACAAATATTTATATATTCAAGATCAATATTAGTGGACAATGGCAGCGACTAGGATGGGGTAACCGGTCTCGTCCCCTTCCCTGCAATTTTTGGGAAATAAGATTTTTATTCTATTTTAGTCACCTAAAATTAGGAATTATAAACAAAACATGTATATTAATCCAGTTTGTCTGATCTTTAATTATCTATCCTTTCATTTCTTCAATTATTAAACAATTTATTGAGATGGAAACATCCACAATATGTTATGCGCCACATCGTAGCACGATTGTTAGATTCATGCGTTAACCTCACTGTTTCGTAAGACACTACAGCAAATAGAGTAGACTCACTCAGCAGGTGTAGCATATGATGTGAAGAAGGTAGCCAAGGTGGATGAACACGTGGATGTCAAAATAAAATCACTTAGTGCTGTTTTAAAATAAACTATAAACGTATGTGCCTCTAGAAAATTTATTTTACATTGTATATATTTCTTTTTATAGCATTATTAATTGTTTTGCTTTGAACACCTAATTAAATGCTATTTAGCGCAAGCAATTCTATAAGTGTTTATTTTATTTTATTTTTCTTTGCATATTTTATAGTGCAATGAGATATAAAATAAGGCCTTGAGGGAACTAACTGGTTGGATTTTGGTGAATTATCATTTTTTGGTGTTTATTTTAAGCAAACCATACTTTTATGAAAGGAATTATTACGGTTCGGTTTTGATTACCGCAATACTTCTATTTAATTGTAATACATCTCTGATGCCGTTTCTTTGATGTAAGTGATGTTGTAAAGAATTATTTAAAATTTCAAAAAAAAAAAAAAAATATTACACTCTGGTACTAAAATTAAACCACAGTTTTTTTAGTTTAGTTTTTATTAACGTCGCACTAGAAGCAACACGAGGGCTATTGGCGACGGACCTCGTAATTTTGAACCACGGTCAAGTGACGAGGACGACACCTGAGCTGGCACCCCCCTCTCCTAACATCCACACCACGCCAACGGGAAAAATTAAACCACAATAAAATTGGTATAGACTATCAATTTTTACTTTTTTGTTGAAATTCACTTTCACAAATTCGTTGAAAACTTTCTATCTTGTAGCTTAATTTTACTTATTGTGTGTGTGTCTATAACCCCCTCCCTTAGAAACCTCAAATCCCCATTATTTTTTACTATCTACAAAAAGTTTGCCCTATTGCATCTCATTATTTATCAACACCACTGCTCGAAGGCATCAAATACTTTCCTTGTTGATATCTTCGAGCAGTGGTGCTGATATATAATAAGATGCAGTAAGGCAAATTTCATGTAAAAATTTTTATATTTCATGCGAAAAAATTTTGCTTTATAATAAAGTGATTTGAGGGGAAATGGAATGTAAGCATTGCGTCAAAAGCAAAACGAATATTGAAGCGAACATTCTATTATTTTTATTCTAAGATTTTTTCAAAAAAAAAAAAAAAAATGTAGTTATTTTCTGAGATTTTTTGTTTCAAACATTCCTTAATTCATTTAATTGTGATTTATAGATTGATCAACAAGCCGCCGTCACAAAAACAAAACAAAAATGCCTCCGTCTGCTGAACTGATGTAACAAAATAGGTGTAAAGCACAGAAATTAGGAGAAAATATTTATTCTTTTCGTAAGCAAATATTGTCTAGTAACTAGTTGATTCAGCGGCTTCCCAGCATGCAGGCACGCTTTAACTTGGCCTTTCGAATGCCAGAATCAGGGCGATGAAAACAAAAGCTCCTGGGGAATTGTTATTAATTCTACGTTAATAAAACAAAAAAGCGGTTCGAATCAAGTATGATTTAGCAAAATTTTAGTCTAGGAAATTATGACAAAAACTGTAAAGTAAATTCGAGAAAAGGAAAGACGTATTTGTTTCGATGCATTGTTTATTTAAATAATGATGATAACAATTTTTCTTTTTTTTCCCCCCTGTAATATTTTTAGATATCTACAGTTGCGCAATTAATTTCTTTGAACTTTGAAATATTAAATAACAATTTCTGGAGACACACAAACTATTTTCTTTATATACTAAATATTTCTGGACAAAAAAGATATTACTTTTGATAAGCATTATTCCACGTCATATATTATCAATCTATATTCCTTTCTACATTTAGATTCGTTGTCTGATGGTGGCTTCAAAATCCATTATTAGATTATGAATCATTAAAAAATGGTTAACAAGAAATAAAAAGCTCTTTATGTAACACTTCATAAATATGAATGAATATTCAGTTTTCTGATACATTTAATTGTGTGTTCTTGTGTTTAGCTTCGTAAGCTTTTATTCTTATTTCTCCTTTCGTGTTTGAACTCATCGATTAACGTAAGTAAAAAGCAAATTGGTCGGACTGTGATGTTTGACCGTTGAAACAGAACAGTTGGTTTCTGTTTGGAATTGTTTCACACTGTGTAACTTTTGCTCGAGGGATTAAAAGACTAATTCAACGAGGAGAAGTAATGACTGCGTAAAATTATGGCGCTGTTTCACGCTTATCCTCCATATTTACGTGATCCATTTCGTAACTGATGACCAAGATATAAAACCGCCTGACAGCTACACGAAATTCGCCTCGAAAACGGCTTTTCGCGAATTTACAAATTAATTGAAAAACCCGCCCGTGTATATACGAGGCGCATAATTAATTTAGGAACCTAATCAGCGGATAAGGCTACCTTCCAACAATGGAACCGGTGACGAGGAAACAGGTACACAAAGTAAATAGCGTGACATTTCCAAACGTGTTGAGATAAACAGTTCCGCTTTTAAAATATAATTCCGTTCCTTTTTCCAGAGGGCGAGTTAACGGAAGGGCAGTTTTGGTTCATGGAAGGTTCGTGTAATTACTTCATAATTCAGAGGGAATGTCAGCATCAATCATGGTTAGTGGAATCTGTATTCACCTTAGAAGCCCCTGTGATAAAATGACGTGAAAACAGGGAGACTGTCGAGACGTGATTGGAAAGCGAGCGCAGGTCGTTTTTTATTGGTTATTTATTCATGGGGAGAAAGGGCCGTTGTGTTTCAGTTCACAAGAGACTGAAACGGACATCTGAGACAAAGAGCCCCCTCGTTCCATTGTTCGATTTAAGGGCACGCGTCCCCCCACGAGACTGTGAGAAATTAACAACACTTAAAGGGTACAAATCATTTGGAAGAATGTCGACTTTGACATATAGATTCGACGTTTCCCTTTTATTCCTTTTTCTAATTTGCCATTCTCGTTCGGTTAACTCTCGGATATTGGAATGAATGGAGAGTGGGAAAAAAAGGGTTATGAGTGTGATTTTAATTAAATGAGTGATGTATCACTCTTTAGTAAAGGAAACATGTTGAGATTTAAAATGAGGTCGGCTTTGGGAATTTATTTTTGATCCCCTGATTCATCAACGTTCATTAATAGATTTACTCTTACACAAATCGAATAAATGGAAACTTCTTTTTATTTGCTTAATATATATTACTGTACTCTTAAATCTTAGAAAACTAATCACTTTTTAGATTGATTACTTGTTGACGTCGCACTTAGAATAACATGAGGACTATTGGTGAAAGACCTCGTAAGTTTGAACGCCAGTAACGAATACGAAATTTGAGAAGACACCTCCCCCTCCAAACTTTTACATCATGCCAACGTGAGGACTTTGGCCACCGTTATATTTAACGTGCTTCATCCTCGCTACACGTCGAGTCTGTTGTGGAATCAGGACTCAAACCCACGACTCGAAGGAAACAATGAGCTCGCGATTACGACCCCTAGGTCTCCCTTCTACTTTTTAGAATTCTTTAATTTAGTTCTCTTTCAATGTCAATTATTAAAGGTTATTTGTATACTAAAATTAGTTTATTATAATGTAAGGAATCATTTTATTTACAGAGTGTACATAAAAGAAGCATGCGAGAAACTTATATAAATATTCTAAATGCAATGAAATCTAGATTAAGGATACTTACAAAAAACGTTTTATGAGAACAATAAAAAATTCTATTTCGCTATGCCGAATTAGTTTAGTTTAGTTTTAATTAACGTCGCACTAGAAGCAACACGAGGGCTATTGGCGACGGACTTCGTAATTTTGAACCACGGTCAAGTGACGAGGACGACACCTGAACTGGCACACCCTCTCCTAACATCCACACCCCGCCAACGGGAGGACTTTGGACCCCGAACAGATTTAACGTGCATCAGCCCCGGCTACACGGCGGGTCTTTGGCGGCCAAGGATCGAACCCGCGACTGAGCGAAAACCGCCGGCCGCTAGTCCACGACCTTGACCACCAGGCTACCGCGGCCCTTCGCTATGCCGAATATAACAGAATCAGATACACACTGATACCAAAAATATAAAATTTATTACATAAATCACAGGTTTGTTGAAAAAAGAATTTCTTAAAAACCTGTATTTGATAAATATGTTTCAGAAAAACTCTTTATGACGCAATAGGTTTCTTGTGCTGGTAACTTTTATTTTCTCTACAAGTCTGTGAAAATAAATTAAGTTAATTAAAATATTCGAAAAACTACTACATTGATCTCTTTCTCTCTCTCTCTCTCTCTCTCTCTCTCTCAGACAAAACCCAAATTTAAGAGTAACTCACTTTTTTAGTTCAATCAGATAAAATTGTTAAATTTTATTACTTAAATACCTTTACAATACATCCTGAACTTTCTTGTTGAGATAAAATAAATCATTATGAAACAGACATAATTTAATTCAGCATATTTTTAACCGAATAACAGCAAGTTTTTAACTTTTTTCTAACGTTGTGTAGGATTTTATAACCTATAAAATATGTAACTTCAATCTAAAAAACTTTGAAAAGGTTTTCCTGATAATATTGTCGTTAATATTAATTCTTTAAATATTTTCCTTGAACTTCGAACAGAAGGACTTTGATTCTGTCGTTGCATCCTTTTAGAAAAAAATTGATTTTTAGTTTTTTTTTCAAACATTTTGATATATATATATATATATATATATATATATATATATATATATATA
>BMAW01027963.1:725275-751069 GCA_019974015.1 Nephila pilipes
ATATATATATATATATATATATATATATATATATATATATATATAAATTAACTCTGTTGAAAAAGTTACCTATTTAAGAGCGAATCGAAAATATTGTGAGTTGTTCGCTAATTTTAACCTCGTATTCTTAAAACAGATAATAATTAAAGACGATAGAAAAAGAATTAAATTATGTTCTGTAATAATTGATTGAAACAACTTCTCTATGACATATATGTGCAGGATTTACTCCCCATTAATTTACTGACAGCTTTTGCGATTTCATTGTATTTATTCAGTACTGGTATCAAATGGACAATTTTTTAGATATTCTTAGGGGGAAATAAATTTATTTATACCATATTTGATTGTACGTTAAATATGCATTTCTGAAAAAATACTTAATTTTCAAACAAACAATTAGTTAAAAAATTTTAATTTCTTTTTTCAAAATATTGCAATATATTTTTAAAAATTTGATTACTTTTACAAAAAATTTTAAAAGTAATTTTTTTTCTAAATTTCATAGAAGGGTTTCTTATAACTATATACATGAGTTTGGTTGTACTTGTGTTATTTATAATTTTTTGCTATCAAACACTACGAAAAACAGTAAAAAATAATTAAATCTCATTTTCTGTATATCTCAAAAAAATAATATATAATAATAAATATTTATCTCTAAACCTTTATTCATGAAACATGCATAAAACAACCAGAGAAAATTTCAAAATTTTACTCTGAGTATAAAAAAAAGTATAATCATTCTTGTTTCAGCCAAACAAACAAATTTCAGAATTATTAATCTCGTTTTCTAAGAATATTTACTTCGATTGAAATGCTTGAAATCAAAATAAACGGAAGAGTATTCAAACGACGAATTCCGCTCGCCTATTAACCTACACATTCATTTGAGAAAGGGAAAGTAAGTTGGCAAAAATAGGTAATAAAAAGAAGGGGAAATTAAGCTCGTTAAATAAATATATTTTAGAAAGCATGACTTCAAACTAAATAATATTGTAAATAAAAACTATGTCCTTCCGAAAGATACTGAAATCAAAATTGCATTCTTACCTTTGTTTAAACTAACAACACCGACACCATTATGCTTAACTCATATAATTTTAAAACACAATTTTTATAAAGACCTTACAAATTTAAATTTTGCGAAATTATGCTTGATAGGCTTAAAATAAGACCTTTTTGAACATAATTGTTGCGATTTTATTAAGACTCTTTTAGAAGGTAATAAATATCCTTCTGCGTAAATTCTCTTTCTCTCTCTCACTCGCACTCACTCACTCCTCTTATTTTTGTGCTATTACAATTGTTGATTTCATAAACACATACGTATAGAAAAGAAATCAAAAATTCTGTGATCAAACAATATAAATGGCTGAAACCGGTTTGAAAAGATATAAATAGAAATCAACAGAAATATATTTTATGCGAAGATATAAGAAATATCAGGAGTCCTGTAACTGCATATTTTAATTCAAAGGATCTTAAATTTTCTTAATATTTTAATACAACAATAATTAATATTATAAAGACATTAGGCTGGAGTAAATAATTGATACATTGATCAAACATTTCTCCGAGTCTCAGAATTTGAGTTTATCAAGAACCGCAAGAGTACAAGAACTTCACAGAAGATTAACCCAGTAAATCCAAATTTCGTATTAGAAATCAAAACATCCTATTATAAAAATAGGCAATAATTTAAAACTCCTATGTCAAGTAAGATCAAGGTACATTGCCATGAACGAGCCACATTGGCGACTTACCTAACTACAACAATGCAAATGTCCCAAAATGATTAACAAAGATAATAAATATTAAAATGCTGACTGTAATTAATTACACTGACAAGTAACACAAGGGCTAGAGGTGACGGATCTCGTAATTTTGAGCCTCGATCAAGTGACGAGGAGGACACCTGAGCTAGCATGTTCCTCTACAAACTTCCACACCATTCCATCAGTATGACTTGTGACCTCAATCAGATTTAATGTGCACCAGCTCCGCAACCGCTGTCTTTCGTGGCATCAAGGCTCGAATCCCCGATTCGAGGAAAGTAACTGTAATGTTGACAATTTGAAAACAAATAAAAGTTTAAAATTTTTGCTTTCTTTCCATGTTAATTAAGGTTCTTTTTTTTTTTTTTTTTTTTTAAATTTAAGCACCTTTAATCTAACTATTTATAGAATTAAAACGAAACTTTTAAAATAATTTTTTTTCAAATCTAATATTATATTTTACGAATTTGTTTCCAGATCTTCCAATCCAGGGTGAATGTAATTGTTCGAAGTGCTATTTTGAACTGTATTTCTCTATTAAAAGAATAATTTTTTGGACTATAATAATAGCGATTTATACAGTCTGCTCTCTCTCAATATTCGGAGCCTTGCTTCGTTCAGGTAAGTTCAAGAAATAAACAACTGTAGATAAATTTAAAACTGTTAATTTATTCTTCCATTATGTTTAGCGTTTGTGCTTTATTAATTTTTGAATGGCTGTCTTCGCCTATTGTTTAAAGAATAAGATCCAAACTTGTGAATTCTTTTTTTTTTTCCTCCGATGGAAAATTCCTCCAAATTAATATATAAGCTCATATCATATCTATTCATTTATCATGTTGCGTACATAAAATTTTAAGACATTCAGAACAGATGTAGCGTTTGCCGAGTTGGCGCTCTTTTTCGTGGCGATAAGTCTTTATGCCAAATTAAGAGCATTCCAGTCACTATATTAAATCTAAACATTATGCATATTAAGTTGGCGAAAGAAACAGAACTTTGTATCTGTACGTTTACCACTTATAAGCTAAATGCATTCATTAAAGACGTAATTTTTCATTTTAAAGTATAAAATTAAAAAGCCATTTAGTATTTTGGAATTGAAAGCAAATATGTATACAAGTAAACATTCACTAAATCAAACAAAAAATAGAATGAAAAAATTTTAAAAGTTTAAACACCATTCCGCATTTTAGAGTAGAAAACAAAATGTGAAACAAAACATGAAAACAAATATCTATTCAAGAAAACATTCACTAATTCAAAAAAAAAAATCAATAAAAAAAGAATTTAAAAAGTTGTTAATCATGCATCAGGGAAATCAGAATATGATATTACTACAATGATGTTCTTTTGCTAGCGAGAAAAAAATGCTCCAAGTTTAGAATTCATCCTCCCACAAGGAGAAGATAATAATAAAGTTAGAGTTTTTGGTACTTTTTCATTTCGCTGGAGCAAGTCTCGCCAAGCAGACTTTACTGGCGACAAAACAAAGTATACACATAAAAAAGATATTCCGTTTGGCGTTGGCTATATCATTTTTAGCGACTTTACGCCTCGTCGGCGAAATGGAAAAATACCGATTTTTCTTGATTAATAAAGCTAGGAACATTTTATTCATTTTTTAATAAAATGTACCCATACATTAATGCATTTTGATAATCATACAAAAATGAATTCTTTAATTTATTTGCTTAAACGTAAATATCTTAAATATGAATTTAAAAGACTGTTTGTTGGTACATTACACAAATACACGCCGTTGATTGTATCACTCCAGAATTTTTCAGGATGTTTCACTGATGTGTGAAAGGAGATGCAAACATATTCCTGTCAAAAAAAGTTTTCGAATTCCTTTTTGGTTGTATTTTTCAAGCCTCATCTCGTTTTATTCACCATTTTCCCGTGTTTTCTAGCTGGTGCACCAATTTTTTCCTAACTTTTCTGCTCAAACATGCGTGTTTGCATGAGTTTTCTCTCAATTTTACTTTTTCAAATTGGTTTGAAAGTAACGGAGCCACTTTAGTTTTTGTTCCATGCCCGTTCTATATCCATTTTGTTCCATGCCCATTCTATTCCCATTCTATATTCATGGGAGAAAGTATGTGTGTGAAAGAACCGCTTAGCGCAAAGATGAATGGCGCAGAAGCACGAAAATTGGTATATTGAAACCATATGTCATGATGACATGTACCTCGAAGAGATGTTTTTCGAAATTTGCATTATCTCTTTTTAAATTCAATGCTGAAATGATATTTAAGAAGGATTTTGTTTGCACTGCTTCGGTCTGCGCATATTACGTCTCATGATGTTGTGTTCTATTTTGCTTCTTTAAATATGTACTCTGTGAAGTTTATTGGATATAAAATGTTTATTCATTTTTCATTTTTTGTGGCAAAAGGACAATTCTTTTCCCAATAAACCATTCCCCCCCCCCCCCAAAAAAAAAAAAAAAAAAAAAGTATTATTTCAGAAAGCAAATTTTAATTTTGACTATAAGGTTTGCTTGTTCTGTTTACTTTTCGTCTAGCTCTGCCATTTATTCAATGTGATATAAGAGCTGACAAAATTACTCTAAAAACAAACATGCTGATTCATTGAAAGTAAGAAAATCTTGAAAAAAATCTTTTACAAGCTATGTTGAGAGTCAACAACAGCATGGTGCTGAAAATTTATACATATTTGCTCTGAATGAAAAGGCATTTTATGGTGTTTACCGAAATGCTTTTCAGATTGCTTACTAATGTGTCTTCATAGTTTAATGATACAATTATTTTTAACTTGCGAGGCTTATTAAATTATTGTTTTATTAGTAGATATTTTGTATCGATAAATTATCATTTTATTGCAATTTATTGATGAGGAATGACTTTGCCTTTCTATAAGAAATATCTTTGAACTACAAAATAAAACTGTAGCTTTAATAAAATTTCAGATATGTTGACTTGCAATGTGTTGGGTGTGGATTCTCACTAAAAACATTTAATGCTTATTAGCTGTTTTGTTAAGCTTTTAAAATAATCCACATGTAGAGTGTGCACTTCAGCTGGTATATAATAAATACCATTCACATGTATTGAAAATGTTCTACCAAATATTTCTCCAATAACAATAAATGTATTGTTACAGATTATTATTTTATTTTTTAAAAATATTTATTTAGTTTAAAATACTACAGCTTTGGAATAAAATAAAATAAATCCTTATTTTTCCCAGGTTAAAAAAGACCAAACTATTGTTTCATTCAGTTTTAAATTACATTTATTAGACCATATATTTCATATATTGTCAAATTTGACAAGTTGGACTGTTCAGCTGTTCGGAGATTTTAATAGTCATCTGAGTAAACAATATTATAAATTGTTTCTACACTAATATTGTAAATAAATTCCAAATAAAAGTCAAGATTACCTTTCATCTCCCATCCAATTGGTTGTTTTTAGAGCTTCTCCAAGCGTTACTATAATATTGCTACGCAGTTGGTAAAAGCAGGCAAGTACGAGTACATCCTTTCTTAAGGCTTCCGTCTACCCACCATTTTGATTTCGTGGACATAATGTTAATCCTATGGGATTTCGACTTTAATTCTCACATCTTTACTATTTGATTTATTTAAATGCAACAAAGTGTATCTGAAAGAGCATAAAATACTGAATGATTCTATGGAATTACTTTTTTGTTCCGATTTTTATTCTTATTTTAGTGATTCGTTTGCGAGTTTCCGGTCTTTAAGAAATATTTTTAAATATTCTTAAAAATCGGAGGAAAAAGTAATTAATTCCACAGAAACATTCATTATTTTTTGCTCTCTCAGATGCACTTTATTGGATTCAAATTGATCAGATAATAAAGATGTGAGAATTAAAGTCGGAATTCCATAGGATTAACATTATGTCCTCGAAATCAAAATGGCGGATAAACAACAGCCATTTTGAATTCGAGAAAGTAATGTTAATCAACATAATTTCTACTTTCCTCGTCAAATCTAGACTACTGTACTTATTTGAATGGAATAAAATGCATCCGAAAGAGCAAAAAGTAGTTTAAGTTTGAGGAGAAAATTCGAAGTTCCTCATAGGATTAACATTACGCTCCTGAATTTAAAATGGCCATCAGAAAGGAACCTTAAACATAAAACCTTTTCAGTTCTATATGAAGGCATTTACTAGAAATTGTATTTTAATAGTTTCCCAAAATAAATTCGCTTTTTTTTTTATCTGCATTATCTCCCCCTCAAAATTAAAAAAAATTACAACAGTAAAAGAAGGGCGTATTTCCAGGGTTTTACTGTAGGCTTTCGCCAACTGCTTTATTGTTGTTGTAATAGTTTCAGTGATTTTTTCTTTTGTTTCTCTTGATTCTTCAAACTGAGACCGTTTCTTATGAAAATCTTTTTGAATTATACTCTCTACCCTCTTCTATTTCCGAGTCTGTATTTGGAATCAATTTCAGAATTTAAGGGGAAGTCAAAAACAAAATCTCGTATACAAAACAAAATGTCACTGAATAAATTAAAAAATATTGTAAATTTTTTAACAATACTTTAGAATTTCGAATAATTTAATAATATATTTTAACAGCTAAAATATATCACATTTTTACGTACTTCATTTAGGTGTCAATGAACATTTAGTAAGAAAGCCACTGCGTATCATTATCCATAAATATGCATACATTTCCTATACATTTGTATCCAGCATTATATTCTAGATTAAATAAATATACAAATCTGTCAGAATTTCTTCCATTAATCCTGGAAAAAAAACACCTTTAATTTATTATACTCTAAGTTACATTCAAAATGTGTGACTTGAAAATTAGAAAGTAATTATGGATCAATCATTATATTTAGTGAAAAAAATATATTTAAAAAGATTTATATCTACATTTTAATTAAAATATTATATGAAGCCTAACAAAAGAGGTAAAAAAGATATAAAGTTTTCGATAAATTTTCAGTTTGTTCATTAATTTTCACTTGTAAAAATAGTGCAGAAACTTTCAAATTTTATAATATAATTTTCAATGTAAAATCAAATGGAAGTCGTAGTTTATTATACTCCCTCTTTGTGGAAATATAAATTAATTCACTTCTTTTCAGTGCATATTCTTCAAAACTGGAAGAAACGTTTACATAATCAGCTCATTGAAAATCCTAAATCAGCAGACGTTTGGCCATTCCATCCTGAGTTTTCCTGTGACGAATCTGATATCGAATAAGAAACTTACAGAATTTTAACTCCATTATCGAATGTAAATTCCTAAAGTCCATTTCAAATCATTGATTGCTTCTCATTTAACGAACATATATACATGAGAAGGTATAAAAAGTATTTCCAATTATTCGTTTTAATTTATAAAAACTTGTAAATAAAAGTACTTTAAATATTATCACAAATACAATCAATAAAATACAAGATAATTTCAAAGTTGTTTTTCTGTGTAAAATCCTTTGTTAAATTTTCTTAACACTATTGTGTGTATGTGTGTATGAGTGCGTTCACTTTGGTTTTAATGTTTTTGTTTTCTTTTCTGCATTTTGCTAATTTTAGAGTCTGTATGTTTCTGACGATTATTTTTGGTCTATGCCATTAATGATAATGTCATTGTTGAAATTGTAATAGTTGGATCAGCGAAAGTAGTTCATAAGTATTTTTCCTATTCCAAAGAATAGGACAGTATTTAAATTACATTATCGCTACTTTTATTTTTCATTAATACTTTTCTCTTGAACTTCTCTATGTTTTCGCTTTGCTTTGTTTTCACAACTAGGTTGTAATTTTTAATTAGTGATTCATATATGTTTTAAATTAAAATTATTATGCACAATTTGCACTTCAGTAAAATTATCTGGGTTTTTTTACACTAAATTCTTGTATTTTTAATTTAGGAAAATATTTTTAATTTAATCAATTTGGTTATGTTGATATTTTACTATTTTTTTAATTAATTCTGTAGCATTTATAGTTTTTTTAGTTTAAAAAAATTTAATTAGTTTTCAGAGGTTATAATTTATAATTTTTAATATGATTTTGTAAAATTTAAAATTATCTCTAGATAACATTAATAATTTTATATATCCTTATATATAATGTAAGGTAAGAAATTTTAAAAAATCAAATATGAATTAAGATAATACATAAATCTACTGCGTATCAATTGAATATGCTGTAGAGAATTTGAATAATATATTATTAAATCAATCTACAAAATTTGAATCAAAAAACAAGAAGAAATAATCACAAATAAAATTTAAAAAGTTCTATACAAAGCTTTGAAAAGAACAGATTTAGCCATCAAAGGAGTGCTTTTTTTATAATTATTACTAAAATACTCGATTAAATATAAAAATGAAAGCAAACGATGAAATATCAAGAAATCGACATTAGTAAATTTTTTCGGTATAAAAATTCAAGCAAACGATAAATTATTAAATTGAATCTATTTAAGCTAAATGTAATTAAAATTGATGCAAACGATAAAAAATTGAAAAGGGATCTGGTTCGCCAAAAGTGATCCACCAACACCTTAGGTGGCTAATAATAGCAAATCAATATTAAAATCACTTGACCCCAAAACATTCTAAGAAGGAAGCCAAGCAAAAAAAAAAGACGTAGTTTGAAATTCTTGAAAAAAAAAAAAAAAAGATAGCTTAAAATTCTGAATAATGTTAGTTATTTTCAATCATATCTTGATTCCAGTGTGCATATGTTTTAAAGTAATACATAAATCTATAAGTAAATAAAATACTTAATTTTTATATTTGTTTCACTTCAATCCAATAAACAATTGGGGGAATTTTATTGCGACATATTTTTAAAAATTTAGTTCAATATTTCACTCAAGGGGCTATTGAGTGGCTAAAAAGGTACTCAAGAAATTAAATTGAAAATTCAGACGTAGAAAGGCATTGTGTACCTAAACTCGTTTTATGACACCAGCCTTCTTTTGCAATTGTTAGGTAATAAACAAATGGATTTCTCTACAAAAATCAGGTAAGGAATTTATATATATATATATATATATATATATATATATATATATATATATATAATGAAGATAGCAATTATGTAATATAAAGAAGATAATTGAAATAACAAAAATTAGTATAGTCGTAGAAGTAAGAATAAAAACATAAGCTAAAATTTTAAGTTTACAAAGAAAACTTAAAAATAATTTTTTAGACAATAGAAAAAGGATGCAAAATATAATAAATTTTTAATGGCCAAAATGAAAAATTGTACAGTGAAGCAAGAAAGTGATCTGAAAGAAAACTAAACAAATAAGTACGTGTATGTACAAATAATGAATAAGTACAAACCGATGTGCAAAAAACAAAGAGAAAAAAATCCACAAAACATGAAAAATATCATTTATAACTTCTGAATCTAGCTTATGATTGCTCTAGCTGAATCTAGATAATATTAGTTCATCGTAAATGAAAGAAGAAAACGAAACGAAAAAAGTGAACGAAAGACAATAAAAAATAGTGGTAAAAATGTACATTATATAAATTTAATCCTCTCTCTCTTTCAAATTACCTTGCAACCCATTCAAAATAGAATTTATTTACAGTTATGAGTAGTTAATGGTTTAAAATTCATTTTACGAAAGGAAAAAATTATATTATTTAAATATTCGACTAATTTGTTACATAATCAGTTTTAAAAAAATTAAAAAAATGGGGGGGGGGGCTGGAACTTCAACCCTAGCGAAGCTAACGTTAATAGATCACGATTCTGGAGGGTTGAGATGCGTTTATTGACTTTCGATCTTCCGTTTAAACCGTAGTCCTGTTATTTAGAATAATGCAAACCATGATAAAGAAACTTCGACCTCTAAATTATCAAGCAAAGTGGAATTGAAGCTGGGAGACTAAGCTACTAGTTCAGGTATCGCTTTCATATCTTGGTCATAGCTGAAAACTATAAGGTTCACCACCAATAATCCACATGTATAGTAGTAAAAAACAACATTAACTCAAACGAAAACAATAAAACTTTACATTCAATCTATAGCAGCCGCATAAAAGAAAAGTAACATCTGGTTCTATATTGTTTTAGATTAGATTAATCAGTCAAGTATCCTTTGAATGGAACACTGAATTTCATTTCTAAGATGAGTGGGATTTACTATTTTTTATGGGTATATTGGAAATTATTTCGATTTCGAACGCCATCCGTCACCATCGTTTTTTTTTTTATAAAATTTTAAGTGGTTTTCTGAAAATAAAACTTGATTAAGCTTTTAATCCTGGAGCTTATTATCCAATCAATGTATTTCTTATTTTGAAAATGAACTGTATTGTGATTTTTTATATGTGTTCTGACAGAGGAGTTCTGTGGAACCTGAGTATGGAGAAAGGAACAGTATTAATACACCTACATTAACGATGTCACTGATTTAATTCAATAAAACTAAATTGCTCCCGATTCACTCTAATATCGATTTGGGGTGAATCCAATGAGACAATCATAAATTCTGTAATTCATCAAAACGCTTTGAGTTTTGATGTACTTCCCCCGACTTACGTCCCACTCCAAAAAACTTTCAAACTTTTCGTGGCAAGGACTTATATTTATAGCCTGTTTTCGTCTCTAGATACGAACTTGTTTTCGATTGGTTTGGTTTTGTTAACGTCGCACTAGAAGCAACACGAGGACTATTGGCGACGGACCTCGTAATTTTGAACCTCCTTGTTCTCGAAGTATGACATGTAACATTTTTTTTTAATATTGTGTATCATATACTATTGTTTACGAACACTGAAGTAGTAAAGTTATTCTAAGAGTAACATAGTTAAATTTATTCAAGAGAATTTTTATGAAATAATTTTTATTGATGCTCTTATTTTATTTTTTGTTGGTTCTTTTTAAACAAGAAGATGGTATCCAAAAGAGAAACTATTGAAACACGTTAAATAAAAAAATCGTGTATCTCTAGAGAAAATTAGAAAGATTAATCAACAAGTTATATATCCAGATCAACCAGTTATTTATAGAGCCATAAATACTTGTATTTTCAATAGCAGCGCAATTCCCCATTTAAGCAAATGGCTAAAGAAAACGGAAGATTCAATCATCTCTGAATAGTTTATTTAACATTTTTCATAAAAGATATAAAAAGAAGAAACTGGTTTCTATCAACCTAAAACGAAATAATAAAACTCGTCAAAAAAAATTGATTTCTTTTTAATTTAATGGAAAATGCTCAATGGATGCACGAATATTCGTAAAAACATCCACTCAAAGAGCCAGATTAACCAGTACTTAAGTCTAATATTTAGTAAATCCACCATGAGAACGAAGGATTGCAGATATACAAAGGTACATACAATCTACTTTCTTAAGGTATGAAATGTATATCATACTTTACGCAGAGCATTCCATAATTCGTGTGTATTTGGATACTTTGGATTGTGTGTTGCGCGGTACATTCCTAAAATTTCTCTATTAAGTCCAGATCTATAAATTCAGATGGAAAGGGCAAAACTCTTCATATTCATGAATACTTCGGCAACTATAACATGGCATTTCTATATTTGTGTGAAGATACATTATTCTGTTGAAGCAGGTCCAATCTATGAGTACGAATGCTGGACATGAAAAGGCAAATTTCGTCATAAAGGATACGTGCCAACTATTAGCCAGTTAACAGACGTTTGAAGACTTACCAGGGGTTTCAGCGATTTCCACCTAAGCAAACCCAATACTATCTCAGATTTCCTCACCATCCCTACTAGATGCCGATACAGTTCTTTGTTGACAGATTGAATCCATTATTTCAGGCGTTTAATGCCCCACACGAGTCTTTGCATCTATCAAATGCATTCAGAAATGTTAAACTAGGCTACTTCTTTCGCTTGTTAGACTAGGTGTTGCCACGTCCAAAAGAGACACATAGCTTAGTGAAGAATAGTCATTAAGAGTTGTCTGTTGACTCTTAAAACCCATGTCGTACAGAATAAATCCATTGCACAATTTGGACGCTGAACCTTGTTAAGGGTCCACCAATTAATTGAGAAGTTGTCTTGGAGAATGTTGTAAACATATCATGTTAAGTAATTTTTGACAATAATTCTACAATAAAGACTTTCATTCAATCTCTTTTTTTACGATTTATTCTTTTAAGGTAAGGTTTTAAACTATACACACATGATTCCTCAAATTTTACTCTACTATATTAGGTTTCTAGAACATTGCTTGCACAAGTCTAGATGAACTCTTTGTCTCGGGATTTTTAAATTTTAGCAAATTAAAGATTGAAAGTTGATATTCTCAAAAATTAATTAAACCTCAACATCCTAATAGATAAAATGGTTTTGTATTGCTTAAATTAATGAGGCATATTAATTATTGACACAAATTGAATTTATTTCGCCAATTAATCCCATGTCTAAGCTATATATATATATATATGCTAGCAGACCCGGCCACGCGTTGCTGTGACTAAGTTATACTTTGAATTATACCGTAGTAAACTATTCAATACAGTCAAATTATTATTTAGGAATAAAGACGAAAACGTTGTAGCCGATGTAAAAACCCACAGGATTGAGTTTTAAACCTTATGTCAAAATTTGGAGGTGATTTAGGAAAATTTTCGTGGAGTTAATATTAAGCACAAATCAATATAAAATTTTGAATTTTATATTTTATTAATCTCATATTCAAGTGTAGTCTTAATAAAAGAGTAATTTACAAAGTTCTGGTGCTCAATTTCATTACTCTGGAGCTCTATCTATTCTTTCATTCGCTGCTTAAATCTAAATACACTCAGGAATATTGAAAATAGTGCACCAAGAAGGAAGCGGGCTGCAATCGCAAAACTTTACAAAGTACTTAAATGACGTCCGATTTGAAAATGATCCAAATTTGGTGCCAATGCGCACAGCCACATGCATTGCATGGTGTTGCAATCAGGAAGTGCGTCCTACATAAACCAGTGTATAGTGAAAAATTCATAAAGGTAACGATCACATTCTGACTCTAGGAGGACTTCAGTAAATGAAGACAATTAGCACAGATGTGTGAATTTGAGAAGGGTCTGATCATCGGCGTGAACCCCGCAGGCTGATCAACGCGCCGTATTGCTCGCCTGGTCGATTGTTCGGAGTGTGCCGTCAGAATGTGTTGGGAGCGGAGGACCCGAGATGGAACCCCCGTGCGAAGAACAGGGTCTGAAGCGACTAGGAAGACGATGAGGCTAGATGATCGAAGGATCGAGCGGCAAACATGCGTGGATTCCACAGTGACTCGTTCCACGATACAATCGGATGTAGGGCTGCCAGTTGCTCCATAAACAGTTTCCAGATGCCTTGAGGAGAAGAATTTGCAATTTAAGCGCCCTTTTCTGTACTGCCTATAACATTGAAACACCGGCGACTATGTATACAATGGTACCAAACCAGAGCGACGTGGTATACTACAGATTGGTAAAACATGGTGCTTATTGATGAATCTCAGTTCGTTCTGGGGACAATGATAACCGCGTACGCGAATATGAAGGCGTCCCGGTGAACGATGCAATTCCACTCTCGCTATCCCTTGACATACTGACCGCACAGCTGACGTAATGCTCCGAGGGGCCGAAGCCTATGACTGTCGGTCCACTCTAATTGTGGTACGCGGAACCTTAATGGTTCAGCGTTATGTTTATGACGTCTTCTAAGTCCACATGAGACCTTTCTTAAATGATTTTCCAGCGGCAATTTATCAGCAAGATGAAGCTCGTTCGCATGCAGCTCGATAACTCAAATCTTTCTAAGTCGTATTCAGATTCTTCAATGGCCGGCCCGCTCCCAAGACTTGTCTCCTAATGAGCATTTGAGAGACCGGATGAAACTCCAGATGTCACTGCGTTTCTCTGTACATGAGTTGGAGGTGGCTGTTTAAATTTGTGGACCCATGTGCCTCTGGACAACATTCGATGTATAATCAACTCAATACCGGGCCTTGTTGTGGTATGTATTGCAACAGGAGGTGGTCAGACGCGCCATTGAAGCTGCACTGTATTTGCTTAATTGTCTTGATTTGAGGATAAAGTGAATCTCTCATATATATCATTATGCGTATTAAATTTCATTTCACTCCGAAGCTCTCTTCTCTTGGTGCATTATTTTCAATGTTTTTGAATGCATTTCATTGTTTGATCGGTAGAATTGTTAAGTGAAATTTCATTAAAATTAAATTCCTTCTAATTTTTTTTTTTTTTTTTTTTGGTCAGAAAATGTAAATAGTAAGAATCGTTTCAGTATTTGTTGTATAGAATTCAGTCTGCAAGATTATTATTCATTTTGTACTTTTTTATCCTCTAAATCACTTTAAATGTGTTATTTTAATACTTGTTTCTTCTTTATTGGCTTGTAAATATCGGTAATTTTTGTAAAATGTTATTTTTTAAATTTATAATATGTTTAGTATTCTACATTGTAATTTTTAAAACACCAATATGTTTCGGCACAATTGTTAAACAATCTGTTACACTAAACAATAATGGAATTAATTATAAATAAGTGTATTATGATGAATTCAAATATGTGTCGTTGTACTAATTATTACCGTCTTTTAATGAAGAACTAATGACAGAAATTATTTTGTATGATAAACTTTTAATTTGACTTATGTAAGAATGTATGCAATTAATCAATAAAAAAAATGTTAAGGCATATTTAAATGCTTTATTGCACGGGAGGCCTGAAAAGAAATTTTAAACAAAGATGCTTCATATCCTCGGCATGCTACTGAACACAAGCAAAATGGTGACGCCAGTAAGTGAATTGGAACACTTACCTCTTCCTTTCTGAAATGGCTTCTGAAGAAAATATCAACTCCAACATTTTCTGATATTTATTATTGTATACTGCCAATATTTCCGGTGTTGGGAAATGTCTCCTTGAAATTGTGTATGTTTATGAACCTTCAATTTCGCAACACCTGCTTTGAATTGGCTTATTTTTATCAGCAAAACATTTATTTCATTTGAAATAGCTTTGGATTGATTGATGTATTTACTCAGAGGAGAGATGCGATTCGAGAGATGCCGATAAATTCTGGATAATGCGTTTAAACAAACATATTTACACAATAAAACGGTCAATTGAAAATAAAATATTTTTGTCTCTAACAATAAGCTTTATTCTGCGAATTTCATGGTGCTCGTAAATGATAAGACAGTGTTAGCATATGTATTTTAGAGCTTTTTCTATTGTATAGTACTAAATACATGGTTTAAGCTCTTCAAAAATACAGTATAGGCTCTTTTAACAGCTCTTTAAAATGGGCAATCGGCTTAACCAAACATAATACCTTTACCGACTTGTTTGTATTTTTACTGTGTTTATAAACGTTTAATTTATTTAATCTTAGGGGAGCAATGGAAGTATTGATGTGAGAAATTGTTATTAATTTACAAGGGGATAGTAAACAGGTATTTACTGTTAATCAATTACTGTTATCCAAAACTTGATCAATGTTTTTGTTAATAAAAATGTAGTGTAGAAAGAGTGGAACAAAAATCCAACTCTCAAGAATGCTAGTTGATAATGGAAAGAAAGAATGCATTACAAATATTAATATGTTCAACCTGTTCTAATTCAAAAAACAGAGCTTTTTTTTTAAATTTTCAACTTAAAAAAGACCGAAAAGTTAATATAAACTTATTTTATCACTTGGTAAAATTCAAAAATAAATGATGCATTCCTAAATGTACTTTCAGGATTGCGTCATGATTGATTCATTGGTTTACTGATAAAATGTATAGTCATCCAACAAAAAATGGTGCACCCTTAAAAATTACCGCAATTCTCTCTGCAGCTGATCAAAATTTGAGTCAAAGTGGAGGTAACTACAACAACAAAAAAATGAGCTTATTTTATACCGAGTTTAAATAGTCCTCGTTTTTTCGAAATTAAAAGCAATGGAGGTCACATTTTACCGATGAAACATCTGCATCTATTTATGCAATGAGAATCAGATTTATAAACGTATATAACTATGAGTATTTAATAATCATTAGTTAATATTTATATTTGCACACATACATGTCGGGCCCTCAGCTTTAGGAAATTCTTGCATTATATTTACTGCATTTGTATACTTTAAAAAAATTGCAGAGTACTTATAAAAATTATATTCTATACAATGAATGCAATTATAATTCCAAAAATTTAATTTTTAAAAAAATTAAATTTATTTTTGAATTTCCCGATCGTTTTAAAACAAGTATGATGTAATACTTAAAATGTGTGAGGGTTTCATAGAGACAAATTATGATCACTTTATAGGAAATAATCTGATTCCATAAAAAGCACAAAATTTCAGCATTTCGAAAAAAGGGAAGAAAGTGTAACCCAAAAATCATATTTTGAGAAAAAAAAACGCAAGAACATATATTTTTCTCTACCATGAGATCCGTTTGCTTACATCTCTAAAATTCAATTTTCGAACGTCCATTTATCAAATTCTCATAAAAATACATTTACGGAATCAGAGAACCGCCTCTATTTTGGAGCATCAAAATCAAGAATGCAAAATTTGAAGCATTTTAGTATCCCCCTAAATAGCTTAAAGAGAACTAAATTATGTGTGATACAATAATAGATTAGTTAATTAACATTATTCATGAACCTCTTAAACAGAATTTTTTCATGATGGAATCCAATTTTTTCACGCACCTGATTTATCATTTTAAAATTAGATTAAATTCCGAGTTTGGTAAAATTCTACTTGATAGATTCGAAGTCATGGGGTTGAGAAATGGGCCCCGAATGTTAAATGATTTTTTCAAACATCTGACGATAAAAAAAATAAATAATTAAACTTCTACTTCAGGCTCCCGCCCACCATCCATTTTGATTTCGTGGGCGTAATGTTAATCCCATCGATTTCTACTACTACCCTCAATTCTATACTATTTTATCTACTTTAGTGCAACAAAGGGCATCCAAAAGAGCAAAATAAAATGAAGATTTCTGCAAAATTTACATTTTTATCTGATTTTTCTCAGTATTTTAGAAATTTTTAATGATCAGAAAATCCACAAATGAATAATCTAAAATAAAATAAAATAAATTTAAAGTAAAAAAAAAAAATTTAAAAATACGGAAGGAAAAAGTAATTTTCTCAAAAATCTTCATTAATTTTTGATCTTTAGGATACACTTTTGTTGCAATCAAATAGATCAAAATAGTATAGATTTCAGGGTGGCAATAGAAGTTCCATAGAATTAACATTGCGTTCACGAAATCAAAATGGCCGGAAGATGCGAGCCCTTTTTCTTAACACTTTTCAAATCTTTTAGTTCTAAATGACAGATAAGTGATATTTTGAAAAAATAAAGATAAATGGAAGAAAATGTTTTTATGAAAATTTTGAGTTATTAAATATAGTTACAAAAAAACCACGATTCTGATACACCAGACTTTTTATATATTTAGATATCTAAGGTCTCAAAATAGTTCAGGAACAATTGCTCATGAAGTATTCAACTTTGAAATTACGATCGGAAATCTTGGAGTCTTAAGGATCCCGTCTATCGGCCATTTTGGTTTCGTTAACGTAGTGTAAATCCTGTGCAATCTCTTCCACCATCTACAAATATTTACTGTTTCATCTACCTGAATGCCGAAAAGTGAATCTGAAAGAACAAAAAATAATGAAGATTTCTGAGGAAATACATTTTTCCTCCGATTTCTAAAAATAATTTTACGTATATTTTAATGATTCGTTTGTGAGCTTTTAGTATTTAAAAAATTTTCTAAAATATTTTAAAAATTCGGAAAGAAAAAAGTAATTCCACAGAAGCATTCATTATTTTTTGCTCTTTCAGACGCACTTTATTGCATTCAAATAGATCAAATAATAAATATGGGAGCATTAAAGTCAGAATTCCATAGGATTAACATTAAGCTGATGAAATCAAAATGGCGGGTAGACGGGATCCTTTCGCGGATGTAATGTTAATCCTATGGAATTTCGACTTTAATTCTCACATCTTTACTATTTGATCTATTTGAATGCAATAAAGTACATTTGAAAGAGAAAAAAATAATGAATGCTTCTGTGGAATTACTTTTTTCCTAAGATTTTTAAAAATATTTTTATACTTATTTTAATGGTTCGTTTTTGAGATATTTTAGAAATTTTTTTAAATACAAAAATCCCACAAACGAATCATTAAAATATACGTAAAATTATTTTTAGAAATTGGAGGAAAAATGTATTTCCTCAGAAACCTTCATTATTTTTTTGCTTTTTCAGATGCACTTTATTGCATTCAAATAGATCAAATAATAAAGATGTGAAAATTCAAGTCAAAATTCCATAGGATTAACATTACGTCCATGAAATAAAAAGGACGGGTAGACGGGAGCCTTAAGTGTCCTTATATCAGTTTGTATTTTTGAACTATTTGTCTATATTTATCATGGATAATGGGCAACAAAGCTCCCCAACTATATTAAATCAATTTATCCTCTCTCATTAGAAATGAGATTTTAAAACTTATAATTATTATATGGTTTTTCTATAATTAATATTAAGGCTCCCGTCTACCCGCCATTTTGATTTCGTTTGCTTAATGTTAATCCTACGGAATTCTGACATTAATTCTCATATCTTTACTATTTGCTCTGTTTGAATGCAATAAAATGCATCTGAAGGAGCAAAAAATAATGAATGCTTCTGTGGAATTACTTTTTTCCGACGATTTTTAAAAATATTTTTATTCTTATTTTAATGATTCGTTTTTGAGTTTTCCGGTCTTTAAAGAATATTTTCAAATATTTTTAAAAATTGGTGGGAAAAAGTAATTCCACAGAAGCATTCATTATTTTTTGCTCTTTCAGATGCACTTTATTGCATTCAAATAAATCAAATAGTAAATTTGGGAGAATTAAAGTCGAAATTCCATAGGATTAACTGATAAGCTAATGAAATCAAAATGGTGGGTAAACGGGAGCCTTAAGTTTCAATCAGAATAGTAGGGATGAGAGGGCAAATGACTAGGATAAACCCACGTGCTAGACAACCAAAACATAAGCTACTATTTGGCATACATTTAAGTGATTAATAAAGATTATAAAACATTAATAAACAGAAAAAGTTCTAAGCAAAGTTTTGCATAAAACAGATTTAGCCAGCAAAAGAGCACTTTTTTATTAAATTACTCAATTGAATATAAAAGAATTAAAGTACACTATGAAATATCGAGAAATGGACAATAATAAACTTTTCCAATATTAAAATTAAAAGAAATGATAAATTATTAAATAAATCAAAGCAAATGATTAATTATTAAATTGAATATATTTAAGTAGAGTATAATATTCTGTTGGGATATTAAATTAAAAGCAGACGAGAAAATATTAAATTAAATGTAAATTTACCTTAAGCAAACTAAATGTAATTATTAGAATCATAATGTATTTTAAAGTCAATTTTTTGAACCTAACACCATGTGTCCTTTATTACATGCCCACGCATTTTTGTTGACGCCATTTACTCAAAAAAACGTGTTAGCACTTGTTAAAAAGTATATTTTTGTGGTATTCAAGCTTTTAAATTCAAAACATACTCAAATACATAAAGCTATCTTAAGCTATAATTTGCTAATTCGCAACGTTTCTGATCAGAAAAATTAGAGTAAGAATATAATTTTTTGAATAACAATTCTAACAAGAATCTGATTTTTGTCAAGAATAATTCTTACAATTTTATTGAAAGTGTTGTTGCATATTATTGCATAAAAATGAAAAAGAAAGAGGAGATTCTTAATGATTCAATGATTGTTCAACGAATAATTTTAAAAATTCACGATATTTAAAAATTCTATTTGAGAAATTTTAATTATTTTTATTTATACTTTTCAAAGTTTTGTAGAGTAGCAACTTTCATATAAAAAATGAATTCAGCTCCTAGAAAATATAAATTTCTTGTAAGGAAGTAGTACACAAATTATTACAAGTAAAATAAATAACAACAATAAAAAAAATTGAATGCTGTTTTTTTTCTCAATTGGAAAGAATTTTGAGAAGAAATAAACATTATGTTTGCATATGAAAAATTAAAAACTCAAAATTATATGTTTAAGATACTTGTTTATTGAGTAGCAAAAAATCTGATTCTTGAAAAATTAAATTCTTTTAATTAAAATTTAAAGTGTACTATAAAGATTATGTGTTTACATTCGCTCTTTTTTTTTTATTGTAATGTAAATTATGCTGCATTTTTATTGCCTGGGTGGGTGTGCGCGCGCTAAAGTCCAATTGCATTAAATTTGTAAATTTAAATTACAAATTTAATGCATTAATATTTTCAAATTGGATTTGTGCTCTTCTTCATTTCAAATCATCTGCTGAAAATATGTTAAATACAGAACAAGGGGTAACTGTACCTGTTAGCACCTTGAAAACAGTAGGTGTTTGACCTGGAGCATATCTTCTTCACAATTGTGATTTTTTTTTTCATTCAGTGCATGCTAAAGACATAAAGATAAAGTTGTTTCGCCAAATTTTCCCCCACACGCAATTTTGTTAAAAAGGAAAGGAAACCCTATGTAACTAAAAATCATTTCTTGAAAGCTCCATGATCCCTTCAAGCCGATATAATTTTAAAAAATAATTTTCAGTTTTGAACAAAACGACAATACCTTAAATGCGATCGTAGTTCTGTATTTTTGAATTAAATGAAAATTATTACCTCCCTTCAAAAGAAAAAAAGATGATTCCGAATTCTTCGCAATACCGAACATTCATAACATTTCGATCGTGAATAAATAGGTTGCAAAAAAAAACTAACACTCATTTGTATAAATTTCTTAGAACTTTTATTATATATATATTAGTATCTTTAAAATAATATATAATTGATTAAATACAAAAATTTCATGTGATACAGCTGAAATCACAATTATATGCAGATGGTGATTTATATTCAACATTATAAATCAGCGTATGTAATTAATTAAATTACAAGAGCTTTTAATATTACTTGAATGCAATGATTAAAACTTTAAAATTTGAAACAATCTAGAGTAATTGTTTGATTCGATTGTCAGAGATTAATACGTGAACTACAAGGGGGTACAAATTATAGTCATATGTAACACGGATATTAGGGTTAAAATATTCTTCACTAACAAAATGAGTATTTGTACTAGACAAAACAGTATTCCTGCTACTATGTTTACGCTTTTTTTTCTTCCGAATATCTTCTTTTTTTTTTTTTTTTTTTTTTTTTATATGATAGAAGATTTAATACCAAAATTTCCTCCTAAAGAGGCAATATAATACTCGTATTTTCAAGCAATTATATTTCAGTATGTTTCAAGCGATTTATGTGTTTTCAAGCAATTATATTTCAGTATGTATAGTGGCTCAAAAAATAATTGCGGTTAATGGTTTGGGGCTGTATGGGTGCTTCCGGTGTTGGAAATCTTCATTTAATCGATGGGAAAATAGGCATAGTTTATTTAAATAGTTGAAATAAATTTTGGAATAAAGCCCTAAAAATTTGGCTTATTATCAAATCTTAAACTTTATCAAGATAATGGCTCAAAACATAAAGCTCCTATTTGAACTTTGTATAACTCTCCACATGTAATCGAAACACCTGCACAGAGTCCTATCGAGTATATTTGGGATCTCATTTGGAAAAAATAAATCATAAATTTAAAATGCATCATAATTCCTATGCATCCTAATTCCAGAATCATAATTCCTATGCATCAGAAATCAAGCAACAATCAAAACAATGGGTTGTTTCCAGTGAATCATGCTCCAATGAAACCAAGGGGGTCAATTTTCGCAAGGTCTCATCATGCGGAAAATTTATGGCGACGATTTTTTGGGAGGAGAAAGAAATTTTTTTTAAAAAAATGAAAAATAATCACAAGACAATATTCCACAGAGAAGTTACCCAATCCTAACGTGAGTGCCTTTTAACCGCCCTCGAATGTGTTTGTGCGTGTGGGTGTGTAATTTTAACGATTAATCTTCTCTAGTATCAACATTTCGTAAGAATCTAATATTATCTGAAGGGCCGTGGTAGCAGTCTTTTCCCCACCTAATGCCTTGAGCAAGGATCTTGAAATGTAGTCCACTTTACCGCTATTGGCTGAAGCCATACAATGAGGTAGTAGTCATTGTTACTTTGTGATGTACAACAATCTGAATGCTTCCCGGTCTTCTTTGGAACTACATGGCCTTCTTGAAGAAATTCACTGTTATATGCTACTTTGTGTTAACCAGATAAATCGTAAATTGAACTCAATTAATCTTTTATTTCCTAAAGCTGAATATATCTTTTATATCGTAGCTTGTATTGATCTATCTGTAGGTGTGAATGATGGGCGTTATATATAATATTTGACAATAGTGCTAACCTGGTGATGGATGATATCCAGTTTGACTATGGTCCCGACTCGATTGTACCTATAAGAATCGGATAGGCAAGATGCATACTCGATTACTATAGGTTTTTACCTTTATATATATATATATATATATATATATATTGACCAAAAGTCATGGGACCTGCTTTTACCGGCGAAATGCAGCCATTCCAAAGACATTGACTCGAATATCTGATGTATAATTGTTCTTCATCTAATAAAGAAGCTAATTCTAACTATCAGTCATGAATAGTAATACGTGGGTTATTTTAATATTTTCATTCAGACAATAAGAAATTGTAATTTTTCTGTATAAAAAGGATAGATAGATATATCAACTTCCAATTAATCTGAAGAACGACTCGTAAGCATATTCGGGGGAAAAAATATTGTTTTTAATCCTTCTGATATGTAACAGCTTCTCAGAATATTTTCCTTTTCTTAGTTTTGTTTCTGAAAAATTTATGTTTTGAAACAAAACATGCAGGGGGAAAAAATATTTTCGAGTTTATTAACATAATCTCTTAAAGTTAAATGTAATAAATCAGTGTCAGAAACGACAGTAACTTCGTTTGAAATAATGAATTATAAATACTGAAATAATTCAAAAAATTGTACAAGTGACAAACACTTTAAAACCCATTAGACTTCAAAGTTTTTGATTGAAAAATTGAAGTCTCATTTTTTGCGGTAAATCTTCCGCAAATAAATGCAAAACTTTTGAATCTTAATTATTACGCTTTTCTGCAAGAGATATTCGAACGTTACATGACATTTCCTTTCGGAAGCAAGACATTTCTGAGTCTCTCTAGAGTTCTAATTTAATGATTTAAAAATATTGTAAAAGATAAGCGCCATTTTTTTTTGTTCCTCCTTACCGAAAAAGAGCCAATAAACTTTTACATATTCCATTATAATTAAACCCTGTCCGCTAAGTTAACACATAAAAAAGAAAGAATTTCGAACAATGTTACGTTACTTTAAATATTCAAATTTTACAAACGAAAAAAAATTCTAAAAAACAATCAATTGGGTCTTAAACGCCATCCTTTTTGCACTCCCAACAACAAAACACATAGCTGGAGGCATCTAATAATTGCAAAGCCCACATCATCATTGTTATTTTTTGACGTTTATTATCACGCCTTCATTTCATTCCTTCTTTTTTTCCTCTCCTTTATCATATATATATCCCTTCTTTCCATCTTGTTCCACCAATTCTATTCGTTCCATCACGCGATGGCGACCGTTCTTTCTTTTCTTCTTCTCTCTTTTCCCGCCGTTTCGCTAGCTAGTCGAGTCGAGTTGAGAGGTAGAGAAGAGAGAGTCCTGTTAATTAGGCCCTCTGACGGCCGCGATTCTAAGCTTCCGAGTGACGTTCCAGAGCCAGAGGATTTGGCGCAATCCGTGGGCTCATTAACTCGACTTCACAATACAAATCATATCAGTGGAAAACGCTCAGTAAATTGCCGTAATCGGATTGGCCGCCGAATTCCCTGATTTCTCCCCACTTAATGCAATAGGATTACTTTGCGCGGGCACCGACATGTCAGATCGGGGACGGGGAATGGCTAAAGGGCGAAGGGGGCGATTTCGAATGTAATGGAAGGGACCCTTTTTGGCGGCTTGCCTTTTCCCGCCTTTTAAAGATTATTTGTCGTTCGATTAAACGCATTGGGGCTGTGAAACACAAATTGGACAGGTCGTGCATTCCGGTTGTTTGTTACCATCACGCTCTTAATTATGATGCTGGCCTAACTGTGCGAGTCCTTATTTTAAACAAACACCAATATATACTAGAATTAGGACTTAATTAGAAGTTCGTTTTAAACCAGAGTCAAAAGAGATGATTTTATTAATAAGGAATATATTAAGAGTAGATGAAGCAGTCCAGCTTCTTAATTGGTACGTGAGAGAAAGAGATTAGTCATTAAAAATGATACGTCAAAGAATTGTTATCTGAAATTTAATCAAATACAGACAGCAGTGCATTTTTAATCACCTTATGTCTGTATTTTATGAAGGGAAAACTAGAATAAGCTATCTTTTGTATATAATTCAAATGACCAATCAACGAAAGGTTTTAGAGTAACAAATATATAAATAATCTTTCGTTAAGTGAATAAAAAGAGGAAGACAAATTGTTAAAAAATCTGGTGGGAAAATTTCGTTCTTCTACTTTTTCACTCAAATCAATGAAGATGGAGGGGGGTTGCTTTTTTTAAAGACAAATATTATACTGCAAATTTCATATTGGTATGATACTATTGCATTTCTCATATTATATTTTGATGCATTTATCGCATCAAAATGGTTTTAATAAAATACTTAGGCTATCCATAAAACCACATTTGTGTTTGTTCATTGACATTTTTTTTTCTGCAGTTAAAATTGTTCTATCCAGTCACCACGAGACAGGAACCTTGACACGTTGCACCTCGTTCTATAGAATAACAGCAAGCATCAAATCGTTATTGAGTGGAATGCAATAAAATCAAACATCGTCTTTTTTCCTTCCAAAAATAAATAGAAAATAAAATATCTGGAAAGTTAACATCCCCATATTTACTGCATAAGTGTTTTTTTTTTTTTAATTTATTCCTTGTTCTGAGCCATCAGTACATTCTATTTTTATTTTTTACTCAATTTGATAGTAAAAATAGTACCATAGATTGAATCACTGTAACTGAGTTCAATTAACAGTGTTTTAATCACTGTACGTAATTAATTACTGTAAGTGTTATTAATAACTATAACTGACCGGCATCTTACTGTTTCTGCTCTCTTCCGTCTTATGAAATTACTAACTTAAATTCCAAACATAAATACCTTCCAATTAATCAAACACAGTTACTCTTCAAAGCAGATTTTTATTTATGCCATTTAAGAGAAATTCTCTCTACCGGTTAATAGCCCTCAACGCATTTACAATCAGTTTTTATGTATTTCACTTGGTGTGTGTGTCATCAATTTTCTATCTTTAATTTAACCAACTTCCCATCAAGCTAGAGCTCTGAAACTTTGGAAATCATTCTTACTTGCCTAACAATGCAACATTTAGACATTTGTGACGGGTTTAACTAATATTTTCTTCAATAATGCAGTTTAGCCCAACCACTTGGTGCGATTTCAAAAATTGGCACCACACTTGGCAATTTTTTTTTTTTTTTTTTTTTTTTTGATGAACGTTAAGTCCGTAAAACGGACTAGGGTAGTCACATTTGGCAAAATACGCCAAATAATTCTTGTCGCCAAGGGTGGTTGGATTAAACTGCATTCCAACCATTTAATTTACCGGATGAATTAATTAATTTTAGTTAGTTTTAGTTAGTTTTAACGTTTTTATGTATTTCACTTGGTGTGTGTCTGTCTGTGTGTGTATCAATGTGTCATCAAATTTTCTATCATTAATTTAACCAGCTTCCCATCAAGCTAGAGCTCTGAAATTTCGGGAACCGTTCCTACTTGCCTAACAATGCAATATTTAGATATTTGCGACCAGTTTTAACTAATATTTCAATAATTTTCTTTAATAAACTTTGCCACCCTATAAAAACGTTGTTTTTAAAAACGTTGGTTTTTATCTCGAATTATTTTACATATGAAATATCAAGATTACTCGGAT
>BMAW01027963.1:755538-888911 GCA_019974015.1 Nephila pilipes
GGATTATAGTTAGTAGTTATTGCAATGTGCAGCTTCAGCAAGGCAGAGTCGACCCATATTTTCACAGTATCAAATTATGTTTCACAAGCTTGGCAGATTTGCACACAAATCAATTCTCCTATTTCACTACTAGAGAATCTTATAAACCTGTTTCTTCATAGTCACTTCATTACACTTCATCAATCAGACAGTAATCACATTTCCATTTGATGAGCCAGATTTGGCTTTTTGATAAAGTAAATTATAAAGCAGTGGTCATGGGTAATAAAATGAACGTGAATAATCCAGTGCTGTGACTCAATGTACTATAATTTAAGTTAACGTACTATAACGGTTAATTGTTGTTTAATAAATATGACATTGTTCTCTGAGCAGCGTTTATTCCACTTCGACCAAAATTGCATAAAAATAGAAATGATGGCAAGTACATTACAATACGGACTGTATGAGGTCGTTACAGATCGGAGTGACCAAGTTATCAATGACCACTTAAACCGAAGATAGCAATACGTAACTGAACCAGCACAACAACTGTCGCCAAGGGTGGTTGGGCTAAACTGCATTCCAGCCATTTAATTAGAGAATTCATAAACTCTATTTTGAAACATAATTGATTATTTGAGTTACTCTATCTGTGTTTGGAATTTAGAATTGCGATTCGAATAACATTTAAGATGATAGATGATACAGTTAATATGATTACGTTACACTTTGATTGAATGAATTTACGTTACATTTAAGCGACACGAGAACTGCGACAGACTTTGTTATTTTGGATTTAATTCAAGAAACGAGAACGAAACCCGAGGTGGAACCCCAAACTCCAAATTTCCATATCATGCTAACGGGAGAAATAAGGGCTTCGATAGAGCGAACGTGCATCAACCCAGTTCTAAACGAGCGACAAGTCTTCAATAAAATTAGGACTAGCACCCTCGGCTCTATGGAAACTGTGCCGCCCGTGAGCCCCCGACCGTGAACTTTCGGCAACGACAGCAAAAACCGTATATTCTTTTCTTTTCCTAATTCCTCTAAAACGTATTAACTCACTTCAGTTCCTAAACTATAACAATCAGCATTTCCAGACGATTCTAAATTTGCTTTTTACTTTTCCATTAGCATAAAACATAGCGAAGAAAAAGAACTAAAAAAAGGGGGAAAGGTATCACATAATTAGAGTCACCAATTACGCGGACTGTAAGCGAATTATTATGGGGAAAGATACGATATCACCCTCTCCAGCAAAATGCTTCTCTTCTAATTGTCCTAACAGTAAAGCAAATAAATTATTCATACCCCAGCGGGTTGTAGAGTCCTCTGTTTCTACTCAATAATAATTCTTCTACAAATAGTTGTCTGCGAGAGAGTGGGGAGAATTATTTTCCCCCTTACCACACACGAGACCACTGCCTATCAAAAGAAGGGAGGAGTTTAGATTTAGACTGTTCATTATCTTTTAATACCCTCCCCCTCAACCCTCCGGGCTATTGGTTGGCGTAGGCAGAAGTACCCGTCTGTTTAATAATCAATTAATTAGTACTTCCCTTAATCTAGGATTAATTGTGAAGGGGAATAATCCGATGTGACATCTTTTCGAATTACTACCTTCTGGCTTTCCTGATTTCTAGTCATTAAAGAACAACAATTTTTACTAAGTATGGTTATTTAATTATTCAATGCATTAATTAGTGCACTTTTTAAAAGAAAGAGTGAGTTTGTTTATCACTTTCAGATCGTTTGTTTATTTAGGTCTTTACTAAGTTCTAAAACATGTTTTGAGATTTATGAAAAATGTCTTTTTGGATTGTGAGGGATCAAATTGGGAGTAGTTATACAATAGCTGCTGCAACATTACTCAATGTATAATGATTGCGATCGTTTTATTGACATTACACTGAAAAGCAACACGAAAGCTATTGGCGACGGACCTCGAAATTCTACTCAAAGAGTAATGCCAAGCAGTAGCACCCACAATATTTTTGGACACAAAAATAGATTGGTATTCGAATACGTTCAGTTGGATTATGTAATCACGAATCCATTTATTATACAACATCCTGTAAATTTTGTATAAATATGAATAGTTAATTTCCTTAAGCGTATGAAATTAAAAATTCATTCATCATTTCTGTACAGGAGATGAAATTTGGTACACATTTTTATTTTGAAAAACTGATTTATTCAAACTGATTGATTTTTTCATTCCTTTAAACCTGATAGTTTATCGTGTAGCCGGAATTCAAGTGTCGTTCGCATCACTTGACCGAGGTCCAAAATTAAGAAGTTTGACGCCAGTTCGAATCCAGAAGCAGAATACCCATTTCGTATTCTGCCGGTTGAAGTGTTGCATCTATGTGCAATATTAATAAGCAATCGATCAAACTCATGACCCTTAATGTAGAAGAATTTTGGTTAACGACGCCCTTAGAAGCAACACGAACGCCATTGTCGATTGGAATTCGAAATCTTAAACAACGGGGAAGTAACAACACTTGACCTGGAATCCCATACTCCAAATTATAGTTTTCCCGCTGGGGGATATAGTCGGGGGTTATAGTTTTCCCGCGCCAACGGGAAAACTATAATCCCCGACATTAACCTTGCTAAAAATGGTTTTTCCAGGCATCAGGACTCGAATCCACATTTCGACGGTGACAAGCAAGCCGGTCACGGGTTCGCTACCAAGACCACTCGGCTACTACGGTCGCTTGATTCAAATGGGAAACTAATAATTTCTCCATTTTTACTCGCGGGTTCGATCCTTGACCGCCAAAGTCCCGCCGTGTAGCCAGGGCTGATGCACATTAAATCTGTTCTGGACCCAAAGTCCTCCCGTTGGCGTGGTGTGGATGTTAGGAGAGGGGGTGCCAGCTCAGGTGTCATCCTCATCACTTGACCGTGGTTCAAAATTACGAGGTCCGTCACCAATATCCCTCGTGTTGCTTCTAGTGCGTCGTTAATAATCTAAAAACTATACTAAAAATCTCCATTTTTACACAAGTAGTAAGAAACACACAAAAATTACAAAAAAGGAAATTCACGTAATGGAATAATTGGTATGGTTTCCTGTGGTATGGCATTTTTTACTACTACTTTAATACTGTCAGGATTTTTTAATCATGTGAATCCTGGGTTCATTCATTTTATACAACTGATTAGTTTTTCATTCTTTTCCGAAGTCTGAATAATCAAATTTGACTTCTTAAATTTACCAGGATTCTTGGAGCTTTCTTTATCAATTTATTATTCCTTGTTGATTTATATCATCCTTTACTGATCGTACAAATTTTTTATTGCACCGCTACATGGAGATGCATTGTTTAACTTGTTTGTATCAATCGTTAATATTTTTTTTTTAAATAAATTTATTTGCAAAACTCCTCATGCTCCACATTGCATAACATGAGACTTACAGACGTAAGTGGTAACAACATTATAAAATAATAATAATAAAATTAAAAAAAAATACATAATTAAGGGGGGGAAACATAAAAGAGACAAATATAAATAAAAGGAAGGAAGGAAATTTATTAATATAAAGAAAGGAAGGTAACTATACATTTTAAAAATCTATACAGTAAACAAATTTTCTCAAGACATTAAGGCTTTCAGAACAATTGACCAACAAAGACAAAATAAGTGGCCAGGAAATACCTAAGCGTTTGAACTCCTTTTTAAAATTTTCTCTAAAAATATAGATTACAATACAACAAGACATGTTCCGCGGTTTCAGCGTCCAGACCACAAGAACAAATATCATTACCAAATAAGTTAAACCTAGATAAATATCTCTTAAAATTTCCATGTCTTGTTAGAATCTGGAATAATTTAAAATCAGTAACAAATTTCTTACATTTTAGCCGTTGATAAATGGTTGGAAAAAACTTTTTAGTCCACAAAGCTCAAGGTGAGGCCAAGAATTTGGAGTTCCAGTCGGAAACAGTTCTTTCCCAAGCTAAATGCTTCCAGCGGGACGATGGCACAGACATCGAAAGGCTCATATCTTGGCAAGATATGAACCTTAATCCTTTATCGTAAATATTAAGGAGAAAATTTTGTGATAAAAGCAACTGGTTTCAGGGAACCTAATTTTAACTAAAAAAGGTATGGATAATAATCTCCCATTATGAATGCATATTAATAAATTATATAAATTTTCCATGATTTAATATAAATTCTCGAAAATATTTCATATCGATCAAAAGTTTCTTTTTAATTCAACGGAACTAACTAGCATCAAATTAC
Source organism: Nephila pilipes (assembly GCA_019974015.1). Lineage (NCBI taxonomy): Eukaryota > Metazoa > Arthropoda > Arachnida > Araneae > Nephilidae > Nephila > Nephila pilipes. The sequence goes on from BMAW01027963.1 coordinate 759,784, forward strand.
TACATTATGTTTTATTAATTATAATTTGCCAAATATTTAACATTCCCATGAAATGCTAAAGTATGCTATTAAGTGCGATTGTGAATTCAGTAGAGAAATTTGTTTCACTGAGGAAAAAGTATCTGTACAGAAAAATAAATTTTACTGACCACTCCACAGACAATTTATTTCTATCATTGGTTATTTTGATCATTTTGTATGATGTAAATGTACGCTGTTTCTTTTCATGTCAACTCTATAATAAAATTTTAGACATAGCTTTTTTTATTTAATTGAAAACTTGTGAATTAGTTACCTCTGATTTGGATTAAAATTTCATTTTTTAGATGTGCGCCAGTATTTTTAGAAGATCCCGAGAATATACAAGATAGCTTTTTTAAGTTATTTATAATTCGTTTCGAAGTAGAAGTCGAATAGAAACGTTAAGTCGAAAAATATTTTTTAAATGTATAAATATGGCTATTAATTGTCTTCGAAATGTTATGATTTTAAGTTAAAATAATAAATAATATAATACGTATTAATTATTAAAATAAATGATAAAGTTAAAAATAAGTAATAAATTAATTGAATAAAAATGAGTAATAAAATAAATTAAAAATAAGTAACAAAATAAGTTAAATAATGAAATAAATTAAATAATAATTAATAATAAAACACATCAAATAATAAAGAATGATGAAATATATTAAATCATGATAAATAATTAAATTAATTAAATAATAATGAATTATAAAATAAATAAAAAAAAAGTTTTGCAAAGAACAGATTTAGCCACCCAAGGTGTGCTTTTTTTAAAATAATTATTATTAAATTACTCACTTAAATATAAAAATTAAAGTAGGCGAGGAAATATAGAGAAGTGGACAATAGTAAATTTTTTCGATATTAAAATTAAAGAAAACGATAAATTATTAAATTGAATATTATATCAGCTTCATATAATCAAAATTAAAGCAAATGGTAAATTATTAAATTGAATATATTTATGCTGAATGTAATGAAAATGGAAGCAAATGATTAAAAAAAATTGAAAAGTGATCTGGTACGCCAAAAGTGATTCATCTAAAACAATAGCCCCTTAGGTGGATAAATAAAATAGCTATTAAAAAATTTATATGCCAGAAAATTCTCTTTTATTCACCTAAAAGTTTTCGATGTCAATGTTTATCCATTACATACTATTTTCTGTTATACCCTGGGTAATCAACCCTCTACTCACTTAAGTGCAAGAGATCTAATTTAAATTATTTGTATACTATTTATAAAAAAAAAAAAAAAAAAAAAAAAAAAAATGAAAAGAGGGGGGGGATGAAAAATATCATTAACGTCTGAACATTAAGGCAGCATTATCGTAAATATTACGTAATCACACATTCATCACCTGCCTATTATAAATAGAGTTATTGCTCATATCGTAAACATGATTACAGAAATTATCGTCTGCACATTAAATAAGTATAGCTTTGCCAATAGCCTGTCATTTCCTCATTGTGAGGAATCTCTTTTTCGTTTTATGTTCGGATTTGACTTTCCTTGTATGTTTTCTGTAATTAAGAGACTTTGTATTCTTGCACAAGAATATATTTTTGATATGTAATTAAAGTTTTCGAATGCTAAGGGGTCCTTCTTGAGGGGGGGCGACTTTTCAATTTCAAGCTCTTGTTGGTCTTGAAAGTTGAGTGATTTGCCTCTTGTCTAGACCTCTTGGGTGATTTGCCAATAATCTTCGTGTTTCTTCTAATCGCGAAGTTAATCAAAATTCCACACTAATAAGAGTAATGGGTTTCATTGATTTTTATCGATGCCGCACTCGTAAGCAACACGAGGGCGCGGACCTTAAGAACTTGAATCACGGTCATTTGATGAGGATTACACACGAACTGGCGTTCCCCTCTATGCTAACTTGAAGACTTTGAGCCTCGACAAATTTAACGCGTGTCAGCTCCGCTACATGATGGGTGATAAGAATTATAGAAGTGATAACCGAGGTACTTTTAGCGACAGTTCTATTGATAAGACAAGTCTATGTTCTTTTATAATTTTAATACCCTGCAATAAAGAGTAAATACAAATATTGTAAGTTTTAATAAGAGATTAGGAACATGTTTTTACCTCATTATGACAGTTCGTCTGAAATTGTAGTCTCAAATGGTGTGTGTGTTCTTTAATATTGATAATGACTAATGATTTCATTATTTCCTTTTATCATTTAGTGATAAGTTGGTATTTTAATAGAAATACATCTGAAGCACGCTAATTCTTAATCTTTTTTCATTGTAAATAAAGCTAACTTCTTCAATTCCTGGAAAATATTTTATAAAAGAAACTATTTTCTTTTTATACTGTGTTTTCAAAAAGTATTTTTCTCTTTAAATACTGCTAAATTTAAAAATGTTCTATACTTATTTATTTTATGCACTGTTATGTTAATTTGTATTATATTACGTATTTCTTGCTGTGTCATGAATTGTTATAATGATTTTAAAGAAATCTTGCTGTAACGAAAATAGCATCTTTATATTTCTTAACAGGAAGAAAAATTTTGAATGAACTAAGTTTTCGAATAATTAAAATTATTTAAATAATAATTTAAAAATTAAAATAATTCTTAAAATAACTTTCTTATGCTTTTAAGTTGCTTTATTGTGTTTAAATTTCCTTTAAAAGAGTTCTAAATCCGAAAGATTTTTATAAAGGAGAAGAAAAAGCTGCTATCGAGAGTTCGGATTTGTCAAATAATGCATTCGATTTTATTCAGTAAATAAAGAACGAAACAGAAGAAAAAGAAACAATTCCTTTTTGGTCAGATAATTGCCGAGAATAAACTGCAAATGAAGTGAAATGAAAAAGCAAATTTATTCGAAAAACATTTTTTCGGAAAAGAATGTGAAAATTGATTACTTTTAATTAAGTTACATGTTCAGTCCAAACTTGTTATAATGCGATCAAATGGCGTCGCTCTTTCAATTAAAACAGCAAAAGAAATGTTTTACGACCAATTATAATTTCTTAAAAATCCATTTTTCACAGAAATCTGCAATATATGCGAAAACAAATGTCGTTCCAAGCCGCAGACGAAAAAAAAGTCTTCCCTTATTAAAGAAGAATTCTGACAAACTAAATAAACCGAATCAGTCGCCTAATAAAAGTTTATTAATGATTTTCCTATTCAATATTTACTTGTTATTTAAGAGGATTATATTTTCTCCCAAACAAGAATACCTTATTACAAACCCAGTAAGAACTTTATTAAAAGAAATATCAAATGAAAAGAACGTTTCGATGAACAAAAACAAAAAAAAGTCTTGTCTAAGATTATTGGAACAGTCATTTGGAACGAAAAATATTCTTCCAACTGTGACAGTGGTGGTTACAGCGACTGCCCACCATTTCTTTATTGCTGTTTTTTCTCCCTTTATCGTTTGCAGTTTTTTTTTTTATGTATTATTATTGCTATTTTTTTTGTCTCTATCTGATCCATTGTTAATAATTTGTGATGATTAGAGAACCCCATGACTTGAGGATCTGCACTTCACAAAAATAATATATACAATGCAAAAGTTCGCCCAAACCATCTCGCGTGGCCAGCAAAACTGTTTAGGTATCGTTCCAATTAGCTGTCTTTTTTCCCTTGATGCCAGATTCATGGAGTTGTTTAATGATTACTTTTTGGTTGCTGCCATCTCCTAGAAACAGGCGTAAGGAAATAATAATGATTTCGCGAAGAGCTTTCGTTCTATCTTTCCTCTAGTTTGCGGAATCCCTCGATATTAAATGCCTCGCCTTTTCATTGGAGGAAAATTGTGATTTAATAAACAAATCTCTTCTGGTATTGGATGTTACATTTGCTCGATCAGTGTATCTTAAATAAACTCTCTGGAAAGGAAAAGAGCTTGCCATTATGTGAAATTCTTATTAAGAACGGTTAATGAAATTTGTACACTTTAATGAATAAGGAATGCTTTTATTGAAAATATATTTAATGACATAAAAATGCCGAACATGATTTAAATGTAATATTTTATAGATGTGTTATTTATATATATAATTGCTATCATAAATTAATGTTATGTGTAGCAAGATGTGTAGCGAAGGTAATAAAGATACGTATAATTCTACTCAAAAAATCGAGTCTTTTTAAAATAATACATTTAAAAAGTTTTATACAATTTCAATGAATTATAGGATGTAATTTCTTGGAAAGGATAACATATAATTCGAAGAAAACTCATTTACTGTAAATCCGCTAAAATAGCTTGATTATGAAATTAATACAATAAAAAAGAAATATACAAAAAAAAAAAAAAAAAAAAAAAAAAAAAAAAAAAAAAAAAAAAAAACCTTACAAGTAAAGAAGACTAGCCTCACAACAGTAAATGTTCGAAATTATTAATTAAGAACTGTACTAAACGTATTAAAAAAGAGGGAGGATATTAATTGTAATGGTAATTATATTTGAAACTTAATCGAAAAAAAAAGTTTTTTGCAAAACTTTTCAATCATATAAACAGTTAAATATCAAGTGGAGAAACTATTTCTTTAAATGTCAAAATTTAATTAATTGGGATTCTTAATGCTCAATATAAACATTAAAGACGAAATTTACCTAAGTTATTTTGGCAACATATAGTTGTGAAGAAATCTTGTCGTTTCGCAAGAAATTCTTTTTCGATGCAGATCTTATTGTATGACAAAGAAATTAAATCACTGTAATTATATTAGTCCTTTTCAACTTTTTAAATTGGATTAAGAAATGTAAAATTAAACAATTTAGTAAATACAGTTGAATCTCTGTTATCTCACTACTTAGGGAACAACAACAAAAAATAGAATGTTAAGCCTAATAGATGATGCCAGAACCTAAGCATTAGAAAAGAACTTCTACTAAAAGAATAAAATAATACCATCAAGGAGCAAAATCATCACTCTCTACCCTTTTGTACAAAATAATTTTTAAAAATTTATGCTAAATTTAGGAAGTTTGGTCCAATTTTTAATTAACATAATATTCCAGTGTTCGAGGAAGCAGACATTCACACAGGGTTCACTGTGAACTAAATAGTTCTATTCGATTCAGCTAATTTTAATAGTTTTTTTTAGTAAAATTTTTTCGTCTTTTTCTTTTTTCCAGCAGACTTAAGACTCCCGGCTACCCGTCATTTTGACTTCGCGAATGAAATGGAATTTCCATCCTGTGGAATTTCGACTTTAATTCTCACATCTTTACTATTTGATCTATTTGAATGCAATAAAGTGCCTATAAAAGAGCAAAAAACATTGAATGCTTCGGGGAGAATTACTTTTTTCCTTCGATTTTTAAAAATATTTTTAAATATTTTTAAAGACTGGAAAATTCACAAACGAGTCATTAAAATAAAAATAAAAATATTTTTAGAAATTGGAAGGGAAAAGTTATCCCACAGGAGCATTCGTTACTTTTTGCTCTTTCAGATGCACTTTATTGCATTCAAATAGATCAAATAGTAAAGATGTAAGAAATAAAGTCGGAATACCATAGGATTAATATTAAGCTGACGAAATCAAAATGGCAGGTAGACAGGAAGCCTTAAGAAGCGTTGCAAGAGTAAGCCTCGACTTATGGTAAGCATAATAATGTTTAACTTATAACGCATCTATTTCCCTTCCATCATTTATTTGTGCCATCACTATTAAATATATATATAATTCAGTAAATAATTAAATAGGCAGAAAATGAAGGGAATCAAACTGAATTTATTCGAATCTTCGAATGCTCAAAATTCAATATATGAATTATTACGAACCTATACACGTCCGAACCTAAATATTAAAAAAAACCCTGAATTGTTACTTTTTTGACAATTCCTAACCGATCCGAGTCAATACTAAACTTGTAATCTGGATTCTATAACATGTCCGTTCGCAGATGATTATTCCATACTAACGGTTAAGGCTCTTGTCTACCCGCCATTTTGATTTCGTGAACATAATGTTAATCCTATGGAATTTCGACTTTAACTCTCACAGCTTCACTATTTCGTCTATTTGAATACAGTAAAGTACATCTGAAAGAGCAAAAAATAATGAATGCTTCCATGGAATTACTTTTTCCCTCTAATTTTTAAAAATATTTTTACCCTTATTTTGATGATTCATTTGTGAGTTTCCCGGTCTTTAAAAAATATTTTTAATTATTTATAAAAATCGGATGAAAAGGGTAATTCCACAGAAGCATTTATTATATTTTGCTCTTTCAAATGCACTTTATTGCATTCAAATAGATCAAATAATAAATATGTTAGCATTAAAGTCAGAATTCCATAGGATTAACATTAAGCTGATGAAATCAAAATGGCGGGTAGACGGGATCCTTAAGTGTCTACCTTTTTTTTCTTCTTTTCAGCATAAGGACACGTTTCACTTTGTAACACATTTTGTACACTTTTCTCTAACTTCAGTGTCGTAGCGTGGATTTCTGCCACATGATACGAAACCTAAATTTACCTGCCCTATAGAAATGATATATATATATGTATCAAGAATGCATTGCGCGTGCGTAAAATGAAATATTCATAGTTAAATACATTAAAATGAATAAATAGCATTATACGAAGGTGAAACAGCAAAGCCATTGAAAAGTTTAAAAATAACCAAACAAACCTTAACACTCCTATTTTTACGACGAAACTTGACCTCACAATAACAAATTTAAGTGCGCAAGAAACTTTATCAAAGTATAAAATAAACAATATCAACGCTATACCGCTCTTATAAATAAATAAATAAATAAAAAAAAAAGTTGAAAAATATTAAATGTTACCTGCTCACCGTCACATCTATGAGTTGTCCAAGGATAATAAGATAAAAATCAAAAAGGACATACAATTTGTATTTGTTGCGTGCAGCGGATCGCTACCGGCTGCGTCCGTACAAATTCAAAAATTGAAATTAATTTTTTTAATTTGATTAAAATATTTGATAAGCTTTTATTTAACTTCACATGAATGTAAGTATATTTACTTAGGTCAAACCTTACAACTCTATTTTGAACCACTTCCTTTTGTCCTACTGTCTTAAAACTGCGCGTACCCATATAATCCCGATGACAATACAGTCAACCTTAACTTTAGGCCCCCTCTGCCCCCTCCCGCTATGCCACTGTCCAATTTTCTTGTTTCTTACTCTCTAATACAACTCTCTTTCTATCAAACTGGCTACAGTTCATTAATATTGTCACATTAATTTTATGCACCACACTTCAATATTTCTAATCTTATACTCAAATGTCAAGATTAACTTACTAGAAAAGGTTCTCAAGTCAAATCAAATAACTTCATAAGAGTTGAGCTGACGGGAAATACGCGAGAGAACCCCTTTATGAACTTAACAGAAAAAGAAATAAATACTAGTTGTAGTCAAATTAAATTAATTCCCGAACTAATAATTTGCCCTATCATCAATAGTCGACATATTTCAAGAAAAACCGAGACAGTTACTACTACAGGAAAACAATTACATCACGTTATAATCTTTCTTTATTTCTCTCTCAACATTAATTTCTCTTTCCGACTGTACTTAAAACATCATTATATATAAAACTAGAAGGCGTAACTCACTTCCCTTCATAGCATATTCGAATAAACAACATCGGGAAAATTAACATTGGTTCGCTGGAGGTAAAAAAAGAAAGAACAGAATAAAATCCTTCTAAATGAAGCTACAAAAACAACTCCGAAAGAATCAATATCGTGTGTAATAATCCTTGCGGTCAACATACAACTTATAGAGGAGATGACAACGGCACAATGGGCTGTCTTCTATTGTGTGTATGTATGTGCGTGGGTGGGTGCCTCTTGTCATTTCTTATCGGAAGCCAGCAATAAACAACATATGCACTCACAGCAACCTTGGGTTTAAAATATTTTAAAAAGATATAATTAAATATTTTTTTTCAGATCCCAAAGCAAGCATTGTCTCTTCTTAATCAATTAAAATTAATTAATAGGGACTGATAAGTACGGTACTAGCCTCCCTACTCGGCCACTAATTCCGCGCCTCTTAATTAACACCCCAATCGCTTCAAACCTGATTAATTAAATGAACATCCCAATTATTATTTTTTTTGCCTCCATGAAGAAAAAAAATAATATAACGCATTCCTCCGATCAATAAATCAAAGAATGACAAATGTTAAAGAGAGGGGTTGCCTCATTTGTCATAAAACAATTTAGAAGCCCCCTCCAGGCCATTTAAGTACCGAGGTGGCAACGCTGATTTATCACTACCCACCCTCTAGCAGCAATCACGCAGCGCAACTGCCCGTTGTCCACCCCATCCAGAGTACCGACGTAGATAATTTTTCACCAGGCACTAAGAGTCGCTGCTCAATTATTCCATTACGATAATTTCGCAGACGATCTTTTTGTCAAATCGGAGCACGCGCTCATACTTAATAAACCTTATCGCCGCTACTAAAGGGGGTGAGGGAGGGATGAGCCGAAGTGGCCGATTAATTATGAGCAGAGAAGAGGGGGGCACTGCGCGAGGGTGATGTGCTAGAAAATTAATATATTAGCTCAATTGCTGGAGTGACCTGGGGATTGTAGTACAAGCCCAAGGGGTGATTCGAACCGGGTGGGGGATGAGTAAAATAATTTTTGTCGACCTCTCGGTTACGGTGAAAAAGCTGAATCATTGATTAGTGTAGTTTTTTGAGCTACAAGTATATATGTCTGCATGAAATGATAAAGGAAGTAGAACAGCTGAAATAAGTAGATATTGAAAGTGTCGGTATGTTATAATGAGTTTCCGAACAGGCTGAGGATTCAGTTTGATCTCTAATAAATCAGAAGAATATTCTCAAAGAATTTGACCATAGTTCTTTCAACCTAAACTTATTTTAAATGACAAAATAAAAATGTTTTTTAGAACATTTGATTTTCAAAAAAAAAAAAAAAAAAAACCGCTATAAAGTTGAATATTCATAAAAAAAATTCTCGCAGAGTTGTAATCACACAGGATGGTATATCATATTCGAGGATAGGTTACAACATTTAGCGATTGTGATCGTTTTTATTGACACCGCACAGAAAAGAAACACGAGGCTTATTGACATCGGACTTAATAATTATAAATAAAGTTAACTGAGCTACGTATTTGGAAACTGGACTGGGGAAAAATTGAATCAATCCTTCTCCTCTAAGCCTTAAAAGCTTAAGACCCGTAATGTTATAGTCATATATATATAAGTTTTTGACACAAACTAAGCCATCAAAATATTCCTGATTTCTTCATTTCTGTGGAATCTTCATCACTGCATACGTGTAAATTCAGAGTGAAATGTACATTACGCTTACCGTCAAAAAAAAAAAAAGTTGTACCCAAAAGAAAGCAAGTATATGAAAATAAATGTAAACTAAAAACAATTGTTTTCCTTGTGTTAGTTATGCAAATCATTCAATGTCAACCGCGTTTGCTCCAATGATGTCAGCAAGCATGTGACTTATTGTTGCCGTAAAGAATCGTTAAACGTTTTTTCCCGAAGTGCGTGATTTTGGTTTTGACTAGTGTGTTTGGGTATAACGTATCACTTTGAAGTTCAAGATGCCTTTGAGAAGAAAACTACTGCCCTTAAATATTTGAACAGTTTTGAGGAAGGTCGCATCGTAGGACTGCAAGAAGGCGTGTGGTCACTCCATCGGATTGCGTGTTATACCGGTCGCGTCGATGTTACATTTTTATGCTGTTAGCGGTATTGGGTATAGGTAAGTTATCTGAGACAAGTTTGATCAGGGAGAACTATTCAGACTACATATCGGGAGAATCGAAGAATTGTGCAGCAAACACGAAGAGCACCGACTGTCACAATTCTGAATATAATGCAAACACTGTTGACTTCTTTGCATCAACATCCAAGTGCCAGTATCATTAGCAGACGACTGTGTGCTTCTGAATTGCTTACACGTAGACCATCAAGGAGATTGCCCTTGGACTTTAGCAACACCATCAGAGACAACAATGGTGCCACGATAGAACAACATGAAGTCATATGGAATGGCAGTTGGTCATCTTTAGAGATGAGTTTCGCTTTTGTCTTGGTGAGGATGATAACAGCACCCGGGTGAGGAGACAACGCGATCAGCGCCACGATGGAGATTTGTTGTCACACATCCTGACAGTAAGGTACACTGGTATAGGGTGCAGTATAAGGTATATTGTTTGTTTAGTTTTTATTAACGTCGCACTAGAAGCAACACGAGGGCTATTGGCGACGGACCTCGTAATTTTGAACCACGGTCAAGTGACGAGGACGACACCTGAGCTGGCAACCCCCTCTCCTAACATCTACACCACACCAACGGGAGGACTCTGGGCCCCGAACAGATTTAACGTGCATCAGCCCCTGCTACACGGCGGGTCTTTGGCGGCCAAGGATCGAACCCGCGACTGAACGAAAACCGCCGGCCGCGAGTCCACGACCTTGACCACTAGGCTACCGCGGCCCTCAGTATAAGGTATAATGATGTGTGTGTATTAGTCACATAATTTTCTTAAATATTGCAAAAATAAAAGTAATATTACAATTTTTTTGAATTTTCTGTTCTGTTCGTAAATAATTTGAGATAAGTTGTATCCTCGTTCAATTGATATTTGTTTTGATCACTTTTGTTATAAAGTAATTTGCTGATTGGGATGGCTTGGATTCATGAAATATATTTAATCATACATTTCTATCCAAAAGCAAAAAAAAAAGCAGCATTTAAATTACTTTAGCTACAATTTTTTACTCTTGCCTTACTTAATACGTTTTTATGATCATTTCAATATTTTTCCGATTTGTTAATACAGTAGTATCTCCCATTAAGGGACACTTACAGGCTTAGACATTTTGTCCCTTAATAAGAGATAAATATATTAACGTTTCCCTATTCAAAGAGACCAACAAAATTGTTCCTTAAATAGAGGTGATCCTTATTCGGAGGTGTCCCTTACCAGAGGTACCACTGAATGTTAAATCAAGTACAAAACGATTGTACATATACAGTGGTACCGCCTATAATAGACAATTCTGAATAAAACAGTCTTTATTTAAATGACAATTATGTTGGTTCCGATCCTTTTGAATATAGGCTCAATAAGGACATCTATGTTTAAGGGACAAAATGTCTGGTTCAATGAGAGTGTGTGTGTGTGTTTATTTTTATTACAACGTTTTTCTGAATTTCATTTAGTGTGTGTGTGTGTCATCAAATTTTCGATCGTTAATTTAACCAACTTCCCATCAAGCTAGAGCTTTGAAATTTTGGGAATCGTTCGTACTCGTCTAACAATGCAATATTTAGACGTTTGCGACAAGTTTTAACTAATATTTCAATAATTTTAATAGGTCAAAATATTCTTTCCTCTCGGCTCTTTTGGGATTGAGGAAAAAATTTCTTTCCCCCTCTGGGAGCACCGGGACTCCCCACGCCGCATGAGGAATCGTAAACCTTTTGTACTCACAAAGGGGAGATACTATCTCCCCTTTACTATCTCCAAGATAGTAAGGGTTGCTGACTTTTAGTCAGTAATCATTCGCAAGAAAGAAAGTTTCCAATATTTGGCGCTGTGTCTTATCACAATAATTTTTTCTGCATTCTGGTTCCCATTCTTTTTTTAATAGAATGACTTACAAACTTTCAAATGCATGTTTTGATTTTATGAGTATTATGAATTTTTTAATACGCTCACAAATGTCTCTTTTTAAGTAAATTTTAAAGTTAAAAATAACTAACAGTTTTAACTAACATTTCAATAATTTTCTTTAATAAACCTTGCCACCATATAAAAACGTTGTTTTGAAAAACGTTGGTTTTTATATCGAATTATTAATATTATTTTTTTTTTATTTTTACTATGTTTAAGTAAATTACGCTTAGTGTGTATATATATACACAGTTTCACTCGTACTTTTTATATGGTTTACATTACGCATATATACACACTCATTTCCCAATTTAAGTGAATTATTAAACTAAATCAATACTTTGAAGCTGTTTACTTTACATACTAATTAGTTAAACACGAGGTTTTACGTGTGCAGCGTTGAAATAAACAACACCCAAGAGAGAGAACATTGCTTGCATTAAGCAAAATGCTGCCTTTCGTTCCGCCTCAGAGTCCCTATCTAAAGTGTCATCCATTAGCACAACACCTACCTGTCCACCGAGAGTTGAGGCCCATCATCTTTGATGGATGTATTCATAATTATCCGCCAGGTAAAACGCTGATAAATAATTGAGAGCTCGATTAGTGGATTTGATATCATCCAGTTCAACGAAAATTAGAGCCCCGCGCTGTAATTCGAACCCTGATTTCACGCTCGAGTTGCAGTAACTGCAAGATTTTCTTTCTGATGCCACTTGACGCGTCTAATTTTTTTTACAACGTTCAAAATTTAATATAGGAGCAAGAACTCTGCTCGGTCGGTTTGCTGATTTTGGGGTTATATCGACGATCTCATTAAAGATTGGACAGGCAATTCAATCATGACTTAATTGGATTTTGTTATATATTGTGCTTTATGTAACAATCTATAGGATAAATTAGGTATAATAAAAAGGAGATATTAATAGTAAAGCATTTTTTTTCTGATGTAAATTAATCTGTGCCTGCTTAGATACTCCATACACTACGAAATTGTACAGCAGAGCAATATGAAAAGAAGCCTTTTATAGAGCAAATATTATTATTGTTAACAAATATATGTATTCCTTAAAGAAAAATTCTGTTATTACAAATACTAGAAATACAGTGAGGTGCATGAACTGATGACGTAATTGTCTGAAGCGACAGAAGAAGGAGAAATTTTGCTCTATGAGATAAGTGTAATAAACAGCTCTGTGGTGATGCCCTTCGTTATTTAATACTAATGCAGTCTTTCTTACTAATTAAATAGTCGATAAGTACCAGAGTCTAACTGAAAATACGTAAGAGGCAAAATAAAATATTTTATCATTGAAGGATAGATAGAATCCCACTTGTCAATCCTATACTATGGCTTAAAAATGAAGTCTGAACTTACCAAATCACTCGTTCTGATTCCAACAATTTTCACTAACAGTAGCTTCGTATCTTAGTACTTAATTAAAAATCCCTTCAATCCAAAATATTACTACGATATTTCAATCCATATTACTAATAACTATCAGCTTTGCATTAACCTCTGTCTCCCTTCATTTTCCTTTCAATTCTACTTCACTTATGTATCATTATTTCTAATTCAATTCACTTCATTTCTATCTTCATCAAATTTACCTTATTACGTTTCATTTTAGTTGGGAAGAAATTGTAGTTTTAAGCAATTCAAATTACTATTAAGCCCCCGAGGTTAGTGCAGAGAAAATCGCGATTATCCCAACAACACAGCTCTACAATAAATTATAGTGATGCTCCATAAAAGATATGATTCAAGTTTGATTCAATTTCTAGTGCGTGTATTTATATACATAACACATGTGTACCTTTTTTAAAAAAGAGTTTATGCAAAATACAAAAACAAGAAACCGTGAGGCTCACGAATTGATGACGCAGTTGCCTGAAACTCTAGAAGAAGAAAGGCTGTGGAGTAGGGGTTACTAGTTTGATTGATTGTTTGTTAACGTCGCACTTAGAAGCAAAAGGAAGGTTATTGGCAATGGATCCTGCAATATTGAATCTCGGTCACACCTGTTGAGGAGGATACCTGAGCTGGCACCCTCCTCTCTAAATTTTCATATCACTCCTACGGGAAAAGCTTCGACGTGGAGCTTCGTCCGATTCAACGTTCATTGGTCTTGCTACACGACCAGGGGTTATTAGTAGTTCTGCATTAAATATGGTGATGTTCTAAAAAAGAAATGATTCATGACTGATTCAACTTCCAGCAGGAATTATTATTCATCAGGAATTATTTATTGTGATGTGCAATAGCCAAGATAGAAGTTAACACTATTTGCTTATGTTCATCAAATACAGCATTTTGGGATTAATATTTCTCCGATTCCAAAATTAAACACTAACGAAAAACTGTTTTAAATTCTAATATTACTTCGTTCGTATTGATTTTTACTTCTTTTGCTCTTGAAGTGAATGAAACACCCATATTCTAATTTCATGACTCGGTTTTCTCTTTGTATCTATATTTCGGCTAATTTCGAATTTATAAAAATTTCTTCTTTTTTAAAAAGTCTTCCTTGAAATTATTATTCTTATTTTCTAATAATTGTTCCCGTGTAATTTTTCAAAAAATTCTTAGTTAATAATGTTTAAACATTTTTTTAGCTTAACTTTCGAACAATATGTAGCAAGATAACGTTCCTGGCATTATCTAAGAGATCCAATTTTCGGTACTTTTCCATTTCGCCGGCGCAGGCAATAAAGTTGCCAAAAATGATACAACCGACGCCAAACGGAATATGTGTATACTGTGTGTTTTCGCCAATAAAGTTTGCTTAACGAGATTTGCGCCAGCGAAATGGTTTAGTTTAATTTTTTATTAACGTCGCACTAGAAGCAACACTAGGGCTATTGGCGACGGACCTCATAATTTTGAACTTCGGTCAAGTGACGAGGACGACACCTGAGCTGACACCTCCCTCTCCTATTTTCCACGCCACTCCAACGGAAGGAATTTGGACCCAAACAGATTTAACGTGCATCAGCCCCGGCTACACAGCGGCCAAGGATCGAACCCGTGACTGAACGAAAACCGCCTGCCACGAATCCGAAACCGTGACCACTAGGCTACTGCGGCCCCGGCGAAATGGAAAAGTACCCAATTTTCTTTTTAAAATGGCGGAATTTATTTCAAGAACGTAAATTTTTCGCTCATTTTTGGAAAAAAGCAAACAACAGCGTTAATTACGTATTTTTAAATATTTTTTTAATTGTTCCATCCAGAAATACACTAATCCAAACTACGTGATATTCATTAAGGTTTTCAGAATAGATATTTGGCCCTGTTTTTTTTAAAAAAAAGATCAGGAAAATATCATTACTGCAAAATTTTAAATACACAATATTTAGCATGTTTAGTTTTTTCGCTCTCTTCAACCTTTCTTTAAGATTTTCATTCCGTTATTATTCCATGACATCATGGTCTCTATGCGTTTTTGACTACTTATCAATATCCCTAGACTTTTTCGGAGATCGTAGTATTTATTCATTTGTTAAATTTATTCGTTTGTTTTATTAATTCATCCATTAAAAAGGCATAGTGAAATACTTTTTTTAAAAAATATATTCACCTGTGCGAAGAAGGGTACTCCAGCTAGTAATTAATACATGTGTATGACATGTTAAATGTTATTTTTAGGTCATTTTAAAATATCTTTATCACTTTCTTTAGGGAAGTTTGTAGATCCTTTAAAAAAAACTTTTTGTTTTGGAAATACAATGTTCGGAAGATTTACTAAATAATAAAAATAGTTTGTTATAATTGAATGCTACTTGTTCACGAGCAGCTATTCAAGCAACGATCATTTAGTATTATGAAGAAATTAAATACTAGGCCAAAGATTGAAGTGAATTGAGTGATTCTTAGCGTAACATTAGAACAATGAGAAGACTTTTAAAGTGATATGAAAGGAAAAGTTCATATGAATATCGTTCCCATATGATTTGACCATCATTAACAAAACTTACTGACAGTATTAAAAACATTTCTTAAGGCTCCTGTCTACCCGCCATTTTGATTTCGTCAGTTTAATGTTAATCCTATGGAATTTCTACTACCAATCTCAATTTTTTTACTATTTTATCCAACTAATGCAAAAAAGTGCATCCGGAAGAGCAAAACATAATGAAGGTTTCTGCGGAATTATATTTTCCATCCTATTTTCGGAAACACTTTAGAATTTTTTTTAAAGACTGGAATACCCAAAAGAATAATTAAATGAAGGATACATACTTTTTTAAAAATCAAACAAAAAATATAATTCCGCAAAAACTTTGCTTATTTTATGATCTTTCGAATGCACTTTTTTACATTCAAGCTGATAAAAAACATAGTAAAGATTTGAGGACGGTAATAGCAATTCCATAGGATTAACATTATCGTTAACGAAATCAAAATGTCCGGTAGACGAGAGCCGTAATGCACTTTGATCCAATAAACAACACATTGCAGTTAACATATATAGATTTGCCTGATAAAATTTTTACACTTTTTGTTTCAAAAAGAATTATTCCCATAAATGTTTGACAATATTTCTTTATTTGGAAAATACTGTTAAATAAATACATTATATTTCAAGGACAATATTTTAAAAAAAAAAAAAAAAAAAAGACAATTTTCGTGATCACGGTAGCCAAGTGGTCAGGGTCGAGAGTTCAAGGCCGACATTGTTTCAGTCAAAATGTTGCCACTAAAAACCCGTAGTGTAATGGGGTTCATTGTCTTACTAACGTCGTACTAAGAAGCGACATGAGAGCTATTGGCACGGATCTCGTAATGATGAGCCTCTATCGAGTGACGAGTTGACATCCCTCCCTCCAAATTTCCCTACCGAGCCAACGTGTGGATTTAGAATCTCAAAAGGTTCAAGAAGCATCAACTTGGCTACACGGCAGGTCTTAAGTGGCATCTAAATTGGAGCTCACGACTCGACGGAAACAATGCCGATCGCAAGCCCTCGATCCTGACTGTCATCTACCGTAGCCGCGTCGAGTAAAGGAGATGATACACGTTAAACTTGTCGGGGCTCAAGTTCTTACATGGATGTGGTATGGAATTTAGAAGAGTGGGGTATCTGAATTTAGGTGTGTGTGTGTATGTCGAATTTAGGTGTGTCCGGAACGTGACTCATCACTCAGAAAGCGGCCATAGAGTGGGATCCGCCTCACCACCAGGGAAAGCTCCTACTGGCGAAGGGACATTCCGCTAGGCCAGTGGTCGGCAACCTGCGGCTCGCGAGCCGCATGTGGCTCTTTTGATGTAAAGTTGTGGCTCTCCAGTTCCATACGAAAAAATTAATAATTTACTATCAAAACCCTTATGAAATAAGAAAAAATATTTTTAAGTACCTAATTTCTCAACAGCTTCTATTTTCATAATCCTTAATTACAAATCGCCACGCTTAGCATGACCGCAATGAGATAAATTTGAACTATTGTTTTGTTTTTAGAGATGAAACACCATGACAACGTTTATCTTTCAGCCAATTGCATTCTATTTCCGTCTCACCCAAACAGCCACCGACTAGAGTTTAGACAACTTGTCTAGACTATAGACGTGTTTCAGACAGTTTTCTTGGATAGCGCGGTAGACGTTACATTGCATGTGTGTTAATTTAATCGCTTGCGTTTTTTGCGTGTCTATTCGCTCGTTGTCCCAAGAAGAATACGATTTAGAAGCGAATTATCTTCCCAAAGGTAAGCACGCATGTAATATCAAAAAAATCAGTAATAAAATTGGATTAGATATCTGAGGATTGTGTTAACGAAGTAATAATGGTAAATAAATTGTTTGCCATTTTAGATAGCTAAGTAAAATTTTAAGGAATCATTTTTTCAGCTCCGCCGTCAGCATGGCATCTGGTAAGAAAGCGAGAGGAACTGAAGAAGAAAACCTAGAATTCAATCAGGATTGGACGGAGTCGTTTGCATTCATGTGCAACACAGATGGCCTTCCGACTTGTCTCATTTGCTCCGAAAAACTCACACACAATAATAAGTCAAATTTCGAGAGACATTTCACTACAAAAACATACCTAGTTTGAAAGTAAATATCCAACCAGTAACGCATGAAAAAAAGCCGTTGAAGAGCTCCAAAAAAACAGTCAAGTTCCATGCTAAGTAACTGGTCGCAATCTTCCAATAATGTAAATCTGGCAAGATTTGCAGTATCATTACAAATTGCAAAAAGTGGAAAACCATTCACAGATGATGAGTATGTCAAAGATTGTTTTACACGCGTATCTGAAGAATTGTTTCGTGATTTTAAAAACAAAACAAAAATCATGAAAAAAAATCAAAGATTTGCCATTATCTGCTAAAAAAAAGTACAAGATAGAACTGTTAAAATGTCTTCAAATGTAACACATATGTAAGTGGAAGACATTCAACTGGCTTCTACCTTATCACTTGCTATAGATGAGTCTTGCGACATAAAAGACACGGCACAAGTTACCTTTTTCGTCAGGTATATGTAGTCCCAAGGTTCAAAAAAAGAGCTACTAGGATTGGTACTGCTCTCAGGGCAAACCGTGGAGAATATATAGAAAATGCTGTGTAAAAATGCCTGGAAGACAATTAAATCGTTATAGATAAAATCGTTTCCGTAGCAACTGATGGAGCCAGAAGTAATACAACAGGAATACATAGAGGAGTAACATCAATTATTCAGGAAAAAAAAAATAAACCACGAAATTCTAACTTTTCACTGTATAATTCATCAAGAAGTGCTTTGTACCTAAACATTTTCGGCCGAAATAGTTTAGATCACGAATTTGGTAATTAAGATTATTAACAGCATCTTGGCAAAAGCGATCTACCATTGTTAGTTTAAAGATTTTCTTGAAGAAATAATATCTAGTTTTCTGATTTACTTCTGTACAATAAATTGCGATGGCTTTCTAGAAGTAACATATTTAAAACGTTTTGCTTTATGCTTGAGTGAAATAAAAACATTCCTCAATGAAAAAAGTATTGAACATCCCGAATTGGAAGAAGGCAAATGGTTGCAAAAATTCAACTTCATGGTACATACCACAATGAAACTAAATGAACTAAATCTAAAACTGTAAGGAAATGGCAACCCAGCCTACGCCTTGCTTGAAGAAGTAGTTTGTTTCGAAAAACAATTGCTTCTTTTTTGTTGAAGATATGGAGAGCGGTAAATTTAAAAATATGAATCAATATCGCAATGAGATTAATGTAACTATTGACACGAATTACTTCAGCATAGATTTAAAAAACATGAAGGATGGATTCACTGAGAGATTCGAGCAATTCAAAACAAACAAAAGTACTCTCGCGTTCATAGTAAAACATCTCAATACAAATTAGATAAACATTGAACCATTTGGAATTGCTTTCAAATGCAATTGCTGGATTTGAAAACTAAATACTTGTGGAGTGGCAAGTGCACAGAATTCATGAGTAAATTGGAAGAGTTGGAGGTCCAGAAATACATGCACATCGCGCAGCACAAGTGGTAACCTCTAAATGAAATTCCTCGAGTTGAGGCCCTTATATTCGGCGCATGGAAAAGTCTTCCAGAATTCTACAGTGAGGTGAAGAACGTGGCATATGGAGTTCTGACGATCTTCGGGTCGACCTATTCGTATGAGCAAGCGTTCTCTTGCATGAATATAATAAAAGGTAAAATTAGAAGTCAACTAACAAAAAGAAATCTAAAGTCGCACTTGAAACTTAAAACAACAAGTTATAAGCCATATTTAATCAAACTTTCAAAAAGCAGGCAGAGCCAATGCTCCCAATGATGTAACTATCTATATACAGTGGCTCAAACAATTGAGGATACACCTTACTTTTACTTGATAAATCCAACTTTTAATGAAAATAACACATTAACTAGAATAGAAGACGTATTTTTACTTTTACACGTAATAAAAGGGTTAATTTAGAGTAAAAATAACAAAAATCAACAAAAAAATATCTAAAATTAAAAGTTTCACAAATATTTGAAGTAAACATAGGCAGATCTTTACCTCAAAAAATTAAGGATACACCAATGAAATTTTTTCGATATATTACATGCATAGACAGTATCAGTATTTTGTTGCATGTCCTTTGGCTTTTACAATGTCCTCCAAACGTCTTGGTACCGATTCGACCAATTGTTTAGTGGTATCTGGAGATATTTTATCCCATTCTTCTTGTAACACTTGCTTTAAATGGGCTTTGTTTCTAATCTGGTGTTTCTGAACCGCTGTTTCTAGTGTGGCCCACAAATTTTCTATGATATTGATGTCAGGGGACTGTGGCGGTGTGTGCAATTGCTGTTTACAATGAAAAAGACACCACATTTTGACATTACGTGCCGTGTGTTTGGGGTCGTTGTCGTGCTGAAATAAAAAATTTCCATCTAAACCCAATTTTTGTGCACTTTCTTTAAGATTGTTGCGGAGTATGTCTATATAAAGCTTATGATCCATTATACCATCTATAAAAACTAAATTTCCTACCCCATTTGCAGCCATACAACCCCAAACCATGACGGAGCCACCACCATGTTTAACTGTAGGACGTAAATTTTTTGGATCCAAAGCGGTGTTCGGCTTTCTCCAAACGGTGTGACGACCATCGCTTCCAAAAATGTTGAATTTACTTTCATCACTGAATATAACTTTCTTCCAAAAGTTTTCTGTCTTCAACTGATGAGTTTTTGCAAACTCCAAACGCTTTTTCTGATTTTGTAAGCTTATGAAAGGTTTCTTTCTAGCTACTCAACTGCTATATCCAGCATGTCTAATCACATTTCTCACAGTTTCAGCACTTACACTTCTGCAGATTATTCGAGAAGTTTCTGTAGCTAGTTTGACTGCACTCAGTTTAGGATTAATCTTGATATCTTTTAAAATTTTCCTTTTAGCTACATCACTCAGAATACTTTTCCTTCCTCTTCCACTCTTATTTTGAATTAATCCATCGCATTTAAATTTCCCAATGATTTTCTGGACACATGAGTGACTTCTACCGACAATTTCAGCTATTTCACGATAAGATTTTCCCTTCTTAAATAACCTTATTATAAATTTTCTTACATCAATACTAGTCTCTTTCCGAGGAGCCATTTTCCATTTAAAATTACAGCTTTACATTGTCATAACCGACTTCAAAAGACAAAAATAACAGTTGAAAAAGTTTAGGATAAAATTTCCCAAACTTAGATTATTAGTAGCAAGCAAAAAGAAACCAAGTGGTAGTTAAACAAAAATTTCATTTGTGTATCCTCAATTTTTTGAGGTAAAAATCTGCTTATGATTATTTGAAATGCCTCTAAAAAGTTTTATTTTAGAATTTTGCCGTTGATTTTTCTTTATTTTTACTGTTAATTAAACCTTTTGTTATGTCTAACAATAAAAATTCGTTTGCACTTCTGGTTAAGTTGTTATTTTGATTGAAAGTTGGATTTATCAAGTAAAAGTAAGGTGTATCCTCAATTGTTTGTGCCACTGTATGTGTCTTATATGAATAAATATTATTCCGTATTTAAGGTCGTTTATTTTAAATCAAATACAAACACACACACACACACATATATATATATATATGCAAATACTATAACATTAAATCGAAAATTTTTAGTGGCTCTTTAAAAACTGGAACATTTTGTAAATTGTAACTCTTGCTCTTCCGTTTCAATAGGTTGCCGACCCCTGCGCTAGGCGAAAGAAGTCACCTTGAGCGGGAAGAAGCCATTACAGAGCTTCAGTGGATACACAGCTTGTCTCGCGTCAGGTAGTGGAACTACAATTTTTTAGTCTTTCACCGCATAAGTGCACAGAGCACTTACAAAGAACTCTCTATATGTCCTTAACTGTCAACTTTCCCACATTTGTGTTGTAAATATTACGTTTATCATAATTAACTTTATTACATCATTTTCATAGTAATCGCTGTAAATTTGCCAATAAATTATTCATCTTAAACTCAAGTTCTCATCATTTTTGAACCCGATATATATATATATATATATATATGCTTGTGTGAGTGTGTATGTGTCTGTCTTATAGCTATATAATTACTATTGTATATAATATCTACTGTACTTTCTCTGATAATCCTGTTTAATAAGTTTATTTTTATTCCACTGTCCATAAATAAAGCTTCCGAGTGTTGATACATCTTTCTCGATGGGCCGATTATTAACTCCAAACGTCTGTTGGTGAGTTCGGTCTTCTTGAGTGATTTGCAAATGTACCTAGTGTTGCTTCTGAATGTGACATTAATAAAATCAGTCTAATTCATCGAAAGCCACATCAGCCAAAGTTGCAACAACTACGTTTGATGGTTTAATTAACGTCGCACTAGAAGTAACAAAAGCTATTGGTGACAGACCTCGTAATTTTGAACCTTGGTCAATAGACGAGGACGACATTTGAGCTAGGACCCCCCCTCTCCTAACTTCCACACTACGCCAACGGGAAAACTTTGGGACCCGACAGATTTAATGTGCATCAGCCCCGATTAGACGGCGGGTTTTTAGTGTCATCAAGGCTCGAACACACAACTCGACGAAAACTGTTGGCCGCGAGTCCGCGACCATGACCTTTAGTAAATTTTAATGGAATAAACAGTAAAAGGTTTACACGTTGCTTCGTCAGACAAAACTTCGTTTTCTTGGTCAGACAATCTTTTTTTTTTTTTCCCACATATCTTCTGAATATGTTGTATAATCCTTTCAGAATCAATTGCGAATAAGTCCGATTTTTATCAATATTTTTTGCATGAATTTTGTAATAAAAACCAAATCTACTTTTACTTAAAAAATATTACATTGAAGTGTTTGTGAAAATTATGTAAAAAAACATTAAATATTTTTTCTTTTAAAAACTGTCAAAACTCCGACTTTTTTTTTTAAATAAAAAATTTATTTATTGTAAGAGAATAAAAATATAATTTTGACGAGGATGGTACCTTTCACGTTATTAACATTAAAAAACAAAAATAAGTAGGCCAGCAATCTTTAAAAATATAAATCAACCATTATTGTATCCTAATGGTAGACAATTTAAAAAGAAACAAAAAAATTGACTATGAATTTATTCAAATGTATTCCTCCAATAAAACACGACTTGTAAAAGACATTAAAAACAACACGTGAAGATCAAAATTTAGATTTATATAACTCGTTTAGATGTTTATGATGAATGAACATAAAACTTATGACATCTAATGTTACTATATTATTTTTACATAAATTTCTTATCTTTTTCAGCTGCCAGAAGGGAAAATTTTTTAAATGCGGCCATTGTCCAATAAATACGTTTTTATTTACACATCCTCTACAAATCTTATTTTGATGCAGAAAGCCTACCGTGAATAGCCATTCTCGATAAACTTGGTATCTGGGTTTCAGGTTAGGTTTTGTCTGCTAGACTGAAACTGAAGGGCTCAGGAAGAGCATTAATCTCTTAACTATATTTATTACTTTTTTCTCCTCTCTTAAACACTGAGCAAGAAGAAAGTGTTTTGTTTATGTAATTTATTCTTTGGATTTTGGTAAGTCAATGAATTTCAATTTTCTATATTATTTGAAACATCTAGAGGCGACTTAAGCTGAGTCGCTCCACAGTCAGAGTAAGCGATTTAGATGACTATAATCCCTCAGTGAAATACATTGTGAAGAATTCAGATATATCTAAATACATTCATACCCCTAAAAATGATCAGGAGCTCATAATAAGGGCGGGAATTAGAAAAATCGCCAAATTTACCATACTTCTGGAAAACATATAAAAATCATTACCTATTCCTAAAACAAATCCATAACTTTTACATTATGAGATAAAAGGCAAATATGAATCTGAGACAAAGTGTGAGTGTATATAAAGTCTATTGGCGCAAGAGCTAGATGTGGCCATACTGAACCAAACAAGGTAAATGTGTTATCTAGACGTTAAACAATGAAGAAAAGATTGATCGACAAGAAGTTCAAGTAAGGAAGCAAAGTTTATTGGAGCAAGAGCCAAATATGGCTATGCTTCACCAAACAAGATTTAACTGTGGTCTAGACGAGAAGAAATTGAAGAAAAGACACCAATTGGTTGACAAGAAGGAGGGTCGAAAATAGAGAAGGAGAATCTGAGACAAAAGGCAAATACGGAAATATTGCAAATATGTCATTTACACGGAAGGGTAAAATAAAATTGAGTACATCTGATACTGTATGTGCAGCACAAGTCCTCTCAGTAGAACAAATTTTAAACATACCGGTAAATGAAAGTATCTTTTGGGAAGGATTCACATCTTGTCTTCTAATCTACGAAATACCAACTAGAGTACCTCTGACAGATTTGGCAACAGAACTACAGAGTACAAATGAAATTGAAATAGTGGAAATACGACGCTTTGTGAAAAGTGGAAGCAGTCAGGAGGTTTCCCTTGTACTAATCACTATCCTTGGTACTGATATACCTGAAAACATTCAACTCTGGTTTATTAACCATCACATACAAATTTTCATTGACACACCCAGACAATGCAATAGGTGCTTCAGTTTCTATCACACTTCCCGATTCTGTCAAAAACTTATCATTTGTGTTAATTGGGGGTATAACACACACTGGTCCATGCATCACTCCATATGCATTAATTGCAAACGAGACCATCCCTCTAATTCCTCTTTATGCCCTGTATTTATCAAAGAAAAACAGATTATGCAATATAAATCCACGACCCATTTAACTTTAGGAGAGGCGAGGAGAAAGTAACCAAGATAAAACTTCGGACAGCTATTCTAAAACTTTCAAAACAAATCCATCAGGTCAAAATAAGGAAGATTTAGAGAAAAAAATTAGAAAGTACTGTAACGACTTTTCTGGCTGCCTTAGAAACACAAACAATAACAATAATGGAAAGTATTCCAAAAGTGATGGAGACTATATTTGTACAACTGTACAATATATTTGAAACGGGGGGAAAAGCTGCATCTCCGAATCGGAAAAAGTCAACCAATAAAATGCATCACAACTTTTGTGACCAGGTGCATAGAATAATCTGCAGAATGCATCTAACGAAATTGATATTGGATTATCTGTTTAAATAAATGTTTTTTTTTTTTTTTTTTTTTATATTTTATTTTATACGTGGACAAAATTTTCATGATTAGGAAAAAAAAATTCCTATACCTCCAGGGAAGAACAGAACTTTATATTTAGCATTTTTCCTTTTTTTAATGTTTTTTTCTACAATGGAATTGTAGAAGCGTAAAAAACAAATCAATTTGGTTCCATATCTCTCCTTTCACCAAGACACACATTTGGATCTTTGAGGAAACATTTTTGAAACCAGGCGACAAATTTCCCCTACCAGGAAAAATAATTTTCAGACAAGACAGACCAGGACTGCTAATAGCAGAACCAGCAAACATTTCTGCTCGCCAAATCCCTACTTCAATAGTACAGATGCCAGACATCGAAATGCTAATTGTTCAAATATGCATTAATAATACCTCTTTTTATATAATAAATGTATATATTCCTCGGGAACTTAATATTTCATTAATAAATTCCTGCTTAGAATCCTTAACAGATCCAATCTTAATTTTTGGAGACCTTAACCTACATCACTTGATGTGGGGTTCGAACCATATAGTACAGATTTTGCGAAATAGTTAACTGATGTAACAGAGAATGACCGTTAGGTTATCCCAGGGGCGCGTCACCCATGTTTACTAATGACAGTAAACCACAAGGGAAAGAAAATATCAATAAGGTTCCTTGGAGTCCTGATTCCCGCTCTTAACTGGAAGATGTTAGCTTCTGAGGGGTAGTAATTTTTTGAAGCTCGGTCAAGTTAAGAGGGCGAAACCAGAGTTGGGACTTCCTTCAATAAATTTCCATACCACGCCAACATGACTTGGTTTGGTTTTGTTAACGTCGCACTAGAAGCAACACAAGGGCTATTCGCAACGGATCTCGTAATTTTGAACCTCGGTCAAGTGACGAGGATGACACCTGATCCCCCTCTCCTAACTTCCACACCACGCCAACGGAAGGACTTTGGGCCCGAGATATTTAACTAGCATCATCTCCGGCTACACGGCGGGTCTTTAGTGGCATCAAGGCTCGATTCCATGACTCAACGGAAACCGCCGGCCGCGAGTCCGATGCCTAAACCACAACGCTACCGCGGCCACCCAACAGGACTTGGAGTCTCGACAGATTTAACGTATATTTGCTCTTCATACAAATGAGAGAAATGAGAAAGTAAAGTTTATTGGCACAAGAGCCAGATATGGCTAGGCTGCGCCAAACAAGATTTAACTGTGGTCCAGACGAGAAGAAATTGAAGAAAAGACACAAATTGGTTGACAAGAAGAGTCGAAAATAGAGAAGGATCGCTAGGATAACCCGGGGGCGCGTCACCCGTGTTTACCAAAGACAGTAAACCCTGTAGGAAAGAAAAAGATCACTAGAGTGCCTCGGAGTAATGATGCCTGTACTTACCTAAAGAAGGCAAATCCCTGAAGTATCCTGATATAATTCCCAGGGGCAGGATGCTCGGCTATACCTCCAGACGCTGGGTACCCCTTTTAGTCACCTCTTACGACATGCATGAGCTACAGTGGGACTATTCTGTCATCCTATAATAGGGGTTATGGCGCCAATTTCTGCTCAAGTTGAAAATATCGACAGTCATTTGCGAGATGAAGTCATTGAATTATTAGTTGAACTTATAGCAAAGTTGCTTTTCAATAATTTAATTGTCGGTGAATTTTGGTCGAATATAAATATTATGCAAAAATATCCAAAACATTGTAATTCGGCATTTCCCTTTTATAATTACATGCCCAAGCTCTTATATGGTTGAATCTGGATTCTGTCATGTTAATTCTATTTTAAGAAAGCAGAGAAATAGATTGAATGTGCAGCTCTGAGGAGATTAAGACTGAAACTAACAAATATCGTTTGAAGTAGCATTCTATATCGTTTTCAGAGAGTAAACTCAACTTGAATCCTATAGAAAAATTCTTATTTAACATAATTTCTCCAGAACAAAAGCAAAACTAATATTTTGCAACTACAAAAAGAAAACTAACGATTGTGCAATAAAAAAATCAAATATTAGATTTAAAGTAAACAATAAAATGTTAAAGTACACAAAATTCTTTTCAACGTTAAAGCAAACGCTGAATTATTAAATTGAACAGATTTAAGCTAAATTTAATTATTTCTGTCGTAAGATAAGAATAAAAACTCTACATATTAATCTATTCACATCCACCCACCTTTTCATTTCAAACAAAAATCTTAACATATAATTACTGGTTCATTCATTACAAAAGTAGAAACTTACATAATTCTGACAATCACACCAAAAGCATTTAAAATTTTAAAATCAAGAAATATTTCAGTAAATAGGAAGTTAATACATATTATAAATTCAATCTTTTAGGAATCTTTACTCTTCCAGTTCTGCTAAATTTTGGCTCATCCTTAGAAGAGAGGTTACATCTATTTCCTTGAAAGGCCTTCTTTAAGTGATAGATCTTCATAACAGCCAATGGATATATATTTTTTGGAGCAATTCGTGATTTGATGCCTGTACCTTTATTAGGCCAATTTCTCTATTTTTTCTTGGGATCAGCTTCAAAATACGCCCTAAGGGGCAGTCGATTAGCATTTTACCAATTTTTTTTTATTACTCTTGCTTTTGGTGTAAATGTCAAAATTATGTAGCTTGCTACTTTTGTAAAGAATGATACTGCATCATTGCATGCTTTGATTTTCACTAAAAATCAAAAAGTGAGAAGATATTAAGAATAGAATATGTAGGGATTTTTTATATTTGAAATCCTTCCACCTTTTGATTTTAATTCATTTTAATATACTCGATTTAATAATTTATTATTTGCTTTAATTTAAGTATCTGAAAAGAATATTATTGTCTGCTTTAATAATCTTTATTTAGATTAAAGGAAAGGATAAATTATTACATTCAACATATTTCACACTAAATGTTATTATTTCTGTCGTAAAATAATAAAATAAATCTCTACATATTAATCTTTAATCTATTCTTCACAAATTCTATAGATAAATACAATTTAACAATACAGTGTTGATTCCATAATTAAGTAACACTCATGTTGCATAAGTAGTTATCAAAAATTCAAGATGAGGTAAATAACTATTTAAACTATTAAAACGTGTACATTTTTTGCAAGATTTTTTCATACACTAAAAATTATAAATCTTAAAAGCATAAAATAAGGCATGAATTTAAAAGACACATCTAATGTATTGAAAAATATAAGTCAAAATGCTCTCTTTAAAACATCAATCAAAGAACTGATAATTTTAGCTGGATTAGTAAATTTTGCTTGCAAAGTTTTTCGTATGTCATCCATATTATTACAAGTAAATATTACTGGCATATAAAGGAAGCAACAACCAACTAAAATCATTATCGATAAACAAACTAAAACTTTCAATATGAAACCAAAGTGTATTGCTGAATAACATAATAAAACCACCAAATAAAATATGAAAGGGGAACATTTTTAAATCTTTAAATATATATATATTCTTCCAATTGGATTAACATTAAACTTAAATTACCTGTTTCGAATATAATACTGATAAGACTTAAATTTACAGATTTTTTTTTGTATATTAGCTATTCTATGTTTCTTAAAAAATTTAATTTAAAAAATTAATAAGTAAAAACTGTCTTTCAATTGTCTTTTAAAAAACTGTCTTCCTTAAATTGAATTCATACTTGTTCGTAGTTATATATGTGTGTACATATGCATATGTATGAAAACACAAAGACTTCAAAATACAAAAACTATTTTAATGCACAACATTAAATATTAAAATATTATTTGCAGCACAATTTTACAGTTCAAATGACAATAGTAATCCACTTTCACACACAAAAATTCCCCGTAGTTCAACTTGCCACAAGCAATGTAAATGAAAATAACACAAAAAAAATTTACATTTGTGATAGCAGAAAATATATCTAAATTTCTTATGAAAAATATTTTAAAAATATTTGCTAAACTTGTTGAATACAGAAATGAAAAAAAAAAAAAATAAAAAATGAGTGTAAATGTATGTTTGCAAAAAAACTTATACAGATCTACACAATAGCACAAAAAATGTTATTACATAAAAATCAATACATTGTACAACTTAAATGCAAAAGATTAAATTTTTAAAATAATGAAATTATTCTTAATATGTGTAGAAAATGCTATTTATTTTAATTGAAAAACATAAAGGAAGCTTCTTATAACAATGTAATTACAATTCCCATAAAAAAAAACTACTTATTAAACTTAGAATATTACTTTCCCTTCCAAACACATTTCAAAATTAATAACCTTTTTAAGTTTTTTTTTTACTAGTTTCCCTATATTTACAAGGTAACTTTAGAGCATCACAAAAAGATATGCAAATCAAGTACACGCTGATTTTGAATTTTAAATATGTTCCAAGATGAATCAGATATACACATTCTTTTTAATGCATAATTTATATATAAAAGCAATTTTGTAAATTACAGCTTTAGAATTATTTTTAAAAAACCAGAAGATTTTGCTGGAAATTGCAAAATATTTTATGTATAAAATATTGATTACATTTTCATAAAACTAGATTATTTGTACAATTTTCTTTTTTCAACAAAAGAAAGTAAGATTTACATATTTGCTCACAAAAGTCAATCAATAATGCGAAAACTTTATGCAAAAAGGCCTTATATAAATGCTATTCAGCAAAATCTGCTCTGATAGATGAAAAATATGATTTTCATGTTTAAGTAAGTTTTAAATGAACTGCATATTTTTAGAAAAATGATTTATGATAACATAAACTGCCATATTTGACATAATTAACAAATACAAATAAATTTTGCAACAAATCTGTTTTTGTCGAACTTAAATATTTCTCAATAAATAAAAAGTTTTGAAGCTTAATAGTAATACACTTGTTATAATAAATGTAATATAAATTGTCTTTGATAAGCAGTAAAATATACTATAATGAATAACCATGAGCTAATATATTAAATCTAAATATGGCCTGAAAAGAATAGGGAGGGGGGATTTAATGTGATAACTTACAATATCACAAATAAATTTCAAAGTACATTAGAAGCAAAATCTCTTGTGTATGGATATAAGAGATACAAAGAAATAATAAACTACTAAACAAATTAGTCTCATTATAAAAATAGAAATCAAAATGAGAAGTTTTATGAAGAATGTTAAATAAAATGACTCGACAATTATGAATATGAAACTTCCTTAGTTTTTCTTGACATGTTGTACATAATAATTACACCAAATTATTCTAACATTGGTAAAAGCATCAGCATTTAAAATGCGACAAAACTTCTAAATGGAACATTGTCAGTCACTAAATACAAATATAGTGAAGAGAAAAACTACATACACCAATGTAATAAGGTACAATTTGCATCCAGGACAAAGTAAAGTTTTTTGTTTCAAACAAATAGTTAGTCACTAGTTTTATGTTGTATAAAAGATAATGGTAAATCACATCCAGTATAGCAACCATTTACAACACAATAACGTACAAAAGAGTGCCAAAAAAAATCTTTTGACAAGATATAGGGATTGCCAACAACAATCAATAATTCCTGTGAACGTGTTATGGCAACATTAAGTCTTTTAGGATTGCTAATGAAACCTAAATTATAGAGAATATCACAATTAACATATTGATCAGAAGACCTTACAGTCGATATAATAATTGCACGTCTTTCCTGACCCTGAAACTCTTCAACTGATCCTATTTTGCAAAATTCCAAATTCAAAGCTGTCAAAAGGAGTCGAATTTTCTCCACTTGTTTCTTGTATGGGGCAATGATGCCAACATCACTGGGAGTCAGTCCAAAATCATATAATTTTTGCAAATACTTAGTTACTTGAACCACTTCAGCTGAATTAAACCAAGATGGACTGTTTTGTTCTCTTAGTTCTTCACCTTTGACACCATGAAAAATTACAGGGAACCCTTTGGTTGGAAGTTCCTCCCAATGTGTTAATTCTCGATTGCTGTCCATAGGAAAACGACAAATAATTTGGGAGAAATAGAACATATCAGAAGGAAAGCGTAATATGTCTGGATGAGAGCGGTAGCTTTCTTCTAACATGGTCACAAGTAATGGATTATAACCTCCATACTCCTTGTAATCTCTTTCATTTCTGGCATACAAAGCCGTATTCATGAGTCTTTCTAGAAAAGAAACTTGCAACCCAGAAGACAAAGCATGAGGAGATCGTAAAACTGGTCCTAACTGTTGTGGATCACCAGCCATAACTACTAGACCTTCAGTTTGAGAGTCAATAAATCCAACAGCAATATCACTCTCAGGTTCCATTAATTGACCAGCTTCATCTATAAATACATGTGTGAAAAAATCGTTACACATGCCAATTGAATACAATGCACCTGCAGTGGAACAAGTGCTGATTATAATTCGGTATTGAGCAACAACATCCAATGAGTCTTTATCCTGACAATAAGGTCTAATTAATTCAGGAATAGATTCCAAACACCTCTGGTAACTATTAAGCCTAACCATTTCATCTGTATCAATTAAATTATTTTCAATGATTCTCTGGGCTACAAGATCAGCAGCACTGTTGGAAGGAGTACAAATAATGATTCTAGAATCATGTATATTTTCATAAACTTGTAGCACAGATTCTACAAGTGTTATGGTCTTACCAGTACCAGGTGGTCCAAAAATAATGTATGGAAGTGGTCTGCACCTGCTTTCAAGTATACGTAAAACAGCTTCTTTCTGCTTCCAATTTAATTTTTCATTTTTCCACTGTATGTTTGATTTATTTAAAAGTTTAGATTGGCATTTCTGGTACTTATTACCTTTTCTTCTCTCATGAACTGTCACTAAATCTAAATCAATCAAAGGTTCCTTTAACTCTAATTTAGATGGAAAAATTGCATAATCATGATTTTCACATACGTGATGTACACACTGATGCAATCTTCTAAAATTTGTTCGGTTCAATTCAAACCGAACATCAAAAGATTCCCCATCATAACTGCTATGAAAAGTATCACCAAATTTTAGAAGGACCTCATTTAACTGAACTTCATGAATGTAGCCTTCAAAGGCAAAACTAGATTTCTGATAAGGTGGCACCAATATTGCTTTATCACCAATTATTAATGAAGGACGGCCCTCGGCCAAACCCGCTACTTCAAGGCTTAAAAATGGTCCTTTCCTGCTTAATACAGCTTCTGAAAGGTCAAATTTTTTCATATCAAAACGAACTTGAATTTCTTCCAAGTGCAACAAAGTTCGAAATTTTATAATATAATTATCTATGGTCAGTTTCTTAAACAAATATGGAACTACAGAATTCAGATCTTCTCTGTTTTGAACAGCTTTCAACAAAGGTTTGGGAATATTTGAAGGAGGAAGCTTCAGTGCAAATTGAGAAAGAGGTATGTAAGGTTTTTTACCAGGAATTATTAGTAAATTTTCACAGTCCAATTGATTTGGACGCTTTTTATTTGGGTGTGAAAAAGGAGCAATAGGCTTTAGTATATGCTGTAATGGATCTACTAAAGTTACCGTCACAATACGTCTTACAATACAATCTGAAAATTCAAATAATAAAAAATCTTCATGCTGTCCAATAGCTTCAGTTTTGCAATGTATTGTTAAGTTAACACTGCCATTTTCAGGTATAAGCATAGATTGAACGTTTTGTCCAAAATAAAAAACTCCCCGCTTATTTTGAAAGTAACAATCTTGAAATTCTATCTCAGTGCAAGTATTATTCTGCAATGTTATTTGAAGATCATTCTCTTTCCCTAATGAAATGTTTTGGAAACTTAGTGGCTCTGTTATGTAAATACCATCTTTATTTGCCACATATGGCTTACGAATGTCATCAAAATCATCATCATCTGTAGAAGTACACAATGAAAATGCTCTCCACTTAAATACACCTTGCTCACTAAAAGTTATCATAGCAGATACCTTTTGTCCAACAGATAAATTCACTTTTCGACGACAAGAATTTCGAAAAAACATGATCTCATCATTTATTACACCACAATCATTTTCATTAGCTGTAATTTCTCCTTCAATACACTTAATTTCTTTTGGCTTCCAAGATTTAACTTTCTTGCCTTCTTTACAATACATCACAGTAGCCAAAATAATGTCACCAACTACAGGGACAAAGTTTATTTCACCATCATCAACACGAAATTTTGCACCATCTTTTAATTTTCCAATGCGTCCATTGCACTCAGACACAATCTGTTCAATTGTTTCAATGCGATCCATAGTTGCTTTTTTAATATTTGTATCTGAACCTACATCATCAGAATGCATGTCAGCACTAAAGAAAGGAGAGTTGATATAATCCACAGGTTTGGACTTAACTGCTATAGGTGTCTCCTGCAAATTTTTTTTATTTGCTATGTCTCTGCTCACAAATTCAACAATCAAAGCAATCCAATCATGATGAACTTCTTTTCTGTATGCATGTACTAAAACTGTGTCTCCTATAAAAAGCTCTTTCCCAGCATAAATAACTTCGAAAGCAAAATACACAGAATGATCTATAACACCATATTGTTCAAAATCATTAATGCTGGTGACTTTCCCCCTGAATTTTTTATCTTTCTCAGGCTGGATGATATTTGATAAATCTCCTTTGTCTTTATTAGAATCCTTCTCCTTCACTTTGTGGCCAATAAGACTGTTGAAATCTAAGACAAATGATGTAAGCTTCGCAAGTAAGGTAAACATAGTTGAGAACTGAAAACTGCAAATTCTACCTGAAAAAGATGAAAACATAATAAGTTTTAAAGTAAAGAAAATCTAATGCAAATATCACTTTATTATAAAAGCCATTGATATATTGCTAAAATTTCTCAGAATGCAAGGTTGTAATATCTGGAATCACATTGCCATTTGGAATTCCATACCTAGATTTCACTCCATATTTTGCATGGAATATTTTTAGATCAGATTATGGGCAGAAAAAAAAATGTCGACTAAAATTTGAAAAACAGAGAAGTACACAAAACAAATATAAGAAATTCACAATACATATAAGTAAGCATTTATCATCCAACAATACTTTACTTTGGACTTCATAGCTGAATCCAAATGCATAGCTGAGTTTAAAGACAGATCTTTAAAAAGCTCTTTGAACACAAGTACCAGCAAATCCTTGAAAAATAAGTCAAAGAAATTGATACGGGTTTAAAAGACATATGTAGATAACAAACAATAAAAGTCACTAGAAAAATTTTTGCTTTCTTTATTATTCTTTTTAAAAATTGACAAAAAGTCTTTCATTGAAATTAATTTTTTTATAAATTTGCGATTTTTTCACCTTTCATTATTTAGGCATTAAATATATATAAATTCACTATTTTCTGAATATAGAGATACTTTTTACACTAATTGGATAACTGATCTGTCTGAAGACATATCAACAGAAATTCACAGATACGAGTATATCAAAGCCAAATTTAATACATATAATACGGAATTCAACATTCTATCATAAAAAAGAATGAAAAATTATAACAGAATGTAAAAAATTCCTTAATATGTGTACTAAAAATTTCTTTAATCTTGGATTATATGATTTTTAAACATTTAAGGAAGTTGAAATCTTCATATTTATTGGACATCTTTTCCACTCCTGTCCCCCATATTTTCTGCTTTTCATACATCTATCCTTATTAATAAATATTAAATGCAAAAGGGAGGGGGGAATGTGTTATTGACTATTTTAATAGAGCAATTTTATTCAGATGTTATAAAATCAAAAACATCCTTTTTAATAAATATTAAAAACCACATGATATAACCAAATTATGTTAAATAGATATCAATTGATAGTTACTGTACAAAAAATATGACAGTTTAATAATTTGATATAGTTTCTTATAAAAAAAATTTTTTTTTGTTTTAAATAATTTTTAATACAAAATATTTGAAAAGATAACCTTTTATACAAAACAACTAAAACAATAGTATTTTTTTTTTTTTTTTAATCATTTTCCATTTTGCATTTCTGCATAAGGAAACCATAATCATTTGGAAAATAAAATTTAAAAAAAAAAAGTCATTCAGAAAGTGTAACTAATCTGTCACTGATTGCACTGAAGTTACAAAAAGAATAAAAGCAATCAAGAATCAAATAAAATACTGAATTTCAAAACAGATTGCCAATTGAAAATGTAACCATAAAAAAAATGTAAGAAATATTAAAAATACTAAGCTGTGATGTTACAGATACAGGAAGGTAATTTTAAAAATAAATAGCTTCACATTATCAACTGTGCCATATAGTAAAATAATCAAAATAATTTTTGATGTCCCTACAAAAAAAAAAAAAAAAAGCAGATAATAATTTCAAAAGAAAAACATAAAATGTGAACCATAACACTTAAAACTTTCATTAACAAGTATGCATTAATGATATGCAATAAAATAATCAACTATTTTTCATGAACATAAAGAAAAAGATAAACTACAACTGCAGAGAAGTGCCTCATTTCATCTTGTGAATAGTTATATACATTCATGCCCTCTCAATGCCCAACAAAGAAAGGGGAAAAATCTGCAAATTTATAAATTTTAATTTAAATACTTTTTATAATATTGAATTTTTAAACATACTCTAAGTGTAGTGGTCATAAAAAATTTTAAGACTATAAGTCATTATGTTAACATTTTAATTTTCTTTAATAGTCCTCCCTTATTATAATTATCCCAAAAAAGTTAAAAAGAAAAGATGTTTATACAGACTTCATTTTTAATACTAACTTATGAGACCACACGATGCCTAAATCTCCATAAAATAAAGAGCAGTTTGAAAAAAATAGGCACATCCACTGTTTCCAATCCCTATTCTGAAAAAAATGTCATATTATAATATATATACATATCCCAGGTCAAAAAGGAACAAGTGAACATGGAAAGTATCAGCAGCCTTATGTACCGAAACAGGCTTTTATAGCCAACACATGCAGGTGTTACATTTTTATGACTAACCACTTTACTAAAAACTCTATACATTACATCTACAAGGAATGAAAATAGTAATATAAACATATCTATAAGCTTTTATAAAGACTAATGGTTGTTACTTTATTAAGAGAGTATATAAAAAAAAAAAAACCTATCATATAAAACCATATGCCATTTAATATATATAGGATGTTTCGAAACTCGTGGGCAAAAATTTAAGGGGTTATAGAAAACATCTAAACAGGCAATTATCACCATACAATGTATAGGCAGAGAGCAAGCAGTAGACCCTAGACAATGCTGTAATGGAGAGCATAAAGTGAAGCTTTATTACACACTGTCATTTCTAGCGTGGACTTTAGGAAGTATGGCGATGTACAGTAACCAGGAAAAGGCTATAGCCTAAAAAATCCTAATATCTGCCCATGGTTTCATTACTCATATGACATACAAGGTGCTTCGAAACTTGTGGGCAAAAATTTAAGGGGTGATCAAAAACATCTAAACAAGCAATTTTCACACTACAATGCATACCACAATGAGCACAAGGTGAACAGCTAGATGGCTCTGTAATGGAAAGCATAAAGTGTGTGTTTTCTTAAACATCGTCTTTCTACAATCGATTTCAGGAGGCATGGCCTTTACTTGATTACTGTACATCACAAGGCCTCCTGAAATCTATAGTAGAAATGATGAAGTTTAAGAAAACACGCACTTTATGCTTTCCATTACAGCGCTATTTAGCAGTTCACTGTTTGCTCTCTGCCTCTATGTATTGTATATTGATCATTGCTAGTTTAGATGTTTTCTATCCCCCTTTAAATTTTTTCCCATGAATTTTGAAACACCCTGTAAAACACCATCAAATATTTATGCAGTTATGAAAAATATGCTATAAAATAGTTGCAAAAATTGAAGTTATATTTATAAAATAATTAGGAAGGGATCAAGTAAAAATTACAATAGCAAGTAAAAAGACAATAAAAAAAGGGAAAAACATTAAAAAACACTTAAGTTTAAGAAAAAACAAGTAAAATGATACATTTTAAAATTAATAACCAAATTGTATAAGCAATTAAGATTAACTGTATCAACATTTTTAAGTTATGGTAAAAAGTAAATAAATTTTAAACATATAACTTAATTACAAATTACATTACATACAATTATTGAAATAAAAATAAATTTATTATAAAAATACTTTAAAGATTGATTGAGAATTCCAGTTTTATAAATAGCTGCCTTTCATTTGATTTAATCAAAGATTTTTTTAAATTTTTTTTTTGTCTCGCATTAAATATTATTAATCAACCATTCATCTTCACAATTAATATATGAAATGCTTATTATATTATTTTAATGCAGTAATTAGGTTTTTTTTATTTATTTAATTTATATACAGTATTGGTAATATCAAATTTTTCACAGCTAAAATGAAACATTTTCCAATAAAGAATAGTTTTAAAGAAATTCAAGGAAGCAAATATTTCTGAGATATCAATTTAAATAATTTTTCCCCAAAATTTTAACCACTGATAATAATAAAACCCATCAAAAAAATGACTTCTTAACAACACTACATTGCAAAAGCATCAATATTAGGTTATTTAAGTTTTAATTAGTATATTAACCATATCTGACCAATTTATAATTAGATTAATATACTTAAAAATGTTATAAGCATAACAGTAATTTATATTTTATTTTATTACAGAGCTTTAAAAAGCATTTAGAAAATTCGTTCTTTTTTACATGTTGACATTTAAATTATAATTGAATGGCACAAAATGTTGAATAAAGTGAAACTCTTATTTTAGCTAAAATTTATTAAAACGGAAATACAAAAAAAAAAAAAAAAAAATTTAGATGCCTATAAGCAAATGAAATAAAGAAATAGGGAAGTATATACCACAAAACTTTTGTCATTAGACACAATCCAGAAATTTGAGATTCAAATGAATAAAATTGAAATTTATAAAATGATCCATGGGTACATCAAATATGTTTTGTAAGAAAATAAATGAACATATGTGTGTTTAAAAAATTAATAATAATAATAATAAAATAAAAAAAAAAAGCCCTTATTCAGATAGCTATTTTCTTGCTTGGAAAGGAGTAGGAGGTTACAAAATAATTTGCAAGAAAAATTATTCAAAATATAGTAATGAATAAAAAAAATCACAATATATTTTGGAATAAAAATATTCTCAGAGCCTAATAAATCGAGATGAGCATAGTTCCCGATTTCCCAGGAATAAAATTTTGGGGAAACTAAAAATTTTGATTTTTATAATAGTGAAATACTATTATAAAAATGTGAATAAAAAATTAAGATGTTATTTGAATTAAAAGAACTACAACAACTATTCACTTAAAAAAGTGTACAATATTTATAGTTTTCCCCCATTCTCAATCAAATGAAAAACACACAATTAAATAGGAACTCCGTCCTTTAAAGACAATTCATTCCAGTAGTTTAATCTTCATTTACATATATTTGTGAAAACAAAAAGGTAAAATATGGGTTAACAGTAGTTTATGGATTTTTTTTTTTTTTTTGGTACTGAAAAGAAACAAATGACAAAAAGAACACCACTTTTTTTTTTTTTTCACAATCACAGATTTCACAACACATTCAACGCTAGTACTACACAAAACACTAATAAAAAAAATCTGAACTTAAATTATGTAACATTAAAATTTAATTAAAAATAAATTTTAAAATTAATAAAAATTAAATCATATTAACTTAAATTCATCAAGATTTGATTGATAAAATATCAAATGTTCTTTAAAGAAAAACCTATCCTTTTCCCCATTTAATGACACATTCTTTTACCTCTAAACATAAGTATATTGAATAATAAAAATCATGATTAAAATAATTTTTATTGCCAGGCTAAAAAAACAGTAAAATAAAATGCTTGAGAAAATTCCAAATTACAGCAATCAATTTGAAGATACATACATCAATGTATTAATGATATCAGTTAGTTTATCTATAAATTTCTTTCAACAGATTTTACACTATTTTCAAAGTATATTAATATTTTTAAGCAATCTTCATTTCCCTTATAAAATAGATCTGCTTTAAAAATAAATTCAAAATAAAGTGATTGTTGAACACATTTTTTAAATGGAACAAGATATTTAAAACTCCCAAGAACTTTGATATCCAAAAAAAAAGAATCAACTAAATGAGAATTTATAATTTTTCAAAAAAGTAACAGGATATATATAAAACTCTCAAAAACTTTCATACAAAACAAAAACAAAAATATTGAATAAATGAGAATTTTACAAAAATTTTAGGAATTTTATTCAATTTATTAGGAAATTAAACAAAACATATCCTAGAAAAAAAACTACATTCTTCATTAAACTTTGAAACCTTATTGTATTAATAAATCTGCAACAAAAGACTGCATAAATTCACCTTAAATTTTATTTCATACATGAATTTTTTTAAAATCTACATACTCACTGTAACTTAAACAACATAAAATAAAAATACTATCTAAATTAGAAATAATAAGAAAACAGGAGTGAAAGGCCAATATATATAACAAAATACAATCACATTTAAATAATTTGTTTTGACCTTTGCTTTTTCAATAAGCAAGCACGGAAGAAAAAAACATATTCATTATTCCAGAAAGTAATTTGGAATGAACAAAATGAACCTAATAAATTTGTATAGAATATATAAAATATGTAAGGAGTTACATATAAATATATCACAAATTAATATTCAACATAATAGTGTTTATTCATAAAAAAAAAAAAAAAAATCCTAAAAACCAATTCTCAATAAACTTGAAAAATAAATAAGTAGGTTTTTGTAAAAAAAAATGCACATTAACACAAAGGGAGCTGACTTTACAGTAATTTATTTATAAATAAAGTATACATGCTACACTATCCATAAGAATTTGAATAAATAAAACACAGGAATTTTCTTAAAACATAAAAAAAAATAATAAAACTTTATTTAACAGCCATAATCTAATGATAATCATCAGTTTGTTACAAACTTCCAGAAAAACAGAAACAATGATTATTCCATTAAATTAAAACACTTATTTGCAAGCATGTTATAAAGGTTATACAAAATAAGAATATGATTGACCTCATATTTTTAGCAATTTAATTTGAAACAAAGCAAGTTAAATTCAACACAACAAAACCATTTTTACTAAGGCATAGAGTGTGAAAATAAAATAACTCGGTTTTGGAGGAAACTTGGCTAAACACAAATAAATGTACCTATATTGCTTGTAATTAATAAATTTAAGTGCAAAGAACATGGATTAAGATCACTATGCTGCAATTAGAAAAGTCAGCATGCAAAACAAGGTAGAAAAATAAAACAATAAATGAATAAAGTATCCTGACTTGCAGGCATCCTCTTGGTAAGAAGCCGTAATGGTGCAATCTGGACTGTTCTCAAAACCTTTCTCATTCTACAAACCTGTAGTTGCTAGTAGGTGAGAATATAAAATAAAAGCAGAGCAAATGATTAAAGTAAAAAACAACAGAAACAGAATACAATACCTTTATTAATTTTATTTTACTTTAGATACTTTTACTTCGAATTCACTGGGCCAACAAAGCTCCTGCGTCTTTCAAAATGGTCGTGGAAGTTTGATATTCTTCTGTTTCAGATAAATTAGATTCTGATTCCTATAAAAAATACCAAAAAAAAAAAGTTCAAGTGCCACTATTTATATATTTTGTTTCTTATCAGTAAAATCACATTTAAAATTTTTAACAAAATACTATTATGTTAGTTACTAAAAACTTTATTATTGTTTAAATGGATATGGAAAAAATCTAAAACAATTGAAATGTGGATTGAATCATGTTAATAATTAAGAATAATTTTAATTGCAAGTTTTAACATACAATATCTCACTTTTGTTCACTATTTTAGTAAGAAACCAATGAAATAGGTAAAGCTGATTCCACACCTGAGGTTCTGTAACAAAGACAAACAGAAAGACAAGCTGGAGAAGGAACAGGAAAAAGAACAGTTCAGCAACAACAAAAGTTCTTGCAGTCAGGTTTTATGATTCAGAGCATGTTACAAAGTTTTATTCTTTAAAAAACTGTTATGTCAGAATGTGAAATAAAACTCTGTTTAAAGGAAATCATTTGTACATTGAGAAATATTTTTTCCAGTCTTTTGATCAAATCCTGAGAATTAACCATTAGTCAGATGAACTTATTTGTAGTGGAGTGTCAGGATCATGATTGGCTGTGAATCTAGAAATGTTTGCTAATCTGTATTCCTCATAGTATTATTTATTCATTTAAGTGACAAATTTATTTAAATATATAAATTATATTGTAGAAATTTTAACTGAAGTATATAAGAATAATTTTATTATTTTTATTTTATTATTTATTTATTTTTTTTTTTTAGTATTCTAGTTTTTTTAAATATTATACTGATTTTTTTTTTCTT
The DNA here is from genome assembly GCA_019974015.1 of Nephila pilipes. Classification (NCBI taxonomy): domain Eukaryota; kingdom Metazoa; phylum Arthropoda; class Arachnida; order Araneae; family Nephilidae; genus Nephila; species Nephila pilipes. The sequence goes on from BMAW01027963.1 coordinate 800,954, forward strand.
GTTTGGTTTCTTTAGTAATATTAATAATAAATGAGGAATTTATAATAAACATTCAGAATGATAATACAAGTATTATTCTTTAAATTATATATGTACTTTAGTGAATGTTAAACTTTAATTTACGCTTATTTGTTTTTCTTTGTTTTAAATAATTTACACAAAGTACAAGTTATAATTGTGTAAACAGTGTATTTGGACTATATTTATTTTGGTATTTGCAAAATATTTTATTTCAGGCTAACAGCAAAATAATTTATTTGATCTATTCAGGAAGTTTATGATATATATACTTCCTTATTAAATGAACGAGTATTAGAAGTATGACATTAATATGTTTGGATGGATTTATTAAAGGGTGCATTCTTGATATACAGAATTATTCTTACTTTTAATATTGATAATTGAGTCAAAGTTGTAATGGTAGGGTAACATAGTAAATCTATTTGTGAGTAATAAAGAAACAAATAGTTATCTTTAAAAAAAAAAGGATGGAATAGATAATTTAGTGAGTAAACTTAAAACCGAACACTGTATTTTTGATGGCTAGTCGAAAAGAAAATATTTGGTCTCTGGAATTGGAATTAAGGAGAATAGAACTAGGCTCTAATCTCAAGATAATCAACTTGACCAACTTAATACAAAATGGCAACCATTACAGTGAGGATAATGCAAAAGCTTTCCTGAAAATGATGGTTAGTAGCAGACTTCTTTAACTGAAAAAACACAACTGGGAGAAAAAAAATACCTCTAAACAATTCCATAAACAAGAAACCTAAAAAAGCCTGTCACAATGTCATGAGCCTTTGTTGCTCTATATACCATAAAACCATCAATCAGTCATGAGTTGGCCAAAATGATACTAGTGTTCAATTAAAAGAATGATGATATATCACTATTTATCCTTGTTCAAATGACAAGTGAAGAAGATTAACATTGATCCTAAGGACTGGATTTTCGGATTACTCATATTACAACTTCCTGATATAGTAAGATCAATTACCTGGAAATTAAAAGAAAATTTTGACAAATACATATATTGAAAAAATTGAAATTAAATTCAGAGGAATTCAGAAGGGAAAAAAATCTATTCAGCACCAGAAGTCCTGGTTAAAAAAAAAAAAAAAAAAAAAAACATGGAGGGAATTCATTTTTCGAGATAACAAATTACTTTTAGGAGTGGAGACATAAGCACTTTTGAGAAATTATAAGTTCTGGTCATCACATACCAAAAAAAAAAAAATTCTCAGAAGTCAGGGAATACTTCTTGTATGAACTTCATATCTCTTAATGAGTAAGCAGAGAAGCTAGATAAACATAAAAGCTCCAAACCAGATGCATATCTCTGAATATTATAGCCCATAGAGAAAAACAGAAAGACAATAGAGGTCAACCACTTTTCTAAGTAAAGAAGTATGCCGAAGGTGCACAAATATCTACAGAAAATCAATATTTCTACAGCACGAAGATCAAAACATCTTGCTCGATATTCTACAAGCAAGGGAGACCATCCCTAAAAGTTAAGTGTTATTCCAGCAGGATGAAAGGCCTTGCAGCATGATTTTTCCCTACTAAGGTTCCTTGAAGAAAGAGAACCACACCAAACTTCAAAGGGCAAGAAGTCACCATAGCTAAAACTTAGAGGAGTGTATAGGATTTTCCAGTCCTAATAATTAACAGTCCTAACAGTTGCAATTAATGAGAGAACTTGTAACCACATGGGTCAAGATAGATCATTAATAGAATAGAAAATTATTCTTACTTAGATCCTGGAGAACAGATTTCAGTGATAAACAAAAAAATTCATTAGTGGAATGCAGTATGAGGAAGATGAACACATTGAAATTGTCTCAGCATTTGAGGAGGTTATTCCATTACAAAAAATCGAAATGAGTACCACCAATGGAGTACATGGATGGATAACCCTGGCAAATGCAGAGTTGTAGAAATTAGCAAGAGACTTACAATCAGTCTGCTCTATTGCCACTGCTCATAAAGAATTAAGGGAAAATGAATTGGAATTATATAAAAGATAAGTCAAGTTTACAGTAATGAAAATGGCTGCACTGGGAAAAGAAATTTAAGTTAAGCAGAAGACAATATAATCCTGCTACACAGAATATAACTAAAATTGAAAATCGGAAAAGGAATGAAATGGATAAATTGCAAATGGCGATGGTTTCTCTTCAACAGGGAACCAGCAATTTAACTATTAAATTAGAAGATATTTACAATGAGAAAATTGAAAATATTCGAAAATTAAACATGGAAATTAGAAGTGTAAATTAAAAGTCAGTAAACTAATAATAAGTTCTTATCTATCTTCTCATTGTGAAATTTTGGAGAAGCAAATGTTCGAGAAAGACACAATGTTTAAACTCCTATCATAATTTAGAACAAGCTCAACTAAGCATATTATGTCAAAATTCTATTATAAAATGTATACAATGGAAAATTTTATTTTTTAACACAAAAAATATAGTTGTAAAAAGTTACTTGACTCCTATTTTGGCAAAGCAACAGCATCTAGAATTGCTTTAAATGCAACTCAGATAAACCATTTAGAAGAAACGAAAGTTGAATATCATAAGGCATAAGTAAAGAAGGCATTGGAAAAATTCAATATTTGGGTATTTGGAACTCAAATCCAGGCCTTTTCATAACACAAGCCTTCAACATATAATAATACTGATGGGGCAAAATTATCAAGATGAACACCAACATTACAATGCTATAATCATATCAAAAAGGTACTCGATATGGTAATGCAGATGTTTTATCAAGGTCATTTCATAAACTTATAACTCAAGATTATTCACAATTCAGAGCATTCACATCAAATCCTATTTTCACTTCTGTATGTTTGCATTTGATCTTTTATTATTATCATTCTCATCTGTGTTGTGATTTTTTAATTAGATACCTTCTTTGCATAAATCCTATTCTTGGAAATTACCATTTTTCACTCGAGAGAGTTGCATATACCATTCAAAGTTCTTACCAATATTGTATATAATATGTCTTGGGTTAGCATTGTATATGTGGGGGGAGGGAGGCACAAGTTTATTTTAGATAGCATCAACATCTCCTTTAGGTAATAGATTAGCTTCTTTTAGGGAGAAGGAGTACGAATGATACAATAGCTAAAACTTGTTAACTATTGTGCAGCTGAGATGACACCTAGTAAAGCCAAATGTACAACTGAGGTTCCAAAATTGTCACAAACAGAAAGAAGAGCTGGAGAAAAAAAAAGGGGGGGGGACATACTAATGGATGACAGAAATTCTTGCAATCAATTTTTAAGATTCAGTGAATATTACGAAAGTTCTATTCTTTAAGAATCTGCTATCTATAGAATCCTGTTTAAAGGAAATTATTTAAACAATGAGAAATATTTTTTTTTTCCAGTTTTATGACTGAATTCTGAGAAATTACCATTAGACAGACGTAGGTTATATCTAAACAAACTTGTATTAGGTTACATATATATATATATACAAACCACTACAACCACACCATGCATTATTAGCATAAAATCTCTTTAATTTTAATCTGAAATCTAAAGATAAGATTAAACGGAAAAATTTGAGCAAAATTTTTAAAAATAATTTTAGCAAAGATTTTGCTATATCCCCAAACAACTTCATCAATGTCAAACATATTACTAACAGTGAATATCCATTATAAGACTCCTAGTCATTAGGTTTTTAATGTTTTGGAGCCAAGCAACCAGCTTATTTTTTATGTAACATTCTGCATTCCTTACCGCAAATTTGTTGATTCTCCCAATAAGTATAATCCATTTGCACGACAAAACAATTGCATCACTTAAGAAAAACTTGTTAACTAAGATTTTGAGGAAATTCTTGTTACAAAAACAGGCTCTACATTCACATATTTTTTAAGGTTTCCCAAATTTCTATTTTTTTGGAAGCTTTTTTACAAGTATATTTCAACCAATACAAGCCATGGACAAAAGAAACATGTAATTCAATTCAAATAGAGACAATCGTATCACAAACATTTTTTTCTTACAGCAAATACTTGAATTTGGGAAATTTCAATTGCTAATACTAATCCAAGTCTCATTTTAAAGAGAGGCAACAAAAATATAATGAAAAGTATACTGTACAAGTAAGTTGTATGACAATTTTTAAAATTTCTTATACATTCAAGTGCATATGTAAAAACTCTTAAACAAATCCATTAAAGCATATATTTCTTCAGCTAAGAAAATGACTACAATGATTTCATACTTAAGTATAACATTAGAAAATATAATAATTTTAATCTTACCAGTAGTGCTTTTAGTTCAGTATAAGCAGCTTGAAGTTCATTCATACAATATGGTACCATACGAGCTGATTCCCGAATAACTTCTTCCTGAAAATACATACAGAACAGTTTAAATTCAACACACATATACAAAAGAAATTCTTTTTCAATTAATTATCAAATTTAAGTTAACACATATATCTGACTACATACTCTCTTGTGAAAAATCTTTCCTTAAACTGTTCAGGATGTTTAAAAAATAACAAAAACAATTTTATTCTAAATAAATTCAACATTAGAAAATACCAATTCTAATAAAATTTTACAAATGAAAATTTCCACTGAAGTAAAATGAAAATAGTGGCTAAATATAGTTTAGTTTAGTTTTTTTTATTAATGTTGCACTAGAAGCAACACGAGGGCTATTGGCGACGGATGACACCTGAGCTGGCACCCCCTCTCCTAACATCCACACCACGCCAACGGGAGGAGTGGCTAAATATATTTAGAATATATGAATGGAACATATTGTAATTTTTTTTTTTTTTCTTATTTTGAAAATTACCAAAATTAAAGTAAAAGCAAATGGTAAAATATTCATTTCATGTTTACATAGGTTTGTATCACTATAATGAGTGCAATGACATGAGCTTACTTATTAGAAATTAAGAACTAAGCAACTGTTTTATAGAAGGAAAACATAGGGATGGTAACATTATATTTAACCATAAGCTCATATCTTAAAATATATTAATATTTCACTATTTTTCAAATTGTCTTTACAACTAATACTTTCATGACTATGATTTTTTCCCCAATAGAAAATTTTTAATTTTAAACATTTTTCCCAAATATCAGAATAAAGATTCAACTGAATGACAAAACAATATCAGTCATAATAATACACTGCAATATAAAGAATTATAATATAATTTGTATAATATATTAATTCATGCATTAATGTCTTTTCTCTCCTCTGTTGATCTTTCAATCTTTTATAAAAACAAAAAAGACCATGGTTATCTATTCTTAAGCACATGCATAACATAAAATAAAGCTAAATTTAAATCACACAGATTATTATAATGAAAAATATAATAATATAATAATCACAAGATGAAAATATGGTACTGAAATAAATCTTCTTTCATACTTCTTATGAACCTAAATTTCATTTTTAAAAACCTCAATAATGTTTTCATTACTACAGAAAAAAAGTTTAATTGTCTATTTTTAATTGTCATGCATTTCCTCCCTTCTTTAATATTTAAAATAAAATTCCAATTACTGACTATTAAGATAACTTCCAGCTTAAGGTCCTTTGGAAATATGGCCATGAGCTTCTAATTAAAAGAAATACATTTATGGTCATACTCTGATTTTGGGTAAAAGAAGACTCTCAAAATGTAATATCTTTCAAATTAAACACATTTAAAAATTTTGAGTCACCTTTCTTAAATGGTATGATGTCATAGGTGACTGATATATATAATTCTGGATACATCATGTAGTCAGGTAATTTTCAATCAAAGGAGACAGATATTTTTTATTCATTAACTATTTCATTAATTTCACTTAAAAATTACTATGAGCAAATCTTAAGATCTATAGTCAAACTGTTAATTATCTATAACACATGGATCAATACGTCCCGAGACTAACATTGAAAACAACATTTTTTTTGCAAGATTTTTTTTTATTCATCAACATAACACCTTTTGTTAATCACCTTTTAGGGTGATACAATCGTTCCAACGCTTTTCCAAATCTTTTTTTTGTTTTTTTTTCCACACAAAAAAATTTTTTTTTCTTTTTTTTTCGCAAGAAATCTTTTATGTTGCGAGTAAATAGCGCTAAACAGCTTTCTGAATCATCGACTTGTTGCTGTTTTTGTTCCATCGAAAGCAATCGCGGCACCCACTTGGAAAAAACCTTTTTCATGCTCAATTTTTCATGAAGGATAGTAAATACACTTCCATATGATATCTGTGTCATCTCAGCAATCTCACGGAACTTCACTTTACGATCTTTCATTATAATTTTTGTCACTTCACTCACATTTTCTGGTGTAACGGCTTCCACAGGTTTACCCGAGCGTTCCGCGTCATTTGTGTCGGTACGACCACGTTTAAACTCGGCAAACCACCGACAAATCGTTGCTTTTGATGGACAAGAGTCCAGGTAACATTTTTCAATCCATTGTTTCGCTTGCACGGTGTTTTTACCCATTAAAAAACAATGTTTTATCAGAACACGAAACTCGGTTTTTTCCATTTTTTAAACAAACTACAAAACGACTTTACTCCAACCTCGATAACTCAGCTGTTTCTGGTCCGATCGACTTAAAATTTTGACACGTTTCAAGCAAAGGTTAGTACTCTAGAAAGACCTGGCTACTGGTTTACTACGAGCGCCATCTCTGGGTTAGTCTCGGGAGTTATTGATTGATGTGTTATACCTCCTCTTTTGATACCAATCACTTTTGCTTTCCCTTTAGCTATGCTTATAATGTGATGTCAAAATGTTTCATTGGAAAGATAAAAGTTGTACACAGAGAGATTTGTAAATTATGAATGTGGAATTAAATTTCAATGCTTAAAATAAGTTTTAGATAATTTCTAAGGAAATTGTTCTTCTAAAACTAATTATTCTAATCATAATAAAATAATTTAAGATTCCAAACTCTTCAACAAAAAATTACTTCAAACCTTTAATTAAAGCATTAGATATATACTAACTGCATTAGATATATGTTTGAAGCATTAAAATATATACTAACTGATATTTTAAATGTAACATTTTCTCCAAAGCATAAGAATTAATACTCACTTGATTTTTTAATACATATTCATCTTTGCCTTCATTTTTCAGTTTTTCTAATCTCTGTTTTTCTCTTACAACTTCTTTTTCATAATAATAAACTTCCTTAGTAATTCTGCAAAAACAATTAAAATTCAAGTTAATGTAAAGCCTTAATAATTCTTAATTGTTTTGGATAAATAATTTGAGATATATGAAATACTCAACTGTGTTTGCAGATATTAGTATTAATTTCAATAACAGTAACAATAAAAATGAAACATTCTAGAGTTCCTAGTAATAATGCTAGAAAACTCAATTTTTTTTCTACATCTGGTTAATATATGTGTGTAATTAACTAATTTCTGAGGGGCTGAATTCAAAGGGAGAATCAGATTTTTTCTATTACATCATATTTTCTAGATATACAAAGGTGATATAAAATAAAAAATATTTGTGAACTTATAACACTGCTTACTAGATAACAGTTAAAAAAAAAAAAAAAAAAAACACCATAAATGAAAAAACATTTTAATAAGACACAGTATCTGCAATGTTAATATACACAAAGCTAATATCAATTTGATTTGATGAAACAACTTTTTTTTTATAAAGTATCTTGTCAGTCTCTTTTTAACAGAAACCAATAGTAATTGCCCATCATTTCGGCATCCCTGAACCATTAGTCATGAATCTTCACCGTAAGGACATTTTGGTGAAAATGTTCACCTTGTTCATTGTTTACCATTCCCAAACTATTTAAGAAAAAGTCTTGATATCAATGTTAAAAATGAATTTTTAATGACATTCTGCCCCTCATGTTTTTGTAGTTGTCCATTAAAGCAGGTACAACAGCAACATAATCTTCATTACTTCAATTACACAAAAATACACTAATACAAACAATAGTTTAAATAATGACCAAACAGTTGTTAGCTTTGCTTTAAATGTAGGATCTTTCAGCACTTTCCCGATTTGTAGCTAATAAAAATGCTTTTTTTCAACTTTGAAAACCTTTCTCTCAAATGTATGAAACCTTGGCTTACTTTATTAAAAGTATTGTCCAAGTTCTTCAATAGCCCTTAATTTTAAATGAAGCAGAGGCAAAATGATTTCATTCAGCGAACTAATGGAACATTAAGTACATCTTCCTCTTGAATCACATATGATGTGCTCAGAGGCCAGTCCCTGATTTTATAGCAGTTCTTTGTATCTCAGCAGTTCAAAAAACAATAAATTTTGTGAAACCACTCGTAAACAAGTTAGCAGTAACATTTAAATTGCAGTAATTGTGCCACTCTTGGTATTTATATTCAACTCCTTAGTGCCATACTGACATGTTTTTATAAACCACAAAAATTCCCCAATCTTTTCGAATAAGTTCAATACCTAGTTATTTCATCAATTTTGCAACAATAAACCATTCACATTTATGCAGAAACACATTGAACTTTTCATTCAAAAAAATTACAATAAAAACCTATTTCTTATTCTAAATATGGAAATCTTAGTATTTTGAGCTAATAGATTCTGTTGTTGTAACCTAGAACCTAATAGTTCTGCTTGCTGTTTTGAAAGTTTCAAGTCACGGATCAAATCAATCTGTTCCTTTTGTTATATTGGATATCATGCCATAAGGCTCAGGAATATACTCTGCAGCGTGTTATTTTCACTTTTATTTTTGTCTGATTTCTGTTAAATTGTTTTCAAGTTAAACAAAATATTTTATCTTAATGTTTCGTTTTACTTGATTGCCCTGCAATATTAGCAAAGCAAAGTAACAATCATTAACAACATATTTTTGCTCAGGTCAAGCCATTAGAACATACATTTTCAGTTTTCTTTTATCCATTCAGTAAGTGTAGTTGTATAGATTAAGTATGAAATATGAGATGACTATTTTTTATCTGCATCACCAAGAACACAATCAAAGTACAGTTTACATACCTTTTTAATTAATTTAACGACAGGCATTGTTTGAGCAATAGGAGTAAACTTGCCACACACATAGCAGAAGTTATCAGTTTGGTTCATGCAACCACATTGTTTCATGAATGCCATTACATTACTTTACTATCAATGCCTGTATTCACTTCGAGCAAGAAATGCTTCAAAGGTTCACTAACCCCACAAGGCAAATAAACTACGACTTAAGAGCAACAAAATTAGTAAAACAGTTAGATGAATGAATAAAACAATTGACACTACACACAGTTCAACATGTATGGATACTTCTCTGGTGCTCATTTCTTTTCCCAAGTATAATATTGTGCTGCAGTCTGGTGATCATTAATATACAGTTTAACATGTTTAAATAAAGATTAAAACTTGATTAGTAATTCATTTAATTTTTTATTGATATGAAAAAAAAAATATGAAGAATGTGTCTTTTAAAACAATATTTTTGAAATCTTAAAAACCCTGCATGATAGGGCATTTCTACGGGCTATTTCAGATTCTACTTGAAAAATTACATAAGCAAAAACTTCATTTCAAACCAGATGAAAAATGGCCATTGACTAGTGCAATTCTTACTAATGCAAAATTATTGTAACCAAGCAAAACGGCAATTTTTATTTGCTTCACTTCTTTATTCTTATTAATTTTTTTTTTTTTTTTTTCATTTCTCTAACAACCTTTCAAAAAATAAATTCATTTTCAATAGTGCCATTTTTTTAATTCCAGGAAGAAATTACAGATGCTTTAAATATTTTATGTCATTCCTCTTTTTTTTAAACAAATTATTTATAGAGTAAGTATTATTTCCCATCATGTGTTATAAAAAAAACCTAATGTAACAAAAAATTGTACAAATGTACTTTAAAATAAAACTAGTCAAAATCAGTTATTTCTATTTTAATTTATTACAAATGCAAATTTATTTAGAATAAATACATTTAAAAGATATCCAGGTTCACATAATCAATAATTAATCTGCTTATTATTACCTGGAATTTAAAATGATTACCCTGCACCAAGAAGCTGAACTACATTCTGACTCTGTTAACAAATGGTAGTTATGATCCATGGTTACTGAACCATGAGTTAAGTGAAACACACAAGTTGCACTATCAATATAAATTGAACAATGATACAAGTTCCTATACTAATATGAATTTTCTGTATAACGATAATTTGCAGTAAATTTACATTGTAACATGTAAAAACCAGGAAATAAATTTATGGCCAAGTATGCTATTTTTACAACAGGTTTTACAATACACCAGTTAAAAAAAATATTTAAAAAAAGAAAACTTAAAATATTTCAAAAAAACTCAATTTATTGTTTATCTTTTATCCACTTTCTATTGCTGTTTTTCCACTTTCTGAGAAATGGCAATTCATACACATAATTTAGAAAGAAAGAAAAAGTATTGTCTGCTTTTAGCAGGAAATTATGACATCATCCAAAAAAATAAATCTGAATTTCATAAACAAAAAATAAGATTGAAGCTAAAAGTTTTAGGAGTGATATCACAAGCGATTGCTTATCAAGGGCACTATAATAAAACTCTGTATAAAGCTGACTCTGGTATTATTGAACCACATATTCACAGGGTCTGGTTGTATGAGCATCCAATTATTAATATAATTTGAACATTCAAAGCTTCATAGGTTCCAAAATATTTTGCATTCATCTGATATTCAAATCAAATATGATTTTATAATACAGTACAAAATTTTGTGTTATTCTATCAATAAAATATTTTAATAAGCAAGTACTTTATTCATTTATGAATAACTTATTTGACTCACTGCATAACATGATTGTGAATCTAGATTGTTAAATATTCTACACTGATAATTATGGTTTTTTATTTTTCATAGTGAAATACTTTAGAATTTTAATGTTGTATGATTCTCCTCCTGATAAGCTTAATTTATGCATAATTGACAGGCCTTCCCTGTTTTTTTAATATTAATCAGCATAATTTCATAATACATTTATGTAAGATAATATGAATAAAAATTACTGAAAAGTCCTTATACTTCAGCCTTAGTATTTTTTCCTAATCCTCATGAAAATACTTTCAACATTAACATCATAAAAAACTTCATAATATGTATGAAGTATTTGGCAAATTTAAAAAAAGAAAAATTATGAAAATTAAATTTTAAACAATATATGAAAACACTTAAAATGTAATACAGAATAAATTTTGAAATATAATCTAAAAATTATAATACTTCAAAAACTTTTGAAATAAAGGAATAGTTTAAGTTTAAAACAAATCAAACTAACCATTAAAAATAAATGAAAACTAAGACCAAGAAATAAAGAAATATTAAATTCGGGAAATAAAAAAATATTACATTCATATATTTTTTATTGCAAGTGTTATTTTCATAATTACTACAATACAGAATACTTTTAAAAAGAAATATATAATTTCAAGTTGATGTATTTGATGTAGAATTGCTAAAGTACATTTTTATATATATAACCAAATGTTTTATAACTTCTTTACATCACTCAAACTAAGTCATAGTAATTATATAATTTCATGCCAACCACATATTGTATAACTCGTATATAGCTCATGAATTTAGGCAAAGCATAATTGATACTTGGGTTCAGATTCATGTGATATTTTCTACTCAAAGGTTGTTACAAAAAAAGGCTTTAACCCCAATCTGGCTGATAAAACAACTATCTCTGAGCTTTGGTTCTGTACTAGCCCAAGAGTGATTTTTAAAATCATAAAATAGAAGAAGAGCTTTATAAATTAAAGAGAGCAATAGTGCAAAAAGTTTTTACTAAATACTTGAAAAGTTTTTAAATTTTATAAGGAAAGTTAAAATTATAAAGTTCAGGAGCTGAAGCTTTTAAGAATCTATGATAATTAAAACAAGAATTAAGAATTAATTTTTATTGTTGAGTACTTTACAAAATATATCAGAATTTTTAATACTTCATCAAGAGAAATGGAAACAAAGTTTACTCTATTTCTAAAATTTACATTTAACATTATCTCAATGAGAAAAGTTTGGAAGGAAGCTGTTGATTGAGATGAGCGAGAGGTAGGAACCCCGTTTCAGTTGTCCAGTCTGGCAAGCTAGGATTGTATTAGTTTCTCATCTCGGTTAAGCCAAGAGAATGCATTCTGATTGGTTGACAGGATAAGTTTCTATCGATTATTGGTGGAACTGATTTTAAAAATTTGGAAGGAAAGGATTGAGAATGTTTAAAAAATTTTAAAGAGGATTTCTTGTGGTCTGCATAGGAAGGGCTTATTTCTGATTGGAGTGTATTTTTCTATTGCTTCAATTGTTCTCTATATATATTTGTTAGAAGAATAAATCTATTACAGAATTTTATGAAGTCTTTTAATTAAGGCTTTAAGGAAAGGGTAATTAATGGATTTTCTGATACATACCATTCAGCTTTAAAAATTATGCGGAACATGCGAGATTTTTCTATGAGTTCTATTGTGGTAACAGCACTATAAAACCAGACTGGGATAGCGTAAATCAGGATAAGTCTAATTATCAGAGTATAGATAAGCATTTTATCACATCTACTTAATGTACATTTGTACACAATTAGGTGATAAATATCATGAAGTACAGTTTTATACTGTTTTTTTTTTTTAAAAATAAGTGTAATATGTTGTTTGAAAATGAATTTTTTAATCTAACATCACACCAAGATACTTGGTTCTCCAGGACAGTAGTTAGTTGTTTTGTAGATAGATATTCGATTCAATTTTCCTGTGAATTTTAGAAGAGAGAAGATGGTCCATCTTGGAAACATTCAGGACAATTTTCTTAAGATGAATACTTCCTTTAAGTGTCTGTTTAAGGCATGTTATAGCCTCGGGGCTATAAATTCTGGCTAGTATCATTGTGTCATCTGCAAATGTGCACAGAATTGTTGCGATGCATTGGAATGTCATTCAAGTACAAATTAAATAAGGCCAGAGAAATAATTCCAATTTGAGGTACTCCTGCTTCAATTGATCTAGGTTTAGAATAGGTACTATTAATGAAGACCAAAAAATATCATTTGTGAAGTAGTTCATTAATTTAATTGAGTGACATCAATATTATATTTTTTTAGGAGAAGGCCAGCCAGTATGCCAGGCCCTGTCAAAAGCTTTCTGAATATCCAGGAAGACTTATCTGTGTTTTGCTAATTCATGAATTCAGCCTTGATACATTCCACCACTTGGATGAGTTGATGTGACATGGATAAGTTTGGCAAGAAGTCATGCTGTTTGTGAATAATGCTATGTATATAAAAGTGCAAATTGAGTCTGTTTAGAATTATTTTCTCAGTAATTTTACCAAAAATTCGTATTAAGAATATTGGATATTTTTCAGGCTGGGTCGTATCTTAACCCAGTTTAAGAATTGATATGACTGTGGTGATTTTCCAGGCCTGTGGGAAATGACCGAATTCCATTACGTTCTGAACTATTTTCTAATCTTTTTTTATGTAGGCTGCAATTTTAGAGGCTGAAGGGAGAGGTATGTTTTTAAAGTTATCATTGGCTATGAAACATGAACAGCGTGTGTTATTGTTCCATCATGAGTTGGTGTTTGACTATCTAATTGAAATTGACTCTGGAGTTAGCTATTGTTTCAGCTTTGTGTCTTTCAGTACAATACTAGTTGAGCCATTCAGGAAAGAACTCGTGAATATGAATGATATAGTGCAACTGACTGAGTATCAATTTTCTGACAAGCAGACCTTTCCACTTTTCTCTACGATTCCATCTTATAACCAACAAGGGTATAAATTTAAACCTTGACATTTGTTCATTTATATTATTCATGTGGTATTTGCTACTTCTTAATGGTACACATTTTTGAAAGAGGGAACCCTTTCAAACTCACTTAGAATGTAAAATACAATACAAATTAATTTGTTAATCAATTTAACCCACAAAACAAAAACCTAGAACACATTACTGTTGTATTTTATGAAACAATTTTTTCAGTTACGTTTTCAGCATGCAACTATTTTAACAGCAAATCATAAGAAAAATTTTTAAAAGAAAGAACAAGCTACACCCCATTATGAATATCATTTGTAACATACATTTCTCACATTTAAATTATGTAATGTCAATTTTTTTTCCCCTATTATTTCACTGCACATTTGAACCTACAGTCAAATTTTTGTGGCATACTTACTGTTAAATAGTACCAAAACATGATAAATTTATCATACTCAAAGTCCTCAGAATTGGTGTGAGTTAGGAAAGTAGGATGCCAGTTCAATTGTTTGTCATTGATTGTGGATTCAAAATATCAAAGTAATCAACATTTATGTTGCTTTCAGAGCAATGTTAATAAATGATTAAATTTGTGGCCTGTTTGAGTTTAAATGATTGAAGAAAATATATATATATGCACATGACACAATAGCAATGATCTTTTTATATATTATCAAACAATTAATTTTATATTCATTTAATGCTATAGATCATTTACTTTAGAAACTAATATATATTTATTACAATGTACTGTATATTCTACTAAAAGAAAGTTTTTTAACATTAACACTTTCTTATACTTTTAACTTATTTGTATTATGCTTAATTTCACTTATTTTAATTGAGCCTTTTAAATTTAATTTATTTATATTAATTCGAAATAAGATTTTTAATAATTTTCTGAATACAAATGTATGCCATGACACATAGATCATAAGTCAATGATCTACATCATTCAGATCATTTTGTATTGATTCTGATAATAAATGCACTGAATTTGAAAAAACTGCCCAGCAATATAGTGGGAAAACAAATATTTACAAAACGAAAATTTTAGAATTTATAAGCTACTCTTCAGGAGAAATTTTTACATTAAATTTTTGCAACAAAAATTTATAAATACCTATAATTTCTTAACTGTAAAAAAATAGGTTCTTTATTATTAATTTCTAAGACTATGTGTTAACTTGTAAAATAACTGACTAATTTTCTTCAACATAACTCATTTTAAAATCACAAAAATTTACTCATGAAAATGCTGCAAAATATGAATATAATTTATGTATTTACCAGAACGTGCATTTTGATCATACCATGCTGTGATTCACAACTAATTTTCAGATAAACAGCGATTTAACTTACTGAATTTTCAATACACATTTACCATTTTTTATACATTTTCTTCAAAATTTGTTTAATTTATTAAAATAATTTTTAGAGTTTTCAAACTATAATCCTATCTCAGAGAAAACTGTATAGTTAATCTTTTCTTTTTGCATATGAAAATATACTTCGATCCGTAATTGTGTAGAGCAAATTCATACATTTAAAATTAATTTTAGATCTTTCTTCCATGTGTTTAGGACACTATAATTTTTAGCTTATAACCCATTACAAAAATATCAAAACATCTATTAAATAATAAAAAAAAATTATGTAACAATTACAAAATAAAAACAAATATTAACCAGTTATACAAATGATTCCAAATCTCGTATAAAACACAACTTTGGTAAATTTTATCTAACTTTTCTGACAATCTCCATTTTAATATGAATGTGAAAATTTAAAAAGTATTTCTCAATTAAATTTAAGTGAGAAAAAGGTTAGGAGGACTTTTAGTGCAAAACAATGCATAATTTAATAATTGCAAACAGTTCAAATCAGAAATAGGGTGTCCCCTAGGAGATTGGCAACGAAACTTGGAGACTTCCTAGATAGGTTGCCAAACATGCATGACTTAAGCATTGAGTGTGCTTTGAGTTACCATGACCTAAAACACCAATTATCGCTCTCAAAAGTCACCAACGCTTCCAAAAGTTGCAAATTGCCTAGGGGACACCATACTCCCAATTTAGAACCAATGCAAACATATTTAAATATGACCTTTTACAGAAAAGTATTATAAATTTTAAATCTGAATTCTAATGGTCTAAAAATATTTATCTGCTTACTCTTTCAGAATTCAAATGTACATTCATTTATTTGTCAAAGTCAAATATGCTGCTCAGTAATAAAATAAAACTAAATAATCATTACTATAAAGGCAGAACATGAAAATATCAGTTGTGAAAAATATATAAAACTGTTCTAACAAAGAATACTAAATGCATAATCAAAGTTTATTTTCTTTTTGGAAAAATAAATAAAATTTTATTTCAGAGTGGCGAAATCTAGAATAAAACTTGGAAGTTAATACACCGAAAATTAACCATTATCAATGCAGAACTTCAATATAACTGTACTATTAGAATTTATTGAGTATTATTTACTAATGTAAAAGAAATTATCTATATTCCATGTTCATAATTCTACAACAGAGGATTAAAATAAAAATGTTTCATATATATCGAAAAAATATTTGATGATAAAGAACTTTTTCTAACTTATGTTTTGCTAACATTCAATATATTCAACGCACATAAAATTTTTAGACTGGATAATTTTCCAGAGATCTTCAACTTAATAATTAAAAAATATTAAATAATTTTAAAAAGAAAAGATAAAATTACTTAAAATAATGATTTGCAAATTACCAAAATTGATATAAGTTTTAAAGATAAAATTAAAACTTTATTCAAATAAATTATTAATCAAGCTAGTTTCGCCTAAAAGTAGTTTTTAACTTGAATGAGATTGAAAAGAAATGAGCTACTGATGTATTTCTGTGCTTGCGCTCAGGAATAAAGTTGTATATAATATTGTACAACATTATTTAAAAAAAGTATTACCAAATCCAATATACTATTATGAAACAACTAAGGTATTACAGTATTTTACTTACAGCATTAATAAATTATTCAAACTCTGGGACCTGTAATAATTACTTCATATTAAATGAAGCTTACATTGATTAAAATTGGTTGAATTCAAAATTTTGAGTTCATCAAACAAATTCCAACAAAATCATTTAAATTTCAGTTAATATTTTTTTATTCATCTTTAGAACAGATATTGCAGAATCGAAAATGATGAAACAAATTATACCCAGAAATAAAACTTTAATTCAAAATATGTCAAAATATCTTTTTTGAAAAAGACATGTCATAAAAAAAATCCTCTTTTTAATACCCTCTAACATTTTATGAAACTTTCTCAGTGTCAAAAGAACATTTTCTATAAAAATAATTTGAAGAAAAATATTTGAAATCAACATATGTATGTCATATTGTTAATAAAAGATCACTTTAAAATGCCTAATGATTAAGTCAATAAGAATTCACTAAAAATCTGTTTTTAATTTCATCAAGGTGACTACTATAAAAAATGCCAAATATTTTACATACACAAGTCAACTTCATTCCACACAAT
This sequence comes from Nephila pilipes, assembly GCA_019974015.1. Taxonomy (NCBI): domain Eukaryota; kingdom Metazoa; phylum Arthropoda; class Arachnida; order Araneae; family Nephilidae; genus Nephila; species Nephila pilipes. The sequence continues at coordinate 818,278 of BMAW01027963.1, forward strand.
ATCACACATTCCCATAACTTTTAAGATACTCTTACCACAAAATATTTCAAAAATGATAAAATTTAGAATAGTGTCCACTTTAAAAAAATTATAAGGGTTTTTGTGTATTTTATTAAAACATTTAAATATGACAAAACTCGTGACAAATTAAAATTCAAACAGATATTTACTTTCAGCAAATAACACATCAAGAATATTAAAACTCTCAAATAAACATTTATTCTTTCCTAAAAAACAAATAAATTACACAATTCAAAATGACTCTTCATAATATAACAAAAAAATCAATACCTCCAAAGAAGTAAAGAACTATCCTCTGATATGAGTAAGTGAACTGAAGAACACTAACTACAAGTCTATCAAATCATTCATTTCTAACAAGAATTTCTAATTCCAGTATACAAGACAATAATCATAATGAGATTACTTTTGGCTACACATACAGTAAATTAAAAAGTAACAGTAGTTTGACACATACAAGTGAAATGGTAATTTAAGTCGATGACGTGCGTCTGGTTGAATGTCTCGGAGCTTTCGCTTCGGTACCTTCATTGGTTGTTCCATCGTCATCCCAATTATCTCGCGACATCTTTCGTTTTCCACTCCTACGTCTGGATTTACGATAACCAATCTCTGCAGATCGGCGTTTACGCCGGGAATCAGATCGGGGTCTAGAACCTTCGTGTAGGTGGTCATCCTCCGCACCGGACGATATCCAAATCTCGCTGCCTTTCTCTTCAGCTCCGACGTTGTCGTCCGATGTCTTCTTGCATGACCGGCCGCGACGAGGCTTCTCGTGGTCGGACTTCGACAATTCCTTATAACGTAACTTGCGAGGTGCATTGGCATCCACATCTTCATGCTGTTCCTCTTCCTCCGTTTTGTCACACTCGCTGCACTGCCAGCCAAGAGACTTGGTCTTTTTTGGCATTCGGGAAAGTGGTGGATCCAGGCAGGCCAGGTGATAGTGCAACTGGCAACTGTCGCACTTCGCAAGTTGGTGCTGGTCATGCGACTTGTGACAGATGCTGCATTCCACAATCACGGACCCGACAGAATCAGATTTCTTGTTCCTGCTCGACTTGGCAGCGGGTTTAGGTTGCAAAACATCAGGAAGAGGAAGCTTTTTATTACTCAAATCACATAGCATCTTCCAATAATGCATACCTCGATCAGTAAGTTCAGCATTTTCCTTGCGAAATATTTCGACATCAGCGACAATTCGTTCATAATTTTGTCTCAGATCTTGTTCTTGTTCCTGTAACTGGCTGTTTTGTTGCAATAACTCATCCAACCTGTGCTGCATAGAAACCATTCGCAAATTTCGATCCAGATAATAAGAGACAAATTCAGCACTGAAAGCTGGTGGGACGTGCCATTTACGTCTGATATCCATTCCATAATCTGCACCACTCAGGTGCAACTGAGGACTTAGCCCCAAAAGTTCTGCTTTTTTAATCAACTTTTTACATGCTGAAGGGCTTGTAGTAAGCAATCGTGGCATTTTTTGAGTCGGAACCCATGGTTGAGGTCTTTTTTCTTTATCAGCGATATAACGATCACGATGCCATGCAAGTTTACGCTCAATACGCGTCTTTTCTTCGGATATTGATGAATCAGCATGATGTTTTTCTCTAGCTTGTGATTGCAGAGCCAAATAGTTACGTCGCTTACTTCTGGAAACATTTTTATCAGAATGCAATTTACAATATGCAAAAAATGGATCAGCAATATCTTCTTCTGTAGAAGCTTTAGATAGTAACCCTTCTTTTTGAGCACATGTTACATGAAAATAGCTACGACACATCCCTGCATCACAGTTAATGCATACCCCTGTGCGGCTAAAGCGTTCATCTTCACAAAGAGAACATGCTTTGGCCCCCCAACGAGAATATGGCATTTCAAATAGGGTGACAGGTGACAATTTATCTACATCCCCAAATGCAACACCTGGAATGTATAGAGCACAGACAAGATGAACCCATTTGCCAACATCTGTTTCTTTGAAAATTCCTCCGGTGTTTGGACAAAGTTCACAAGTTGGGTTCATATTTCCAGCTTTACAAGCATCACAAAACCATGGCTCAGTAGAATAGGAGGAAACTGTGCTAACAGCAGTTTCGACGTCACTAATGCCATAACAGCCTTCATGAACAGAAATACCGCAGCAATCACATTCAACAATTTCATCCTCTTCATCTACTGTTTTGTTGTCAGAACCTTGCCTGGGAAGTAAACTTACATCACCAAGACAAACACTACATATGAGAACTTTCAATTTCTTAGCAGCAGCAACTTCTCCAAGTTTGAGTTTAATTTGACGTTGAACTCCATCACCAACATCCCCAGTAGATGGCATAAGTTCTTTAATCGATGGTTCAGCTTCAATATTTATTACATCTTTGTTATCTGCGGTATCCTGCTCACCGTCATCATCATCGTCGTCTTCTTCGCTGTTGTCATCGTTCCCTCCCGAACTCTCGCCAGAATCCTCTTCGTTAGATTCTTGTGCATCGTCACCTATTTTGAAATCACTGTCATCGGAACTGTCGTCTAAGTCTCCAAAATCAAGTAATTGTTGCATATGATTTTCGACGGGTTTTACTTTACGTTTGCTTGGATCGCGTTCAACCATTGTACGGTAAAGAAAACTAGCTCCTTCAAGCGGGTCTTGTTCTGCCATGTTGGCGTTGTTATTCATCTCCATGTTAATTTTAAAGTTATTGCACAATTAAGATTTCACGGCGATTTAAAGTTTAGATAAAATTTACATTAAAATATTAAAATTAGGGATTACATTAAATATGAATGACTTACTTCGCGAAATGTGAAATTAAGTTCTTCTATAGTAAGTAAATTTCAACAACAGACGCCGCCAGTTTCAATTGATCGATTACTAACGGTGTTGCCAACACCAGATTCAAAAACATTTAAGCCATATATCAATAACTATTCGATACCCCCCATACATTGAAATACAAATTCTATAATTATGATAAAGCGGTTCTATTTATCTATCATAACATTCTAATTTTATTTCCAGCAATGTATTACACAATTACTAATGATGACGTCATACACCTGCCGACTCTTCGAACATCGTGTTTTCTTTGATGCTAATATCGGACAGATTTTAGAAACTTTAAAATAGAATAAATTTCAATATGTATTAATTTTACGAATCCCCAAATTAATCTTCTAATACATCACAATATACGAAAATTTCATTTGGTACAAAAAAAAATTCTAATACCTCAAACTAGTTCTATAAATTATAAAGATTTTTATTACAAAATTAATACAACTCAATGATTTCATGATTTTTTTTTTTTTTTCTTTTTCCATTCAGAAAAATGTTTTAGATGATAAATAATCACATTAAAGCAAAATTTGACAATGAAGTTTTTTCTGGTCGCTACGCACGCCAATGTTAACATATTTCATAATTTGATGCCGAGGATAATTCCTCACATACAAGAACACTACAAAAACAAATGCGCCAAAATTGCGATTTTGAAAATTAGCCAAGTAGTGTTTTTCGTATTAATTTCTGAATACCTTTTACCGATACAAATATTTCTTAATTTGAGAATTTATTAACATTTTCAGAAAATAATATTTTATAACTTTTAAACAGATTTAATATGAATTATTTGCATGCAATTATAAAAAAAAAAAAAATATTAAGCATATTTTTTAACAAAATATATCAATTTCATTTTTAAAATCAAAAATTCCTTTTTTCATTGTCAAAAATTAAAAAATTTTCAAGAAAGAAATGAAAGGTAATTTAAACTAATAAACATCTCAAAAAGTACATAAATAAATTTGTCTTATAAAAAAAAATAAATTATTGCAGTTTTCTTAATCTAATTTATTAACCCAGGTTACAACAAATTTGAATTTTTAGCCAAATTAATGCATACATATTTTAAAAAGTAATTTTAATTATGGAAACTGAGCTACTGAAATTAATAAGTATAATTAATGTGAGACTTAAGTTGAATAAATCTTTGAAACTCAATCTGTTTGTGTTTATCAGAGAAGTTATGCTTGTTCATATATAATACACTATTCTATTATAATATTAATTTTCTTGGATAACAAAAAATTATCAGTGTTATATTTAATTACATTAAATTTTTTCTACTAAAAATAATAAATGTGAGTTAAATTTCATTTCAAGAATAATTCAATATAATTTCATTAAATCACATTCATACTTTTTTTAATGAATTATAACTAATCATAATGGTAATCACTAACAACAGCTGCCTATTTGATAGTGTAAAAATTTATATTAAAAATCTCATATGACCATTTCATCACATATTTTTAAAATTCAGGATGAATTTTTTTTTATACAAGAAATATTTGCTATCACAATTTATTACCTAATTACAAAGATTATTGGAATTACTGGCAAAAATTTTTGAAATGATGAATATTTTGTTCCCAATTGCCCATAATTATAAAATATTTTCCAAAATACAAAAGAGTAACGTCATGTAACATTGTGATCATTATGATACTAAGATAAGAGTATATATATAAAAATACAAATTTTGATAGAATTTTAAAAAATGATTAAAATCTAATTGTTTTTTTTAAATCAATATTATTGCTTCACTTTGATTGTGTATTTATTAATGCCAAGATAAACAAAAACATGAAGATTATGAGTAATGGACTATACTTAAACTGGTACCCCCATTCACCAAACTTCCACACCCTGATTTTGAGCCTTGACAATTTTATTGTTTCACTTTGAAGGCACAATAGTTATTTTCATCCGTAGAACAACAATCAAGTCCAGTATACTTGTAACTATTTGCTTATACCTCAATAAAAATAAATAGTACTTAATCCATGGACAATAACACATGTATTGTATGAAGTTATATCAGGTTGTTTTTTTTGTCAAAAATATTTCTATATGTTATTAAATATGATAATGCAATTGATGGTAGCTTGTGTATAGGGACAGCAGAATTGCAGCAACCTATAATTTGTGAAATTATTCATAATATTCAATATAATAATATTTTTAATTCATCATTAATACTTGCATATATTATAAAACTTTCAACACTTGCATATATTATAAAACTTTCAATGTCATGTCAATAGCCAATTTCTAATTAATGAAAAATAACAAAAAAAAAACCTATAAAATTCCAACCTTCGCAGTTCCTATACTTATGTGCATAAGTCAAAGCTGCACATTTGGTAGCGAGAACGTTATCATTAATATAGTAGTAACTTATTATACAAGTGTAAGGTAATGTTGCTTTTTTTTACTAGGTATGATATGTACTTAGTGAAAAAAAAAACAACATTATAAAAATTATATATATAATTTTTAAAAAAGCAAGAATATAGTACACAGTTTTTAGGTATGATATGTACTTAAAAACTGTGTACTATATTTTTGAATACGATAAAGTGTGGAACAGATAAATATCATACTTCCAGCAATTCTGTAATTCCCAGACATTTTTATTTTACAGAAAATTTTAATTTAATCTTGGCTTCTTTTGCATTCTTAAGGAGGATGTTTTTGTTTATGGTATAGTCAAGTTTACATATATTTTCTTTCCATATGTTAGTTTCAATTTAATCCAACATTAAAACAATGATTAAAATTTTCTGAAACACTCCATAAATTTTAGCTCTGAGCTGTAACACTGAATATAATCCATTTAATTTAAATAGATTTTATACCTATTGGCAAAACAGTTGGATGAAGCATAACATATATATATATATATAATGGTTTCAGAGAAATGACAAAATAGCCATTGTTACTATTACAATACCAAAAGTGTAAAACCTATTTAGAAATATAACAAGCATAAATACATCAGATTTAAATATGTATGCATTCTTTAACTGACATTTGAAATGAGACTTCAAATAGAATTCCACAACCTTAAAGTAGAAGAATATTGCCGATATATTTTTCTAATTTGTACGTTACAACCCAAGTCCTGAAAATGATTACACTAATACCAGGTATGTAAAAATGAAACTGGAATTTGCCCACAGATGCAGCTAGCTGCCAATGTAGTTACCTCCGAACTGGGTCATTGGTGCCATTTTCTTGTTTTGACAGCTGATAAAATTTTCAATTCAGAAATAGAAGTTTCATACAACAGCACATTTTTTTAACAGAGTTGAACATGGCAAATTTTATGCCTAGAAACTATGATTTGTGGACAGCATAGATTTTCTGTTTATTTGAAGAAAACTGCTGCAAAATTACATCGAATACTTGACAAAAGCTTATGATGAGCATGCTCTCGGTAAATCACACTATTTTGAGTGGTATAAAAAATGGAAAAATAGGCGATTTTGACATGAGGAACTAAAAACATGGAATACCACTGATAAAGTTAGAAGACATTGAATTACAAGTATTATCAAATGCAAGAATAACTCAAAGATCAATTAAATGTGACAGGAGAAGTTATCCCTATGCATTTGAAAGCTATGGGAAAGATTCGAAAGATGGTAAAATGTGTTCCACATGAATTGAATGAAAGCAGAAAAACCATTTGAGAAATGCTGCTTTCCAGAAACTAATTTCTCCATCAAATTCTGACTGGTAATGAAAAATGGATATATTTGGAGAATTCTAGGCGTAGGATCATGGGTAACTCCAGACAAACCATCGACATCTAACTGCAAGCCCAAATCACTATGGACAAAAGACAATGCTTTTTGTTTGGTGGGATCAGAAGGGTGTGATCTATTATGAGCTACTAAAACCTAGCAAAACCAATTATACTGAATGCTACCGAGGACAAATGATCAATTTGAATTAAGTTTTGCATGAAAATGACCAGAATATCAAAAAAGACAATACAAAGTTATTTTGCATCATGATAATGCACCATCACAAGCAGCAAAACCAGCTAAGGAAACAATCAAGGAGTTATATTTGGAAATACTTTCGCATGCAGCTTACTTACCGAAATTGGCTCAATCCGATCTTCACTTATTTGCATCGATGGGATGCACATTAGCTGAACAGCTTCTCATACTAAATGAAAATGACTCAACAACCATTTTGCCTCAAAAGAAGAACAGCGTTTTAGCATGGTATCCACAAATTATAAGAGAGATGGAGTAAATGTATACTTGACAAAGGGCAATACTTCGAATTTAAAAAAAAAATTCATTTTCATATAATAAACGAGTATTTTCTATACATAAATTCTGGTTCCATATTTACATACCTGATATAAATAAATTTATGCAATTCCCTCTCTAGCTATCAAAAGATTACAGGAGATCTTCTAATTCTTTTGAGTAAAAATATCTGTACAGCATTCATTGTACGTACTCTGCTGGCCTTTTGAATTTTAAACTAAAATTTATCAATGCATTCAAATTTATCTATGTGTCAAAACAGAATAACAAATACTTTGAGAACAAGGAAGATTTTGTAAATATTTATTGAGTAAAATTCTGTTTCCAAATAAAACAAAGTCATACTTATTTATGAAATATTTGCCATATTTTCCTGTTGCAGCCACAGAGTATCGTGAACACACAGTATAGTAAGATTGTTAAAGCCTAGAGAGGACACTGCTATCTTTTTCACAAGTAAGACAAGAAGAGTTTGTGTATTGGGCAGTTGAATACAGAAGGTGTCTCTAAAATAATGCTCTTAATTTAATGTCAAGCTTGAAGTTAATTTCCTTCCTCCTAACAATAAATTAGTTTGTGTTATCATTTCCCTTTCTCTACCATCCTCTTTTAAAATATAATTCCTAGTAATAATTAAATACATCAAATTTCACTTAGATCTCATTTCTTTTTACATCGCCATGGGATAGTCTTATCACATGCTATCCTTAGCACACGATTGTGTTAAAGAACAATTTGATTTTGTTTTTAACATTCAAAATCTAATAACTCTTTTCTGAATGGCAATATAAAATATGTAGCTAAATATAATGACTATAATAAACATTATATTAAACTCATAAAAACATATTCACTAACCTGTTCAATGACGATTATTAGAACTATTCAATAATAAATATGTTTGTTAAAAGTAAAAATCAGACGAACCTTTTCACAACTCCGCTCTTAATCCTTATTAATTTAAGTGCCGGGGAAGTCGACATGCTTTTAACGCGACACTTTCATTAATAATAAAAAATTATTTACCACGTTTTCATAAATTTTAAAGTACAAATTTGTTTCCAATAATAGATTTAAAATTGATTTTCTGGATTCTATTTCACAATCTCTCAATGTACCCACATTCTCGGCTTATAACACGGTATTAGAAGAATTCAAATACGTAGATATAGACTCCGTATAAAGGAACCGTAATACTTATTTCAAAATGGCAACAAACAACATGTGAAATGTTCTGCACTTGGTTTACTATATTTAATTCTTTATGAACATATTTGGCTACTATTTAAATAATTTTAAAAAATTTAACCAAAACTTCATATATTTGTTGGTTTATAATGTTGTAATACAAGGATTGTTTTCATTAAAATCCTGTTTAAAATTTATTATGCTTTCATCAAATACAAAGGAAATAAAACTCGAACTCCATGTAATTTTTCAGATAAAAATTTTTCTATAATTATTTTCATATCCTATTTCTATTAGGTCACTTCTTTAATATACTTATCCCACTTTGAGTTCTTCAATTGTTTTAGGTAGGGAAAGCACATACATGCTCAAAACAATTGAAGAACTCAAAGTACGCATTTGAAATGCGCTTGCGTCGGTGACTGATCAAATGTTTCAGAATGCACGGCGTGAAATGGATTACCTCCTAGTGTTGTCCGAGTAACCAAGGGAAATCACATAGAACACTTATGACGTATGTATAAAAAATTTTGAAGTTCCGTGTACATTCTGTGTTAATTTTATCGGTAAATTATTATCTATTAAATAGTTATAGCCGTTTGTAATCGCTATATTCATTTTGAATTACCATGTACTATGTTCATATATATATAATTAGTTTCCTGTTTTAATTATATTAAAAGGCTCATTGGATTTTCAATTTTATATGGTAAATAGAAAAACTCTGCATTTTTAGAATACTTCCCGACTTTAAAAATATAATCGTTTTAAAAAAAAGGTCACATTATTACGCTAATTTACATTGATGTTAATAAATTTATCCTACATGAAAACTTATTCGTAATTGGAATCTTTTATATTAAATAAAATAGAGATGGCTAATAAATACATTATAAGCATTTTAAATATGATTAATAATAAATAGAGAGGAAAAATTAATCAAATTTTCAAAATACGTGCATGTGTATATTTCTTGATATTTATATTCGAGCGAAAAAAACCGAAGCAAAGGCAATATAAACATAAATTTATTGGAAAAGATATTGAATAAGAATAATCGTATGCTTAAAAAAATTAAAATTGGTTTTAAGTTAAACGAAAAGAATTCAAAGTCTAAAAGGAAAATAAGTAATAGCGGAAATTATTGGGGCCCGAGAACAAGATATGGCCATGCAGCGAACAAACGAAGTGTAACTGTAATCTAGACATTTGAAAAAGAAGAAAGAATATTCAAAACTACTAATAAGAGAGAAAGTCGGAAATAAGGAAGAATTGTTAGGGTATCCAGGAGGCGTATCACGCATGCTTGTCAAACAGAGTAAACCCTTGGCGAAAAGAAAAGGATTACTGGGGAATTTAATGTAAAATTATTTGAAACTAAATTTATTCTTCAGGTATTCATCTACAATGTTTTTTTCTTCGATTTATTTTTACTCTATCTCAAAGTAATCTGAAGTTTTGCTCCATTTTGATTACTTACCTAATTCATATAACTGGTTTTCTAGCAAATCGCAATAAGATGAGTGGGTGATACAGCAATGCATAACACAATTACTTATAAGTAAATATTTAAAATAATATTCTTATGATGCTTCAGAAAAGTTTTTTCTAATATATACTATTGTCTTAAAGAATAAAACTTTTCAAATACGTATTTTCATTCATGTTCTTTTTATTAAAATCTAAATCACCAGGGAATTCTGCAGAACTTATTCTTACAATTTAATTATATATATATATATATATATATATATATATATATATATATATATATGCTTTTTTTGCTATTAAAAGTTGCGCCAATCGACCTTAAATGCTTGTTGGAAAAAAAATTGCCAGCATGTATTAAAAGTGGAAGTTTCTTAATACAAAAATCAGCTGTGTGTTCTGAAATTATAACTCTATCAAATGCAATTGGTGGTGAAGGTTTTAACCCCATGCAAACGGCTGGCATCCAAGAATTGATGCTAAAGAGCCCTTTGGTTGAGGACGATTTGATCGAATTTATGACAGTTTATGATAATAAAGATGTCGATAATGACGAAGGTATTAACAGCTGATTTATTTCGCGAAGACTTGGAAATTTGCTACAAGTATGGAACAAAGTTTTCTAGCTCATTATTCTGACAATGAGAGTGCATTAAAATTTAACGTAATCTTAAGCTTTGTGTAGTAAGATATCGTGAATTATATGAGTAACTTGAGAAACCAGACAAACAGACTTGGTAACAAAAAAAAAAAAAAAAAAAAAAAAAAACAGAAGCCGTTAATACCGAACGAAATTTTTCATTTCTATCAAAGCCGACAGTTGCGCTAGACATATCTGACACAGCGACTGATGATAGCATTTTTGTCCAGTTTGTAACAAACGTGCATTCTTGATATCAAGTAGCGATAAATAGATGTTAGTCACTAGTTTTATTCCTAATTTCAATTTGAATTTTTATACATCGTATGTACCTATAGACTGAATTTTCACTATACACTAATTTTTTTTTTTTTTTTTTTTTTTTAATAAAAATTATTTTTTTTATAAATTTTTATTTTTTTTTTTTTTTGTAATAAAAATGAATTGTTTTATAAATATGTAATATAGATTTTATTATTAATTTTCTGCTCGATTTATTTTGGAAAGTATTTAGAGTTATTTTCCTCTTACATGATTTTTAAAGTTGTGGAACATATCCTCAAATTTACTATATGGCGCATGTAATTTTTGCATGGTTTTCCAAGGAACGTTTCTATCGTGTAAAAAAAAGAGTTAGGTATATATATATAACAAATACACTGTTAAGCAAAAATTTAGAACGAATAAAAAAATTAGCATATCAGTGGAACGAAGAGGCAGAGAGGACTACTAAACGACCAATAAAGGTATTAATTAGGTGATAATCCACGCCAGTGGTGTAAGCTCAGCATTTCTGGGAAAACGATTGCACGGCGTATGTCAGTTTAAGCGATTCGAGTTGCTACCTCAGTGTGAAATGTAGAACAATCAATCTGTCAGACGACATCGAGAGGATTTTACTAATATCAAATCGTTGGAACGAAAGAGGAAGGTTGAAGAGTGGCTGCAGAGTTACGGTTTGCTCACAGGATCGGTTCACGTCTTTGGAAAGAATTTCAAACACAAATAGCTTCCCGATAGCTCAGCAGCGGTCATCCACGAGCAACCATGCAAGCAGACGACCGCCATATTGCCCTACAGAACAGAAGGTACAAGCGGCAGACAGCAGAAAAAAACGCTAGACACATGAAGCAGGCGATTGGACGACCAATATCACGTTCTATCGTGACCTGGAGGCTACACAGTAGTGGTCTGTTTCCAAGACGACGACGACCTGTAAGGTGTGTACCTTTAATGCCTGCTCATCGGAGAAGGCATTATCTGTGGTTCCGAGAACACCAGAATTGGATAGATAATCAATAGGGTCGAGTTATCTTTACGGATGAGAGCAGGTGTAGTCTGAGTAGCGATCCTGGGAGCATACATATCTGGAGATAGTCGGGAAAGTGCAATAATTCCTCCAACATCTTCGGAAGACACAGGTTTGGAAGATGCTATGCTCTCGTTTGGGGAGACAACATGCTTGGTTGTCGTACCGATCTTCACATCTTTAAAGGATGTTCAGCCACCGGAGCCTGCTATTATAACGAGATTTTCCTTCCATTTGTGTGTCTTTTTAGAGGCTCTATGGGTCCGCAATCTCTTTCCATGGATGACAATGAGCAAACTCATTGCACAGCAGCTGTCGAAGAATTGCTGGACATTGAGAATATTGAACGCAAGGATTGGACGGGAAGGTCTACGGATCTAAACCCCATTGAGCATGTATGGGACTTTCTAGGGAGACACTTGGTAGTACGCAACTTTCCTCCAGTAACGATTCCGGAACTCCGATTGGCAGTAGAAGACGAATGGGCTGCAATGCTTAAACAACTCTTGACAACCTCATATTCAGCATGGCTAGATGGTGTGAAACCTTCATAGCAGCTTTTGTAGGGGAGATCCTATTGCGGTAGAAGACGAATGGGAGAATATATATATATATATATATATACCAGAAGCAAGAATTCCCTCTCCAAATTCAACATATTTATGTGAAGTGGTATTAATTAAACTTGATCCCTTTTCACTTGACATTGAAAGCTTGTCTTCATTTGTAAAAATGAAGTATTTTCTGATATGTCTATTCCCCCTTTATTTCCCTTAATTCTATTCTAAGTTTCCCAAAAATATTTCCTTAGCATAATTAATGTATTCAATCTAATATGAAGAAGCATGAGACACATTTGATTGAAAAGACACGACCCAAAGCTGGTTTTATTTCCGTATTGTTAATAATAATACCGGTAAAAAACGAGTTTTTGGACATGGCTTTTCTTTCAAACTACACACTTTGAGTAACATAATTTTTTATATCTTAAATTTTAAGAGCACAAGGGAACATTAAGTCACATTAAATTTATTCAATAATTAGTTTTTATAATTTATTTTATTACTTTACATTTATTAAATTTACCATCTATAATTAACAAAAGTGAGTTCAAGTAATGACTCCTTCACCTAGGCGACGGATTTGGTGACCATTTGACTATTTGGCGGGAAACTTGGCATAAAATTTAATTTTTTAAATAATTAGTTTTAATCAATTAATCTTTATTAATTATAATTAAATTATCGTATTGCCATCCAAAACAATCGTGTATAGAAAATTTCAACTCTATTGAGCACTTTAAAATGGGAGAAAAAAGCTTTTAAAATTTTGACCCAGACATACAATGTGGTAGAAGAAAACCTAATAAAAAGAAGAAAAAAAAAATACTATGTATTAAAATAAATCAGCTTCAGAAAAAAAAAAGCAAATTTAATTAAATAATAATAGGTAAAAGTGAATTAATTAATTCAATAATAATAATTTGTAAACTTGATTAGGTTTTTTTATTTAAATATTTTAAAAAATGAGTATATAAAATGGCGTTTTAAATCCATGCAATATGTAAATATTAATTAAGGGTTGAATGAACTTTCTTTTCTATTTCTACACTGAAAAATGCTTTTGAAACATAGCTCTATCGAATCAATTATTTTAATTTTAAATAGAGTATACGAGAGTAAAATTCAAATATGCTATTATCCCACAAATTAAAATACATCTATTTCCTAAATGCCAAGCTATAGACCTCTATTTTGCAATTTCCCCCCCTAGAATAGTTATAAATAAATAACAAAGAATTTTGAGAGGATCGAAAATAACGTTCAAGAATTTCAAAGTAAGAAATTAATTGTAATAAGTTATTGCTATAAAGTAAAATTGAATTAATGTATTTGAAATATTTTACTGCCATTGATATATTGAAATTATTATCGATGTGACTGTACATTCCATATGAGTGAAAATTTGAAAGTAAAATATTCTAAGTTCGACTGTTGGTGAAAAAATAATCAAATTGGTAGAAAATAATTGAACCATGTTTTTTTACATAAATTATTATAGTCAAATATTCTGAGATTTCTCCTCCATAATTCTTTCTATAATAGCATAACCCTTCACATGCTTTTTCTGTATATCAAATTATTAATCAATTCCAATCAAATGCTTAATATAATTTTTCATGCCAAAAAGACTAATAATACCAATGAGTCAAAAACTGAAATGTATTTCTCAATTTGAACTGTTAGAAGTTAACGCAGTGATAACCATGGCACAATTACTAAAACAGGTTTATTTACAGCAAATAAATATATATATTTAAAAAACTGTGCGTTTGGAGATTCGACAGCAATAGTGATGTGTTAATTCTGAGAACTTCGCTTTTCATTGCGCGCATGCGCAGCAAGAGCTTACATGGCGCGGTACAATCTGTTCTAAGTTGGGGGGGATGAAACCGTAAATATGCATTGATATCCAACAAGAACAAAAAAATGTTCAGACGCTAATTCAACAATGGTTTGACGAAAGTATCATAAAACCCAGCTCTTCCGACTATTTTACTCCAGTGGTTCTGAGGAAAAAGAAAAATGTTTCTCATCGTTTTTGTGTTGACTTGACAAATTAATGACGAAATTATTAGGGACAGATATCCTCTTCATCTCGATGATGATATCATTGACTCTTTGATAAATGCTAAAGTGCTTACTACATTAAATGATTCAAAAAAATCACGCTCCAATAGAAGTTGTCTGGGCAAAAATATACTTCTTGTGTTGTTCCGATTGGATCATATGAATTTCTTTAAGCTCTCTTTGGATTTTATGTTTCGCCAAATTTTTTTCAAAGGTTCATCACCAATATTTTTCGAAACCTCTTCTAAGATAAAAGACCGCGGTAGCCTAGAGGTCATAGTCGAGGATTTGAGGCCTGTGGTTTTCGTAGAATCGTAGGTTCGAGCCTGGATGCCACAAAAGACCCGCCGTGTAGCCGGGGCGATACACGTTAAATCTGTCAGGGTTACTAAATCCTTTCGTTAACATGGGGAGGAAGTTTGGAGAGGTAGGTTCCAGGTCAGGTATCTTCCTCGTCACTTGACCGAGGTTCAAAATTACAAGGTCCGTCTCCAATAGCCCTCGTGTTGCTTCTAGAGCGAAGCTAATAAAACCAAATCAAATCACAGATAAAACTCATGTAATTTATATGGATGATATCATAATACCCTCCATAGATAAATCATTTAATTAAATTGTATATCTAAAAATTGAATTTTTAGATATACAATACAGGATAGTACAATTAGTCAATCTTCTTCCAAAACTTCTGCCATTCAAAACTTTCCAATTCATGAGACCCTAAGAGATTCCGTGGACTAACAAGATGTTTTTAAAAATTTATAACTCAATATTTACTTATTGTGAGTGATCTGCTCCACAAAAATATTCCTTTTCATTTCGATGAATCATAACAATTTAAACATTTTTTTCTCTGTATCTTCTACAATATATTTTTCAATAAGGCTCAAAATTGGAACATCATACTGATACAAGTTCTCATGCATACCTCTTCAACAATCCGCTGATGACAAAATTTGGGAATCCTATAACTGGAAACTTTAATAACTTGACTCACAAATGCTTTTATGAGGGAAAAAATAGCATGAACAAATTTTCTCGTCTCGCAACTTTTTTTAAATATTGCGTGTCCATAAAATATTATGCCATGAATATATAATATCCCAATTAATAATAATAATATTTATATATATATATATATATATGTGTGTGTGTGTGTGTGTGTGTGTGTAAGATAAGGTAAATAATTTATCAATAAAAAACACAAAAAGAAGAGAACAATTTAAAACCAAAATCAACAAAAAAACAAAAACATTTATAGAACTAAGTAAAAAAGTTGAAACTGAATCAAATTTGAAACTAAGAGATGAATAAAATTTGAAATTAATTAGAACCAATGAATAAATCGAATAATTCGAATACCCATCAAAACAAAACATGCATATTCAGACTGGGGACTGAATTGTGGGGTTAAATTAGTTCTATGGAACCAACCCTCCCCCAATGCATCTTGTTGGGTAAAATTGGATTACTCCAAAATTCAAATTGTAATTTAAAGAAAAGAACCAATAAACAAAGAAGAAAAATTGAATGGCGAGATATTTCAATTACTAATTATTTTCAAAAACAAAAAAAAAGAATTTTTTTTTATCCAATTAAAACTTATCCATTTAAAATTATCTTTTTAAAATTATCCGATTAAAATTATCCGATTAAAATTATCCAATTAAAAATATCCAATTAAAAATTATTCAATTAAAAAGTATTCAATTAAAAATTTAAGATTTTTAGTCCTCTACAGATAGATAGCTATATAACTGATAGATAGCTGTTATATATATAGCTATCTATCTGTAGAGGTCTAAAGTCGCCGTCGTCTAAATCTTATCGTCGGGTTCCATGGTGATTTTAATGCTTGTACTAATGCAATGATGAAGCTTGATATTGAATCCCTATTTTATTTATGCAAAGACAAAGGAAGAGTATTTACAAAACTTCTATACACAAGTCGATATACTTTAAAGAACTAGTTCATCAGATTAGACGGATGATAATCCAAATTTGTGACATATTGACGATGGGCATTGAATTGTTTTGGGCTTTCGGAGTAAGGCTTTACTGTTATTCACATCAGGAGGTAAAATCACGATCCAACGCCACTGAAGGAAAGAGCACTAAAGGGCTAAAAACGGAAGAAAGATGACAAGCGAAAAGTAGAGCTGAGCTACGCTGAGCGCTACGAGGTTTTGTTCAAAAATAGAGGGCACTGTGTGAGCTAACACATAACACTGATACGTGGTGCCATCTGTCGAGAAAACGAGGAACTTGTTTTACAATATCATTGAAAATGCAACTAATAAGCTGATAATTAGCTGGAAAATCCTACATAAATTATATATAACTTCAGATGCACTTTGGTAGAATCTATTGTTCATATCTATCCACTATGAATTACCGGGACAAGAGACTTTTTACTTTCATTAAACAGATGAGGATTCAGTTAATATTCTGACAATTATTTTGATTGCAACACATTACGTCAAACTGTCGATTCCAACACATAAAATGGAGAGTGAATAATTCGATATAAAAACCAACGTTTTTAAAAACAATGTTTTTATATGGTGGCAAAGTTTATTAAAGAAAATTATTGAAATATTAGTTAAAACTATTAGTTATTTTTAACTTTAAAATTTACTTAAAAAGAGACATTTGTGAGCGTATTAAAAAAATTCATAATACTCATAAAATCAAAACATGCATTTGAATGTTTGTAAGTCATTCTATTAAAAAAATAGTAACCAGAATTGAGAAAAAATTATTGTGATAAGACACGGCGCCAAATATTGGAATCTTTCTTTCTTGCGAATGATTACTGACTGAAAATCAGCAACCTTTACTATCTCCTCTTTGTGAGTTTTACGATTCCTCATGTGGCTTGAGGGGGGAGTGCCCGGTGTCCCCAGAGGGGGAAAGAAATTTTTTCCTCAATCCTAAAAGCGCCAAGGGGAAAGAATAATTTGAATTATTAAAATTATTGAAATATTAGTTAAAACTTGTCACAAATGTCTAAATATTGCATTGTTAGGCGAGTACGAACGATTCCCAAAATTTCAAAGCTCTAGCTTGATGGGAAGTTGGATAAATTAACGATCAAAAATTTGATGACACACACACACCAAGTGAAATTCAGAAAAACGTTTTAAAAAGTGCGCATTCTTCATGTGATGCTTTGGGAATTTAAACAATGCAATTGTGCTTAGGCAACAGTTGAAAAAAAATATGCAATGTGTACTGCGAAGGACTAATAAACGATCATGCAGTAAGAAATTCTGTTCTGGAGACAAGATCTTGAATGGTGATACATGACAGGGACACCATTCCGACCTTATTGGCAACTTCTTAAGGCAATATTGAAGCAAAATCCCCTCTTCAGTCGACAAGAGATACAGCAGAAAGGATGAATACATCCCAAATAATAACAAATGGATGCAATTGAGAACCAGAAAAAGAAGGAATTTTCTGAAGTGGTAAAGATAATTTTCTCATAAAATAAACAATAGAAAAAAGGGTAGTTTTAATATTTTTTAAGACTACCCTTTAAATAATAATTATAATATTTAAATAGTGTAGTTGATTATTAATAAAACTTATAAACTGTACTTTAGAATTTTTAATGCTTCAAAAAGGCTTTCACGATGGTGATGCAATTATAAGCAATGCAACAGCGAAA
Organism: Nephila pilipes; assembly: GCA_019974015.1. Classification (NCBI taxonomy): domain Eukaryota; kingdom Metazoa; phylum Arthropoda; class Arachnida; order Araneae; family Nephilidae; genus Nephila; species Nephila pilipes. Next base: position 836,361 of record BMAW01027963.1, read on the forward strand.
AATACCATCAATACTTTCTTTTGATAAAAATTAAGCTCAAAGATTTTCAATATACAAGAGTATCACAAGCATTTATCTGGTTGATTACACATCATCCTTCTCAACATAGGAATTTATAATTCTTTAGAGGCCGGAAACTCCATAGCTGCTCAAAATCTTTACAAAAGTTAATACGTTATATCAAAAGTTTATTTATCACTAGATGGGAAACTAGCTTCTTTATCAGTAAATATCAATCAACTAGCTGGAGTACTCATTCTTCACACAAATGAATATTTAAAATTAATATTAAAATGAAAAATTTTATAGTGGCTATTCAAAATGATTCATCTAATTTCAAAATTCCATGTTTTCAAAAATAAATGACACAGAATGATAAGTAATACACGAATACAAAGTAAAACTGTAGAAATTTCCTATTGTGAAATAAAATAGATGGCTCTCGTGTGTTCTTCTTGAAGCTATAGTTATCTCCAGCATTTAACGCCAGCCTGTAGTGTCATGTAAGTGTCATGTAAGGGGCGAGTGTAAGATGTCCCTCACACCACCCCGTCAGAGCAGAATCAGTGTCAGTGTGGAAGAGAGCGAGAAGCAGAAAGTGGAGGAAAAGAGAGCGAGAACGAAACGTCGCTTTTAACCTGGAATAGGTGGCGCTGCATGAGCTATCACATGACGCTGATTCGTGGTGCCATCTATCGAGTATCTGAGGAACTGGTTTTACAGTACATTGGAAAATAAAACTTATTCTTTAATAATTAGCAGGAAAATCCGACAGAGTTCGACCCCACCAAATAGAGCTGGCCTCCAGTTGTACTGGAATTTGCAAAACTTCACTAATTATATTCTGTTAAATTTAATTTTTTAATTGATTTGATTTTATAAACTTCACTAATTATATTCTTTCTATTTTTGTTTTATTAGTTATTTTGAAAATTATTTTCAAAATAACTAATAACACAAAAATAGTAAAAAAATGAATTTCAAATCTTTTCAATATTCTACACGGAGCAAAATATGTAAACAATTTTTTTAACACTTTATCATATAGGAATGATAAAAACACTGATATAAAGCAGCATAAAATGTAAATAAGTATACATAGAAAATGTAAATAACACAAGACAATACTTAGTGCATAAAAAGAAAATAACATACCATGAAATTAAATCAAGCGAGCTTCACCAAATAATATTTATCTACGTTTGATATTAAAATGGTGTTGATAGAAAAATGCTTTATCATATCTGTTTTTCGTATTCTGAAGCTGTATCACATCCGCAGTTTTTTTTTTTTTATTATTATTATTATTTTTCTATTCTTGTATAATTTTCCAACTTTTGACTTGCATTTCTTTTATGTTCTTCTTAGTATCTTTCTTTGTAATTCTGTTTTTTTTCTATAGTTGTAAATGTGTAAGACTGGACTTTCAGACAATACTTTCTTTAACTTTTCGAATGCTTCTTTCTGTTGTGTTCTAAAAACAAACGGTTTTCTTTCCTTGTGATGTCGCTTAACGGTTTCGCAATTTTCGAGTAATCCTTGATGTATTTTTGGAAATATCCTGTTAATCCTAGAAAACTTCTGAAAATTTTGCAACTGCAAATGTCTTTGCGACTGATGGCTTGATGATTCAATTATTTACTATGTAGCCTAAAAATTCAACTTTTCGTATTAGAAACTGACACTTCTTGAATTTTATCTCCAGCCCATATTTCTTTGCAACTTCGAACACAATTTTAAGTTTTTGGAAATCTTCCTTTTCATCTTTTGCTGGAACAATAAGGTCATCCATATAGCTTACTAAAATTATTTTATGTGTAAGGTCTCTGAAAATGCTTGTGACAAATCTCTGAAAAACACATGGACTCGTGCTTATCCCTAAAGGAAATTTGTTGAACTCGAACTGTGCACCTGGAACAATAAAAGACGTGAATTTTCTGCAACCTTCATCAACGCTGACGTGGAAAAAAACAGTTTCGTAAATCTGACGTGGAGTAAACTTTTGCTTCTTGTAGCTTATCTAAAACATCTTTGATGAGAGGTAAAGGAAATTTATTTTTCAATAGTTCCTGGTTGAGTTTTCGGTAATCGGTGCACATTCTCGAAGCTCCATCTTTCTTTTTGACCATTACGACTGGACTGGCGTATTCTGATGAGCTTGGACGTATGATGCTTTCTTTGAGCCATTCTTCTATTTGTTTATTTACTTCTTCTCTTTCCGTAAATGCTAATCGTCTAGGTGATTGACAAACTAGTTCATAATTTTTTAGAATAATTCGCATGGTGACATCGGTGCTCTCCGTCTTTTGAGGCTTGTAGCTTTCTATCATTTTCGTAAGTTCTTTTTTGATCTCAGGATCTCCTATGTGATTCAGTTCTACTTTTTCAACGTTTTCAGCTAGTATCTGCATTAAGAATGCTTGATTTTCATATTTAACAAATTCTACACCATTCTTTGTGACGTTGACTGGATCTCGTTCTAAAATATCTGAACCTATGACTGCTTCGAACTTTTCAAGATAGAACATTTTGATGTTAAACTTTCAATTTACCATATACAAGTCGGTCAACAACAAGAGACTGTAATCTCACCTATTTGATATATTTTTTACGTATATGACTTCCCTCAGAATCCCTATAATAGCCTCTGTTTATTTGCAGATGACACAGCAATCCTTCCCCAAGAAAAAAATCCTATCAACGTAAAAGATAAATTACAAGATCACCTAAAAATAGAAGAGTGGATGACACTTTGGAAGATTGCTAGAAACACTAATAAAACTATAGCTCTCATATTTAAAAAAGATTGCACCCACCTCCTAATAAAAACTCAAATTTTTTAATGATCAAATCCCTTGGGACTCTGAGGTCAAATATCTGGGATTTATCTTGGACTCCAAACTCACCTTCAAACTTTATATCCAATCAATTACAGACAAATGCTAGACCAAAATCCATAACTGTATACCTTTAATTGGCAGAAATTCAGTACTAACTCTTGGTAACAAAGCCCTTCTCTATAAACAAGTAATCTGCCCTAACCTACTTAATGCTTCCCCCACTTGAGGCCATGTTCCACCTACTCACGTTTAAAAAATTCAGATCCTTCTAAATAAAATCCTCTGCATGATTACTAACTCACCTTGATATGTCAGAAATTCTGTCATATATAAGGATCTCAATATTCTACCCTATTAATAAACACATCAACTATCTCTTTAAGAAATTCCATAATAGATTAACAAGTCATACTAACCCAGCTAATTTTTCCTTTCAATAATAGAACCCATGCCTTACTCTACTAATTCTGCCATAATTATTTCTATCTAATCCCCCCATAACACTTTGCATTCCAACAAGGCTCGTTCAATAACCTCTTTCGGTTAACCCTCTCACTTCAAGACCTCCATCATCATCTACTCAGCTGATCATCAGCTGTTTTTTTGCCCTGTCGCCATCCCTACCTCCCCTCTCTTGAATTACACTCTGTAACAAAAAAAAAAAAAAAAGAAGGAGTTGCCCGATTGTAATGAATTTCGTATGCAAAGACATTTGGATCGAACATGCAAATGATTAAAATTTGGTATCCAATGAATGAATAGCGGGAGCTACAGCGCATTGGAACTGCTCACTCAGCAGGTTATATAAAAAGCGATTCTCAATCTGATGGTCCAATTTTCTGTTGCATTGCAATTTAGGATATCTTTCAACGAATGAAAAAAACGCCTTGCCGAAGGATTCAAGCTCATTACGAGCAACTGTCAGAGTTTGAAAGAGGTTACATCATTGAATTGAAAGAGGAAGGGAGTGCAAATCGGAGAATCGCTCGTCATATGGGTCGAAGCGATGCGACGATTAGAAGATGCTGGCAAGAATGGTTGGACAACGGCAGATTTCAGCATCATGTTGGTAGCGATAGACCTAGGGCCACAGCAGATCGGGAGGACAGAGTGATTGTCAGATCATCTGTCACAGCGCCTGATTCATCGTTATCAACCATCAGACGGGCAACCCACACACGCGTATCCACTATGACCATTCACATATGGCTGATAGAGCGAAATCTACGCTCGTATGGACTGCTGCGTCACCTGCCACTCACGCCTGCACACTGTTGAGACAGATTACAGTGGTTCTTAGCTAGATCAGGTTGGAATGATGCTGACTGGAGACGTAGAGTGTCTAGCAACGAATCTTGCATCCAACTGTGTCCTGACGATCATTGAAGACGTGTCTGGAGACGCTCAGGGCAGCGTGCCGATCCTGCTTTCACTATTGCACAACACACAGACCCTCAACCAAGAGTTATGGTATGGGGTGCCATTTCCCTTTATATCCAGACCCCTTTGGTCGTCATTAGAGGCACACTTACAGCACAACGGTACGTCAACGACTTCCTAAGACCTGTTTTGCTACCGTTCCTTTTGCAGTACCCTGGCCTTATTTTTCAGCAATATAATACCAAACCACATATAGCATGTGTTGCTATGAACTGTCTTACAGCTTTCCAAAGAATTCCTTGGCCAGCCAGATCTCTTTCCAATCGAGCATGTCTGGGATATGATTTAAAGGCGACTGCATCTACTAGAGAATGTTGATGACCTTATTCGACAGTTTGAGCAAATTTGGCAAGGAATACTGCAGGAAACTATCCAGGAGCTTTATCCATCTATGCCACGTCGTGTGGCAGCTTGCAATCAAGCTAGAGGTGGGTCAACACCTTATTGAGCTCGTTACTTTGTAATTATGTAACTCTGAAATAAATCATTCATTTTTTCTGAAATTTTAATCATTTTCTATTCTGCGGGCCTGGGTAGATGTTTAAATTCATCCTCGTGTTCAACAAAGCATGATTGGACAAATCCCACTGCATTGATAGGTGCATTATCATTCTGGAAAATGCCATCTTGGGCGGTAACAACGTTTGCATCATAGAATGGACTTGGTCAGCAAAAAATTCTTTATACTTCTTCCCAGTGATCCCTCCTTTCAGAGTCATGATTGATCCAGCAGAAGACCACGAAACGGCTTCCAATATCATGACAGATCCACCTCTTTGCTTGACATTTGGAATTAGACAATAACAAAGATACGCTTGAGAAGGTGTCCTCCAAACGTGCACTAATCCTGTTGTAGGGAAAAGTGGAAAAGACGATTCGTGAGACCATATTACATTCTTCCACTTATCAGTCAACCAGGTTTTGTGAGTATGATACCACTGTAGGCGTCGTTTGACATTAACATCAGTAACAAGTGGCTTGGTAATGGCTGCTCTGCCGTAAATGTCCTGTTTATGAAAGTGCCTTTTAATTGTAATCATTGACACTGGAGAATTCCAATGCTGATTAAGCTCTGTGGTCACTTTTGCTGCAGTTCTTCACCTTTCAGACAATACGATCCGCTTCATTATCCATCGGTATTTTTCACTGAGCTTCTCTTTCCGTCCACTATTTTGCTTTGTCGAGCTTGTCTTGCTGTGTGTATGCCGTCTTAACTTTAAGCACCGTACCTCTAAAAACGACTAAAAGTTGGTTTCGGTCACACTTTCTCCAGCTAGATGAGCTCCTACAATTTGGCCTTTTTGAAAATCTGAGAGGTTCCACATTTTACGCTTTTGAAAAAATCCCCAGATTTGCAGAACTTCAATAATGCTACCACATACTACCAGAATACATACATTTCTATTTATATATAAAAAAAAACCTGGTTGCTATTATTATTTTTTTAATGCTTGCGAAGCACATTCAAAAATGTCACTTTTATTCACAAGTGTTTCCATCATTTTGATAACCACCTGCATGTTATATGCAGGTGGTTATCAAAATAATGGAAGAAGCATACATTTTATTATCAATAATAACCTCACTTTTAAATCTGAAGAGTTTACACAAAATCAAATAATCAGTTAATTATTTAAAAACTATATTTAAAAAAATGACAAAAATATTAAGTATATAAATGACTTTTGAAAATCGAAACAAGTAATACCACTCAGCTAAATGATGCTTTAAAAAGCCGAAAATCAAAGAAACACTAATAACAAAAAAAGAAAACCAAAATAACACTTTTAAATTATTACTGAAAATGAAAGCATCACCTAGCAACAAACGTTGCTCTTTATTACAATTACTAATAATCTGGCACCACAGAAATCTTCAACGAGTAAAATGTTTTTTACTGTTTCATAAAATGTCTAAAAAATAATTTGGGAATCAACAGAAACCCTAAAATTAACAGCAACCATTTTTCTGTTGCCATCTGAGAATCATAGGATATCGTTTCCTTTTTTGAGAGTCGTTAATCGGTAAATTTCAAATAAATATTTGGGAGAAAAATTTTGCGGATACAGTTATTTTAAAATTTAATCTGAAGACATTTACAGAAATTATCTACGATACCATATTCTTTAAAAAAAAAAAAAAATACAGTCTCACGTTATCAAAAGGTAATTTTTTTTCAAAAATTGTCACAATGCACTTTGTATTGTATTTTTATAAAATAAATTATGAAAAATTGACATGAAACTAATATAATTATTTCAAAACGCTTCTGCCTCGTGATTAATAACTTATCAAAAGAAAGCGAAAATGAATTTCTCTATAAATTACGAAAATTACAGATGTATTTATTATAGCAAAATTTAATATTTCAGTAGTTTCGACTTTGAGAATAAATAAATGCACTGGTAAAATATTTTATAACGGAAGCAGATGGCGCAACGTCATAAAATAATAGTTATCATTTCCGTTTAATAAAGTCTGTGACTGACCTCCATACCTTTTCGACTAATATTTTGAGAGCTTTATAAATTGTATAATTTTCATAAGTGATGATAATTAGATACTGTTTGCAGATTCATAACGTTTCGAGTCTTTGAACTGCTTGATTGAGAAACCTGAAATTCTTTCAAATACTGCAATGAACAGAACAGAAGGACTCGTTTTAAGAAAAAATGCTGTTGCACTAAATACAGAAAGATCCAATAATATTGATGATGAGCTTGAAAAACATCACTTAGATGAACAAGAAGAGGAAGATGTAGATTCCAAAGAAACCCGTCTTACTTTAATGGAAGAAGTATTGCTTTTGGGTTTGAAAGACAAAGAGGTATGTTTACATTCTGGTTACGTCACTGTCAAATATAAATGTACTTGGTGCGTTTGTTATTTAATTAACATGCTGTGGAATTAAAATTCGTTATATTATTGAATTTCACAATGATACTATTTTGTAATATGATAAAAATGGGAACTTTTTGCTATCATATTTAGAAGCCCAAGTCGGCATATTTTCATTTACAATCTGCAGACAGCACACAAAATATGCTTACCAAGAAGATCGAATTATCACTAATTTATCATTACATGTACGTGTTTCTTTTATTTTTCTCATATGACATGATGAAAGACCATAAAAATACACTTAATCTCGTACATTATTTGTATTTGTACTTGGTAACCTCGTACATTATTTGTATTTGTACATTATTGTTTTTACACCTTAGTCTCTTTTTATATATATAGATTTTCTATTAGCAAAAATGAAGTTTAATTTCTTTTCTGATTGAGGCTTTCATTTGTTGTTAAATAGAACTGAGATATGTGTTAAAGAGGACCTAATTGTTTATTATTTGATATCTACTTTTAATGTTTTTGTCTTTTTACTTTGTTAATATATTTTATGTGAGTTGTTAGCACATATTTGAGTCAAAATAAAATAAGTATTTTTTGCATGTTGAGTATTTGAGTGAACCTTCTCTAATAACAAATGTATTAATTAGTATGAATTAGATTTAAAGAAGTATTCTGTGATCTTTTACATATATGGTAAATAATAATAAAATGTTATAAAAAATTAATGGCATTGATATTTATTTTTGTATTTATTGTTCTGATGAGTCAGAATTTGTTTTTCTAAATTTATTTTGGAGCTATATATATAACTGTTGTTTTATTACATTATTTTATCTCTGATAATTATTTAAAAAAGGTAATAGGTATTTACAACTGAGAATCTCAAGCCAGTAGATTTTTTAGAATAATTTCATGCTTATGAGTAAAATTGCAATATTAGTAATTCAAAGAAAGATTTTTTCGTTATTTATTGTAAGAGTACTAGATTTTATTGAAGTATTGGGTATCGTAAACTGTCTTGCATATGTATATAGTGTAGTAAAACTAGGAAATTTCAAAAAATCTATGAAGAAAAATTATCAATTGAAGATTTATTATTCTCTTAAAAACATAGGTGCTAATATAAATCAAGAATTGTTAATATTGAAAACTCTTGAAATGAAAACAGTTATATTAGATCTATAGAAGATTATAAGTTTTGGATTGTGTATTATGTTGAGCTTATAAATGTTTTTATTGGGGAAAAAAAAAGCAATTAAATTGATTACAGGTTGATTTTATTTTAACCTGTCTTAGATATAGGAAAGAAAATCTCATCTAAAATCATGTTCGGTGTGCTGAATCAGCAACCCTTGTAATACAATCCTATTGAGATTTTTTTTTTAAATGTAACCCTACTTTTAGTGTGAGTTGGTGCAATTTTATTTTCCATCGCCAAGGTGTGGACTAAAATAGGATTTTACTCTGATTGCATTGTTGAGTTTTATATCACATGAGATTAGATTCATTTAATATTTTTTTAAAAAAAACTTAACAAAACCTGGAGAAACATATATTTAAAGCTATACTCTGTAAAAATATTAGATAGTTCAGTGAAACAAATTCAAATTCCAAAATATAAGCAGTATTTAATATTTGTGGAATTAATATTGAATATTTACTTTTATTTATGGAATGAAAAATGACTTACAATGTTTCATTCTAAATATAAAAAAAATAAAAGAGATTTGGTTTTATTAACGTCACACTAGAAGCAACACGAGTCCTATTAGTGATGGACCTTGTAATTTTGAACCTGAGTCAAGTGACGAGGACAACACTTGAGCTGGAACCTCCTCTCCTAACTTCCACACCATGGCAATGGGAGGACTTTGGGTCTCGACAGATTTATGTCCCGGCTACATAGCAAGTCTTTAGTGGCATCAAGGCTGTACCCCACAACTCAATGAAAACCAATGGCCATGAGTCCGATGCCTTAACACTAGGCTACCACGGCCACAAAAAAAAAGTAAAGAGTGAATGAAGATGTATTAAATTTATTTAATTTAAAAAGGTTGCAGGTTAGAAAGAAGCCCACTCCATTGGTTATTTAAAATGAATCTCATTTTGTATTAAAAAACTGTTCCTTTTTACATCATGAGAAGTGAATGAAAGCTTCTATATCTGCCATTTTTTCAATAATCTAACATAACATTATTGTGTTTATTCTATTGGTTAGTATAAATTAAAATATAATAAATTAAATATAATTTATGCAAAATTCTTATGGGGTTTTAATTTCTGCGGGAAGAATTTTTCATTTCTTTATGAAATATCAATAAAATATCTGTTAATAAATTTTGTAAAATTAAATTATCATGAAAAAGAGTAATTATTTCAAATATTTTAAGCAATATTCAAACTATATCATTTTTATTTATACAACAAAAATAAAAATTATAAATTTATTAATTTTGTATTATATAATTTATTTTACTTTTTTTTTAGGGATACACTTCTTTTTGGAATGATTCCATATCATCTGGATTACGGGGCTGCATTTTAGTGGAACTGGCACTAAGGGGTAGAATAGAATTAGAGAAAGCTGGTATGCGGCGCCGTAGTTTATTAATGAGAAAAGTCCTTATAAAAAATGATTCTCCTACTGGTGATGTTTTACTTGATGAAGCTTTAAAACACATTAAAGAAACAGAACCTCCAGAAACATTGCAAAGTTGGATTGATTATTTAAGTGGTAATTTATGTTAAATTTTGCTTTTTTAGATAAGTTTTAAGGAATGTGATAAATTTTTATTCTTTTGTTCTTAAAATAGCTTTGATTCATAACCTATTGTAAAAATATTTGAAATATTAATGAATGACAATGTGTTTTTCCATGAAAATATTTTGAAAAATATATTATTGACATATTAATTGGCAAATTGAATGTAAATATGCTTTATAAATATCATTGAATATCATTTTCAGATTAAATACATATGTATGTTTCTTATGAAAATATTGCTTACAAAAATTTGTTTGAAAAATTGTTTAAATGAAATGATCATTCACAATTGCAACAAAATACATAATTTTTTGTACATTCTGATACTAATGGAATTCTAAGGATATTAATTATTTTCCTTAGGAAATCCTTGTGTAAATTGAAGTTTTCATTCATCTGTGTTAAAAAAAACATTAAACAAAGCAAATTTCGATTTTTTAAAAGATATTAGGTACTACTTACCAGATAAAAGGCTGTGACTTGTTAAACTCTTAAAAATTTATTCAAACCAAAGAATAACTTGGAACAACCTTATTTTAAATTTAAATAAATTTTTATTTTCTTTTTAAAATTTTTTATATGGATCCTGTGCTTCATTTTCAGATGCTAATTTCTATGTTTTAAGCCAGCTTTTTCAAGCTGTCTTGATATTTATACTTACTGAAGCACCAGTTCTTTGTAAGGGTGATTTTAAAAGTCAACATTCTACCTAGCATGAGATCCTGTATCCAACACAGTGCAAGCCAATATATCATAAAAAAAATATTAAATATGAATTTTTATTTGTAATGCAAAAAAAGCTCTTAAGCAAAGCCTTCTTGATCATTAAATTGTCTTAGAATTGTTATTAAATTATTATATTCACTAATAAAAAATAATTTATTACTATAAGTAATAAATAGTTATAACATTAAACTATGAATAAAGATTAATAAAGAACATGAAGAGCTTCTTGATAAGCAATATTAAATGTCCTTCTGTTCATAGCAAAGATATATAAATTTTCTGCACAGCACTGTAGACTCTCATACAGCTTGTAAAAGGTCTTCCTATTATTTCTAAAACTTTCCATAAATCCACATATTTGTGTTTGTTTTTGCTGTAATTTTATAGCTTTAGTTTCTCATTGAATAAATGACAGCATTTGACAAAAGATAAACAGAACACGCTAACAATGTTGCCAAAACTAAAATTTACTTTCACTTTTTGAAAGATTCTTTTTTTTTGGGGGGGGGGGGGGAGACATATTGGGGGGGGGGATTGTAATTTTGCTGTAAAAATAAACAATGAATAAATATAACATCTAAAAAAAAAAAAAAACTCCATTAATAATAAATTGTTAGAAACTTAATAGACCATCATGTCATTAGGTAACTTTATATGTACCCGAGATATGCGTAATGGAGACAAAATCTTGCTTATTTTTCACTTCAGCATTTAATTTTAAAAAAATCAAAAGTGAATTTCAAAAACATCTCTTCAAGGTACACATCATCATGACCTATGGTTTCAGTATATCAAATTTCATACTTCAGGGTCATTCCTCTTTTTGTGCTGCATGTAAATACAAACTTTTCCTTTTATTAATATTGATTTGGTCTGGAACAAAAACTAATATAGCTCTGTTATTTTTTAATTGATTTCAAGAAATAAAATTATTTTAAAAATCTCATTAAAATGGGAATCTTTAGATAAAAAAAAAATTAAAGGAAAAAAATTGCTGCATCTTCTGGGAAAAAATGTGAAAAGGAGAGTGGTAAAGGAACTATAAAACTATTACTAACAAGAAATTTTTTCTGCTAATATGCTTATGATTTCTCCCACTTGTCACCAAAACAATTCACGATGCAATCAATTGGTGTGGATTTGTATAATGCACAAACTTTCAAATTTATTCATGATATACTGTAACCAATAGTCAGAATAGATTAACTTCTTCATTACTTTTCTTTGTTAATATCATTGTGCTTTTAACAGGAACTGTGACAAAGAATTGTCTTCTTGCATATTATGCCAAAAATCCATTGTAACAGCAGTGTTTTTTCACTTTGAAAACATTCATATGTTTCTCAATTAAAACTATTTATTTTCATACTCTTAAATATTAGAACCTTTTAACTAATTATTTTCCCACCCCTACTTTAACTGAAACACAGATTTAATGTATATAATTGTATGGTGAAAGGCAGTGATTATTTTCAAACTGTATAATTTCCATTTTTATTTACACTGCTGATTAAGAGTTTTTGTCACTTTTTTTTTTTTTTTTTTGCATGGCATACAACTTCCTGACTTGTAAATTTAAATATGTGCCTTTCTGTGGAAAAAGATTTTGTTTTTGTAGCAATTTAATAGTTTCCTCTGTTGTAGACCAATCCCTCACCTCATTTTTAGAAATTGAGATTAAGATGAAAAAAGGCAGAAGAAAAATATCAATATGCTGAAACCAAATGCTAAGTTGCCATGAAGTATTAGCTTTTAGTTATCAGAATATGGCAACTTCTATTAATGTGCATATAATTCATAGGTATTTTATGATATTTTAGATTTTACCAACATCCTATGATTCATCATGTGTTGAAGATTTTTGCAACATGAAGTATTTGTTAGTCTCTAGTACATCCTTCAGTTACTTAAGAAATGTAATTATATAAAAGTAGGTTTTTTTTTTTAATTTTTTTTATTTAAAATAACTTATTCACTGTTGGTAATTCTAATTATATGAAAATATCATTATCTCCCCCCCCCAGGAATTGGGTAAACAATAAAAAAAATTTCTTTACCAGAAAATATTACCATGTATTAGATTAATTAATTTTCTGTATATTGAGTAATTTTCTAGTTAGCCATTTCAAAGATCAGCTTACAGAGGTTCAGCTACATTAATAAATATTTTGCTTATTAAATTTATTATTAATCAGTTATATAAAAATTTGTTTTGTTTTTCAGGTGAAACATGGAACCCTTTAAAACTTCGCTATCAGCTAAGGAATGTTCGTGAGAGACTAGCTAAAAACCTTGTAGAGAAAGGTGTCTTGACAACTGAGAAACAGAACTTCCTATTATTTGACATGACCACTCATCCACTGACAGATTCTAGCACAAAAACTAAATTAGTAAAGAAAGTGCAAGATGCTGTACTGAGCAAATGGATCAATGACCCACATCGTATGGACAAACGCATTCTCTCTCTAATTATTTTGGCGCATTCCTCCGATGTTTTAGAAAATGCTTTTGCTCCTCTATCTGATGACGATTATGAAGTTGCTATGAAACGAGTGCGTGAGCTACTGGAGTTAGATGTTGAAGCTGAAAGTATGAAGCCTAATGCTAATGAAACAATGTGGGCTGTGTTTGCTGCTTTTATAAAATGAAAAAGATTTATATTTTAATTCATTTTTCAAAGGAAACGCAAATCTTCTTTTTGTGACTCGTATCAACTTTTCAGGTGTACAATTGAAATATTTATGATTTTTTCCTATAATTTTTGTTTCATTAGTAAAGTGTATCCTTTATCAGAAAATAAATATAAAAATATTTATTTATTTATATAAATTGTTTTGATTAACTATTTGATGATAAGCAATAGTGATCTTTTTTTGAAATTTTAGAAAAACTTTCTTCCATCTTAATATTATGTCTGCTCTTTTCTTATTGTAATATATTCTGGCATGTAACTCTGAAAGCTAGAGTATTTTTCTTCCTTATATTAAGCAAATTTGCGGAATTTGCTAGAACTTTAGTATACAACATGCATCCTCTTTGTGCATTTTTCGGTTGATTGTATTTGTGGAAAATTCATTTTTAGCAATACTGTGAATTTGAGTAGTGTTTTCTTTTGTATGTGAAAACATACTTTTAAAATTACATAATCCTCTTTTAACAATTTATTTTAATGAATTTGTCTTAAATGGCATAATTTTGATTAACTAAATTTGTGTCTTTACTCTTCATAATTATCTTTCTTAATTCAGTATTAAAATTATGTAAATTTAGGAAGATTCTGTGAATTAGGTAACTTATTTTCAAATTTTGATTTTATAGATTTGTGATATATTGTTGAAGAAATTCTTAATTTTTTTCCTTGAATATGTTGCTTTGCAATCTTTTCTCCGTGCAAAAAATAAAAGTAAATTATTTGGAAAATAAGTGAACAAATTTCTGTACCAGTTAGGATATACTTAAGTCTATGAAAAATTCTATGTTTTAATTGTGTTCTCTGAATCCACTACATCACCTAAAAGTTTTCATGAAGATTGAATTTTTTTGCCCCAATTTAAAAATCGAACAATTTTAAAGAAAAGCTGTTACATAATTCAATAATAAGACAGTTCTTGGAACAAATTTATATGTGTAACATTTGTGGGATAATGAAAAACTCATCTTTTACTGATTATTGAATAATTAAGATAAAGAATTTAAATAATTATAGTAATTTCAGAAGTAAAGAAATTGATTTCTACTATTTAATTTCTAATACATGTTTTTGATACTTTTTTTTAGCTTTGTATTCCTTAAAGATTTTGAAATATTTTCCAAAATGTTGATTGAATATTTTTGTGCATTAAGTTGAAAAAATAAAATTTCTGCAAACAGATTAATAATGAAGTTTGCATTGTGTAACTGTATAAATTTTACTGCAATAATATGTCCTACAATATTCCAATAGTTTTCATAATCTAATAATAATAATTAAACATTTATTTGTATATCTGAGGTTCTTGGGGATATGTTTGAAATATTTTTTAAAAATTCCATAAGTACATAAAAAGGGAGAATTTTGCATTAGTTTGTCTATGGTATAAATGTTTCTTGATATTTTTTAAATTTTATGATTGAAATATATTTCTCAAAAGTTGTATCACTGACCTAAAACCTGCCAAAAATTTAATTTTTAAACTTTGTCTTAGTGGTATACAATGGAAGATATTTCAAAATGTTATATTTATTAATTACTTTCTACAAAAATTGAGGGTTATAATTATTATAAAATGAATGAAACAGATTTCTTCACATAAATTTTTTTCTATGATGTAAGAACAATTAACATATTAAATATGAGTTCAGTTTGCTAAAAATGAAAGATTCTGGCAACAGAAAAAGAACTAATCTATAATAAACTGTTTTGACTCTCAGAATGTGTTCATTTTATCAAGAATCTTGATGGTGTTAATAAAAAAAATGAGTAGAAATTAAAAGATTTCTGAATATTACAGAAAAGAGTAAATTATTGAAATCAAAAGTTGTAATCTTTTTTTTTTCCCTTCATTTTTGTATCATTAATGTGAAAATTACTTTAATATTTGAAATCTCTGTTTACATCTTGTGATTTTTTTTTAAATTCATCAAATATTCTCTCAAATGTATCAAAATAGCATTACATATGCGACATACACTTTTTGATAATTGAAACTGAGAAAAGTGAATGTTATTAACAGTCTTAAGTTTATGTTTTTATTTGATTTCAAAGTCCTTGAAATTCTAAACTTTAATTTTCATTTCTAATTACTTTATATTAGGAATTTCCTCCCCTTTCTTTTAAGTTCAGTCAATACTATGGAAAATACATATGTTGTAGGCATAATACTCTTTTACTTTTAAAGTCAAATACAATTTTTTTATGATATTTTTTCTCGACTCTGACCAATCTAGTCTCTATTTTTGTGTAATATTTTTTTCCTTGTATCTCTTTCATTCATAGCTTTTATGTTAATCAGTATTTTGCGTTTGGTAACTAAGGTATATTCTACTATGCATTCATATTTTGTGTTTATTTTTTTGTATGTTTAAATATATTGCAGTTATTATACTAACATAAGAACTGCGCATGCCGTATTTCGCTTGAGGCATTAGGAGCATTTTATGGTGGTATAATATGTACATTTATATAGCAATGTAAATATGTATAAAAAAAAAAACTCTTTAGCATCTGTATAGTCAAGTTGAAACAAACTGACTAATATAAATTTTTTGGTTTTTTTTTTAATTAATTGTGTTGCGAAAAAATCCGAAACTTAATTAAGACTTTTTTAAATAAAAATCTAAATTTGTTAGAAATTCTTCTATTTAAATTCTGGAACTTCATTAATCCCCATAGCTCTAAGAATGAGCAGTTTTATTGTTATAAATATTTACTATTTTATTGAAGAATTCATATTTTCGAAGAGAGATCAAAAACCTTGGTGGGGAGGGATATTGTCCGTACTAGTTGTATATATGTTTTAAATGGAAAGCACCTGCAAAAATTTAATATTAAATATTGCCCCACATTTTTAAAAAGTGGTGAGCTTAGTTCTGTATTGTGGAGGCATATTACCCTGTTTTCAAGTGGTGTTTAAAATCTATTTAGTATAATAACCTTGTTTAACATTAATTATTATTTTCAAAGATATACATCACTTTGTGCAGTCTTAAACGTGCAAGTAAATTCTGTATCTTAAAACTGGTATTTGTTTATTAAGTATTTGTTGTAGAAAAAGACTGCAGGAACTGCTCTTCCAAAAGTATATTTTTATGATGTATTTTTTCTAAGTCTCTAAAGTACAGAATTGAAAGCAGTTAATCCTCTGAAAACATTATTTTTAAATAGGATATTTATGTTTTAAAAGATTTTCGTTTCAATATGTTAGTTAATCAATTTTATTTTGATTAGAAATTTGAAATTTTATGCTTTGCTGGAGTAAACGGTGCATATGAATAAATATAATTATCATGTAGTTTGCCTTATATGTTGATACTTGTTTCTTTGTATTTACAATTTGGCATTCTATATGTGGTAATTGCTTTTGTTTCTTTTTATTTTGTTTTACTTTTAATATGAATTGGTTCATCGTAAAGTTTTTCTGAGAATGTGTGTTTAATTTTGAGATTAAATGTAAAAGAGAGATTTATGGAATCAAAAGGAAAAATTATAGTTTTTTTTTTTTAAAAATAAATTGTAATTGAGTTTAATATGGACAGTGTAATAAATAATTTTGTGGAATTATTAGATTGGTTTATGTGTATGTGCATTATAGAATGTCTATGAAGTAATAAAATGGAATAAGTTTTTAAAATTTCTTTCCTTTGTTTGATATATACTTTTTTATTTTTAATATTATAGAAATGTTAATTAATTTAATATTTATTTTAAAAAATTTACTTGTAACTTCTCTTTTCTCTCGCATATTTTATTATAAGAAATGTTTGCTAGATTAATATCTCACTTTGTTGTGAATGAGAACAAAATATGTGTTTTTTAATGAGTACTTATTGAATGTGTATGATGGGTAAGTAATGGTCATTCAACAAATGAGTAATTATCTGTCTTACTCAACTCAGAACCTTTAGTTTTTGGCATTATAGGTGTTACAAATATGATACTTTCAAGGTTTTTAATTCCTTTTTATGGAATTCATTTACATTGATGTTGTAATTCAGAGTACAAGAGGTTTATTTCTTAAAGCCAAGTGTAATTTCTCTCATTGAAATATATATTCTAAAGAATTACATTTGTAATGGAAATTAGAATGTAATGAATACTTTTTAAGTGAATAACCTCTTGCATTATTTTATCAAATTTTTGTTCAAAAAGTGTATTGTGGAAGTTGAGTTGTATGGTTGTTTGATTTGGTTAGGTGGATTAAAGTTTATTTTTAATAATTCAAATCATTTCAGATCTTTCTGTTTTTATTTTATCTTTTATTCATTAATTTTGGATCAATTTATATTATTTTGGTTAGTTTAAACACAGTTGTGTGTTTATAAGTGAAACATTCCACTAGATAGGTGCATTAAAAATATTTTGTGGAAGCACAGGACGAAATAAAAACATATTCTTCACAATTGTGGTTTTCTCTGGTGGGTTATGGACTATTTATAGGTTTGCATTTTAATAAATTGTATATTTTGTTATACAATGTATTTAGAAGTTATTTTCTGAAATTAAATTGGTATTTTAGCAAATGATGTGACAAATTTTAAGTGTTTTAAATTTGCAAAGGGAAGTTCTGTGTTTTGCATATATAGATATTGCAGGAACAAATATAATTTATTGTGTTTTAGTCCCTGAAATTTTTTGTCCTTTGTGAAAAAAATGAATGTATGGTAAAGACCCAACATTCTTAAAATAGTTTGTTTCCAACACCATTACAAGATTATGGATTATGTTTAATATCTACTTTGAGCAGTTCTTATTTTGTCTCTAAATGATTGAATATCTTCTGAAATATCTTTTGAACAAGATAATTTTTTTATTTGAATTTTATATTAAACTTTCTGAATGAAAATATATGAATACATAATAATATCAGAGTTCTCTTGAATTGTTTTAAAGGCAATCCACTAATTTCATTCTTAATGAAAATAAACAAATGGTAAAAAATTATCAACAACTCATCTTTTATCAAGAAAGTCTGGATAGAAATGATATAAAAAATAAAATACAATAGTTGTGTTAAAAATGGTATGTTAAAACATTAATAAATTTAGAACTGCTTGACATTAAATTTCCTATTCTGCATAGCATCGATTCTAAATATCCATTACTGGCATATAAAAAAATTTAATTGTTGTCAACTCTGAAATACATTTGTTAAAGATGTAAATATTTGTTTCATCTGGATGCAAAATAATGAAATTAAGGATTCAAATTGATAAAATTTACAGTTATTAAAATCCAGGCTCTATTTATCAGTATTCCTTTAACTGTTATTACTTTTTTTGCAACCTTATTACAATATTTTATTATTTGATGTGTAAACACGTTAAAAATGAAATAATTCATTCTTTGTTATGAAGTAGTTGTAATGTGTATTTTATATATTGTGTGAATTATTTAAATAAATATTGTCAATATCTTGTTCTTTAATATATAATATAATTTAAAGCTGAAAAAATTGATAAAATATGTAAACTCAACTCAAAATAAATAGGTAAATGGTTTAAATTACATTTAGATAACAATGCATTTACAAAAAGGTAATGGGTGTAATTTTTGCTGATATCTGAAGATTATTATTTGTTCAAAATTTAATAAAGCTAAAAAAAAAAATACTAGGTCAGAAATTATTTACACATGCATATGAAACAATTGTACTTATTATTTTAAATGTATATTATATGCACAAGAGAAACCTTATCATTTGAAAACTCTTAAATTTAATCCTTCTTTAAAAAGTTTTTAATATCAATTCTTTCAGCATAATTTGTGTTGCAAAACTTAAAATTTTTGTTTGTTTTAAATATAAAAGTATTGTCCATTATAGATACAAACATGATATAGTAATTACTTTAATGGAATTTGGATTGAAACTATTTTAATATGTTGCCAAGTTTTAATTCATTTAAATTTGATGTATTTATCATTTTCCAGTTTATAAGGTTACAGGTGTATTAAATCCGATAAATATAAAAGGATATTGTAATTATATGTTGTGTAAAAAAAAATAAAGATTTACTGTTTTATTATGGTTTTTTTTTATATATTCCTTTCAAAGATACATCAAAGCTAATTCTTTGCATATAGTTAATTCATTGGAAATGACATGTTTCATAATTATGAAATTAATTTGTATAAGATATAATACATGAAGAATATTTAAACCAATTGATTATTTTATGCAACTCTTCAAAATGAAATGTTTGCTTTGTTGTTTGTATTGACCAGTGTAGATTTTTTATTGTTAGGTGGTTTATTCAATATATATATGTGTGTATATATGTATGTGTGTGTATATATGTATAATGTATGTATATATATACACATATGTAATTTATAAGTTATTTATTGAAAAATGTGGGAGGAATTAATAATTTTATTCTCAAAATAGTTTTTAATTTTTATTCTGTAATGTGAAAAATTCTAATTAATAAAAATCTTACAATCCAAAGAAGTAAAATTAGGTTTGGAAAGAAATGTTATTGAAGGATGGAATTTGTTTTAGATTGTATATTTCTTAAGAAAAAAATAGTATCACCTAATGAGCAAAATAGAATTAAGTGGGCTTTACACCATAGGCATAGCCAAGAGTGATGTTCAATATATCCGAATTATCCTCTCCTTGTATTGAATTATCAGAAAATTTCAACATGATGTACACCAGCAGACTTTAAAAATGATGTGTTCTGTAAAACAAATAATTCTTCATTATTTTAATGATAGCACCATTTTAATAACAGAGAACTAAAATTGCTTGGTTCATTTTGTACATGCATATTCTTTCCCTTTAAATGATGCAAAATTTATTAATAATTATTAACAATTTACATAACGTTTCTGTCATAATATGAAAAATTTTATAATCTATGAGCTATCTTCACCAACTTTTAAAGAATACAACAAAGTAGTTAAACATTTTTTTCCAAAGCAAAAGGATTTTAATATTAAAAAAAATTAGAACTTTTGCTTTTTTTTGTCATTTTGTTTATGCTGGAGATGATGGATTGATATTTAAACTGCTTGTTTTTGTCAAAAAAATACCAAAGCAGTATGTGTCAAAAATATTCTGCTTTCTTTATGATGTCAAAGAATATAAATCCCCCCTCCCCTCGCATTTAAAAAAAAATTCTAATTGGAAAAAGTTCCAAGTGTTCAAATTCCATTCCATTGCATGTGGTGAGGACAACCTTGTTCACTAATTATAAACATAATTATACTGCATTAAATTTGAGCTATGTTATTAAAAATAGCTTATATAATGAATATCATTTTAACTGTATGATACAAAAATAAGTCACGTAAATTAATAAATCTCTTATGTACATAAGTTATGTGTAAATGTTTTGCTCATGTGTCTACATTGCTGATAATTATACCTTAGTAGGAAATAGTTTAGTAGAATGAAAATGAAGTTCAAAATAACTGAAAAAATTACGTGAGATTGTGTTATAAGAGGAATTAATGTGAAAAAAAATTCTATTACATTTTTTTTTCTGGGGCATGTTAGGAATTTTATCTTGTGTATTTATAAATATAGACATATCGCAAATGTATTGGAGAATTATATAAATTCATCAAGAATTATTCACAAGGCAATATTTTATTTACTATAAGCGCTTTTAAAACCGGTTTTCATTTCAATATTGTATGTTTTCTATTGGGTTACATATAGCATTTGCACAATATTTCAATTGTGTACATACAGTATAAAGGTGTAGTCAAAGTCTAGTGAGTGTTCCAAGTTCTTATCAATCTAATGAGCAAGTGACCAAGAGCAGTTTGTCATAATTAGTTTTAACTTATTGTGCTGTAATACTTTCCCCCTCCTTTTTGCGCTGTGTTTTTAATCACAAGAATAGTCAATTCAATTAATGTTCTATGTTGGAATTTAGTTATTCAGTTGTTAGAATGACAAAATAGTATGTAGTGTTCAGTCCCCTGTCTATTTTGTATTATTCCAGAAAGGTTTATTGTAAAGCCACTAGATGGCGCTCTTCCTTGTAATAGGGGAGAATTCTTTTTGTTTTTAAGAGAATGCTTTTGGATGTAAAACGGTACGGTTGTTGAATCGCATATAGGTGCGAGATCCAATATAGTTTGGATTTAATAAACTTTATTTTTGTTTAAATGGTCCGTCGTTCTTGATTAACCGAACTTAAGTCACTTATAGTAGTGATCATGTAGGATATTTATAATGTCTACTTAGGTTCATTAACACATTACAAACGCATGCAAATTTTACCGTTTAAAATTAAGAAAATTTTATTGTAACTATTCTGGTTCATACTATATTGACACTCGATAATCCGACGTGATCACGGACCAGAACCTGACGGATTAAAGAGCGGTTATTGTATTACATACAATCTCGGAAATATAATACAGTGTGCTTAAACTAGCATTCATAAAGAGGATTTTATATTCATAAAAATTAGCAATTTCCGAAAGGTACATTCAGATACTGTTGAGTAGGAAATATCGGGATCAGTTCTACCTGTCGTGCAAAGCTGTATGCACGAAGGCGCCTGAACACAAAAAGGGCCGCCCTCGTGAAAATGTAGGCTCGCCTCGAGGATCATCCTTTCCCGGCAAACTGCTTGAAAGAAAAGGCAAATCAAAACATGCGAATTGCGGCAACACACGTAGTGCGTGTATCAATCGAAAATTTATGAAGTGTTTGTTTCAACAATCTTTTGTTATTTTAAAAGCAGTGATGGAGCTTAACCATAAAGCAAGATAAACACGTGTGTTGGGTATCAAAGAAAATGGAGACCCCACAGAAACTCTGTACGAATTTACAAAGCTCCATATGGTGCAACACTGTAAAGGGTCGTATTTATTGGTATAAATGCGGTACCGGAGAGTCCTCCTTTGAGCATTTATGAGGGGATACACTGAAACACTCAAATATTCAAACTCGTCAAAAATGACACGACACATTTATTTTTGATGATATGTTTAAGGTAAGGCAACCAGACGTCCCGATTTTTAACAATTTATCCCGCGGGTTTTAAGAAAGTCCCGACCGGGGGATTTAGAAAGAATGCACGACAAGCTAGGGAATATACGGTTTTCGGCTTCCATGTAGCTATTTCTCCAGGATATGAGCTTAATGCATTATTTTTGTAAATTTTATAATGTTAAACTTTAATAATAAAAATAATTGTTGAGAACTGATGATCAGGAACTTCTTATCAAAGTTCGCCTTGATCAGTTGCTAGACTTAATGAACAGTGGTGTTGCGTCATGATCAAACTCCATGAGAGGTAAGTTTCTCTGTTGGAGAGTGGCAACAGATGTAAGAGAGGGAAAAGCTGTAACGGTTGTGTTTTGGAAAAGATGATGGCGAAAAAGAGTTTTTAATATTTGTGCTGTGCTGTTTTGATTTAAATATATGTTTTTGATGTTTCCTACAATGTTGTCATCTATAAACAAAACTGCCTACATTCATTTTTACAGTAAATCCTAATAGGAACTACAAGTGGCATTGCTTGAACTTATTGACCACCATTGCTTGGACTTAATAAACAGTGGCATTTTTCGGCATTGGCAGCGACGAAAACATTTTGTAGCTTTAAAATGAAGAGAGAACACTTTGTACATTTCCACAGATTTTATTCTTATGGCGACAGGTTCCGCTAGTGATCTGGCATCATTTGGAACATTATTGCAAATGAATTACATCTTATACAAAAATTGGAAACGAAGGGAAATTTTAGGGAGGAGAAAGGTCAGATTGTGAAGAGTTTGTCGGTCGTCCACAAATAACGCCTTTGCATATTGAGTTTTGTAACTATCTCTCATACGATACACATCGTACTGCGTGCTAGTACTGTATTTACTTTTAATGCAAAGCAGGTGATAAAAATATTCCAGCAATTTTTAACGAAATTTTTGTTAGATTTTTCTGAAAAATGAACTATTTTTTACTTTTGTTTTGTTATATATGTATGTATGTATGTATGAACGTAGTGCTTGAAAAAAATGTCTAATCTGGCGACACAGATTTCGGAATTAAATATTCGCGGACGTTGTAGAAATGAAATTCAACTGTCTGGATTTCATCGATACAAGAGTTGAAGTTATTCAAGAAAGAAGAAGTCATTAATGAAACAGGTAATATCATTGCAGATTGATTATTCAAGGTAGAAGATATCTCTGAAATAAATTGTGACAAAATTGCAGCCGCACAAATTAATAACGTAGATCTTAAGAATGTACGCTTGAAATCATCTATGAATTTCGGGCCGCGGTAGCCTAGTGGTCAAGGTCGTGGACTAGCGACCGGCGGTTTTCGTTCAGTCGCGGGTTCGATCCTTGGCCGCCAAAGACCCGCCGGGAAAAGATCAAAATGGTGGGAGGGTCCATCATGGTTGTACTTATCCAAAGAAGAATGGCCTCAAGCTGAAGAACAGCCGGATGAAGAAATATTGAACAAAGAGAAAAGAAAAACAATTTTGAGTCTTTTAGACAAGGAAAAACGAAATGACTGGTATTACCATAAATTCTCATCTTATAGAAAAATAGTAAGGCTTTTAGCTTGGATATACAGATTTTTGTACAACACAAAGAATATTGAGAAAAATTTATCACCTATAATTTCTGTAGATGAATTTGAAAAAGCTGAAAAAATACTGCATAAATTAATCCAAAAGGAATACTTTGTAGGCATAGAAGATCCTAAGATTCGCTCATTGAGACCTATCAAAGATAGTTATGGAATTTTAAGAACCCAAACAAAAATTATCCAACGTGAAGACAGTGAAAACTTTTTGTATCCTGTTATTTTGTCATCTGACCACCCAGTTGTACAAAGGTTAATACATGAAACACATTTAGAGAATCAACATGCTGGAGTCAGCATATTAATGGCTCATCTTAGAGAAAAATTTTGGATATTAAAGTCAAGAAAAAGTATTGGAAACATCATCAGAAAATGTGTTAAGTGCAAGAGATTTAACATGCCTAGAATAGAAGTTCAACCAGGAATGCCACCTGAAGATAGAGTTAGAGATGGAGCCATTTTTGAAGTCGTTGGAGTTGACTTAGCAGGTCCACTTCATCTCTCTGATGGGTCAAAGTCCTGGATAGTTTTGTACACTTGTGCAATCTATCGTGCCATTCATCTTGAATTAGTCACCTCACTGTCCACTGAGACTTTCATTCAGTCTTTTCGAAGATTCATAGCCAGGAGAGGCAAACCTTATGTAATATATTCCGACAACGGAACAAACTTTGTTGGCACTAACAGAGCTCTTGAAAGGATAAATTGGAATACGATATGTGCTGAAGCCTCCTCTCGAAGAATACGATGGAAGTTCAATCCACCTACGGCATCCTGGTGGGGTGGATGGTGGGAAAGACTTGTGCGAATGATTAAAGAAATCTTAAGAAGAGTTTTAGGACGGTCATCATTGAGTTACGAAGAACTAAATACCATTCTGTGCGACTGTGAACAAATAATAAACTCTCGACCTATCACCTATGTTTCAGAAGACAACCGAGACCCCGCACCACTAACCCCCATGATGTTCCTGCAGGAATTGCCCTCATCAGGAATTCCTGATATTGATTCAGTGGATTCCAAGCTTTTGAGTCGAAGGGCTAAATACAGACAAAGAATTAGAGACAATCTACGCAACAGATTCCGGAGTGAATACCTCGGACAATTACTACAGCATGCTCTGAAGAGAGATGTGCTTCAAAAATTATGTGTTGGAGATGTTGTTCTCGTGGAGGACATAAATAAACGGCGCCTTCATTGGCCTCTGGCCAAAATAATAGAGATATTTCCTGGAAGAGATAATGTTGTTCGACTAGCCAAAGTGAAGACAGACAATGGAATTTTTCTCCGCCCAATACAGAGATTATTCCCTCTCGAGATCTCTCAGTCTGAAGATGACCCTCTTCCAGGAGGAGACCTACTTCACAAGCAAGCGTTTCAAAGGCAGTCTGCCTCCCCTGTTGCTGGACTGGAGCGACCATCTCAGGATGCTGCTTCTGCTTCTTCATATGTGACCAGGACTGGACGAGTGATTAAGCCCCCTCAAAGACTTGGTTTGTGATTGAGCTTCTCAGAGTTTCGAACCTCAATGGTGGGAGAATGTTCCGTTCTGCTACAAGCTACGCCACCGAGCTGAGGAAACCAGACGTTTTCTGAAGGGAAGTGAAGATTGGAGCGGGAAAACATACCATTACGAACTGAACTTTCGAACTCATCGGTCGTGTATATTTCCTTTGAGTGATAATTGTATTCTAATTTAAGTGTCAAATTTAAAATCTGTAGATAATCTTATTTTAATATAATTCTGCAAAAATAATAACAATTTTAGATGTCATTCTTTGATGTAGTTATTGTGTAGAATTTTCCGGAACAACTCAAATTGCCATTTAGGATTTTAAAGCGAAACGGCAGATTGATTCATCCCGCCTTTTGGATTCGAAAGCGAGGTAAGCCTTTTACCTTGTTTATTTTCGCACGTAGAATTGATTTTATGTATTTCACATAACTTGTGGATAATTATCTGTTGAAGATGAAATTTTATCTTTCCACAAAACGTTTCAGTCGACATCTCCATGTGCACGTTGAAACGCGGATAAAGTGGCTCAATCCATATAAGTAGTTCAGGCAGGTTTCGTGTAATTCGTGTGCGAATGAATGTTGTTGACGATCAAACAGAACAAATGATGGCACATAGACGACTACTGGATATAACAGTATACTTAGGCTCGAAAGAAAGATTCGTTTGAATCCTCGAATCTGGCCGATCACAAACAGAAATGTCTCGAATTCTGAACGTGTCTCAATGTGTGTTGTCAAGATTGTGGCGGAGGTTTCAAAGAATGGGAAATGTTAACTGACGGCCAGTGCAAAGTCAGCCACACATATGCAAATGAATCACATCCATTTGCCAAGACCGATATCAGACAACACTTGCGCGACGTCAGGTGGACAGTTGTGCCAGAGAAATGAGTTCAGCGTTTACAGCCGTCGCAGAAATGTGATTTTTTTCAGAAAAACTGTTTACAGGAGATTCAATCTTGTTGGTTTCTACTCCACACGACCAACAGTTTCCAATTCCCTTCCATCTACGCATAAACGCTTTCGCTTAAACTGGAGTTTGTGAAAATGGTCAATGTGATGTTCTGTGACGAATCTCGCTTTAGACTGAACACCGATTCTCACCGGCTAACGGGAACATTAAAATAACTTTTAGCCTGGAAACATCACAGAAGTAATCGTTTTCTGTCAAGAGGGTCATGGTGTGGGCAAGTATAAAGCTGTACGGGGTTAGTGACTGCTAAAAGATACAGATATGAGGTGCATGAAATCTATGCGCGCCTGTTTCGAGGTAGTTTCGGTCTTGACTTCATTTTTATGGATGATAATGCGCCTTGTCACTGAGCAAGCCTGATTGAAGACTTGCAATGGAAAATATTCAACGCGTGCTGTAGCTTGTTCACGCAAGTGATCTGACTCCTATCGAGAAAGTGTCAATATGCTTGAGAGCTAACTTTCAGGTCTTCTGTGCTCACGAAGCTCCGTTTCAGAATTGAAAAGTGTTCTTCGTGACGTTTGAAACTCTTTGCACCTATAACTCCTCCACAATATCATTTCAAATATTTAAAATCATTGTACAGCGTTCCTTTCTGTCAGAAGTGACCACACACCTTATTAAACTACAGCTTCACCATTTTCTTTCATTTGCTTTTCACTGAAATATAAACTCCTCTTTTTCGCCAGTTTTCTTTCAAACTGATTCTTTGGATAGTAAAAGTGATTACTATCGCTCTTTAGGACAACAGTTATATATATAATGGACCGCAAAAATCTACACCAGAGCAATTAAAAGGATAATCAGGAACTACTCTCTCCCGGGGTAGATTACCCATTAGCTGAGATGTCACAATTGGATTGGCTTTAAAACATACCATGCACTTGTGAACTATTTTTCTGCTGAAAGAATGATTATTCAATGGCCAAAACTTTTTCTCTTACGCAGTGCAGAAAAGAGGTAGCACCAATATGAAGATTTTTCTTATGGAAATACAAAATTATTCCAGTGGTCACCTTATGCTTATTAGGTAAGATCGCTGGGTATTTGGTAACATAATGTAAATCTGAATTACCTAGGCGTTCACCCACTCTTAGTACACCATCACTATCAAGAAAAGGATTTAAATTCTTCAGTTTACTTCTAGGTAAAAAATCTTTCTGATGTTAGAGGTTCTGATTCTCAGATAAAAAAAACCTCTCTTTAAACCATCGTGATTAATTTGTTTGAGCTTGATCCAACTCTGTGCCACTAAGAAGAATTAACTATGAAGCTCTAGAAGGGCTAGACACTATCATTTTAAATTGATTTACATTATTTACAAATTTTTATACATAACTAAAAACACGAAGAACAGCTACATAATTATTACTAATTCACAATAAATCAGATAACAAAGATAACTCATGACTTGTTGAAATACAAACACTGGACAGGCATGTCAGGATTAACACTGGGTTTGAGTTCACAAGAGTACTCGAATTCGTTCATCAGTGGCGAGCTTGATTGCCCACTAGATAACTCCCCTCGTTCAAGGAATGGCGAGTCAATCCCCCACAGGTTTTGATCTTTGAGGTCACGAGGGCTTAACCCACGCGAAATGAAATCCGCAGGATTAAGAATTAAAGGTCCATGATTCCACTGACAGTTTTCTGTTAATCTTTACATTTTAAAAACACGGTTCACGGTGAAGGTCTTGAAATAATTCACGGGCATGTTCAACCACAACAGGGCTAATGTAGAGTCGGTATGGAGCACAATGTCATTGATCTCCAATCTCAGAGAAAATAACGTATTTTCTCTGCAAGTTGAGCCAAAAGAACTCAGACGCATAGCTCCTGTCGCGGTATCGAGATAACTCAAATGGGTGATAAATGGGACTTGCTTGCCAGAATGGTCCCTTAAGCACAAAACGGTTAATATATACATTACAAATAGACGACAACTCCATATGCTGCCTCAGACGCATTTGAAAAACCTTGAAGGATGATCTTTAACCAGACATCAGTTAAAATAAATGTTTATTTTCACCTCCTTAATGCACTTTAAAGTTGTAACAAAATCCTTCTACTCATTGGCGATTAGGTTAGGCAACACATAATCTCAAGCCAGATTTTGCTGCCACAACCGCTGCAGAAGAATTTTTGCTCTTGTTAACACTGGACCCAAGAAATCCAAGGTCCATATAGTCTGCTAATTACACTAAACACCTCACGTTTGGTGTGTGACGATTTAATTGAAATAGACATTTTAAACACAAAATGATCCTGTAACGGTTTCTAACTGATACCTAACGTCTTCACAGGCACGTCAGTATCAACAGAGAACGAATGTTCGACGTCTGAAGACAGCCCACTGTTCAGTAATTCAGGAGAGTTTGAAGACCACTTGTGAAGAGTCATTCCACAAGATTTCAGGGCATTGCTCAGTTGTGATTTTAACTGGTGAGCAGTCTCAAGATCAGGCTCTCCACTCACGATATTATCCATGTAGGTGTCGTGCATAAGGACTTCCGATGCCAGAGCAAATCGTGATTTCTCATTCTCAGCCAGCTGTTTCAGGGTCCTTATGGCAAGAAATGGATCGTTAGACATTCCATACGTCACAGTTTTTAACCTGTAAACAGAAACATCTGCATTAGGGCAAGTTTTCGATACAATTCTTTAAAAATCTTGTTAATCTAGATCAATGAGGATCTGCGTACACATTTTTTGTATGTCTGTAATAAAAGCAAACGCATGTCTCCTAAAGCGGGAAACTGTCTCAAAGACCCCCTCTGTGACTTCTCTCACTATTATATCAATCAGGCTTATGCTTGTAGTGGCGGGGAAAGAGGCTTTACAGACAATTCTCAGTTTAGTTGTCAGTTTATCAGGACGTAGAACACCATGATGCGGTATGTAGTAGTGAGTGGGTTGTTGACTTGACTTAATAACCATTTCCAAATGACTCAACTCCTCATATTGTTTCAAAAGAATTCCACATACAACCCCAAATACTCCGAATCCCTAGACAAACGCTTCCATAGCAAATTAAGTCGTCTCAAAGCTATGTCCTTAGAATTCCCTAAACAGGACGGTTCCTTACTCAAGGCTATTGTTATTCTATATCTACCCTCCTTATTTCTCTTGTGAGTGCGAAGGAAATGATCTTCACACACAGACTCCTACGAGTCTTTTGCACATTCCATATCAACATTCTCAATTTCCCAAAATTGTCTCAAAGTTTTATTTAAATATCTTCAAGAATCAACCCACAATGAAAGTGATCCTCCACAACCTGATCAACACTCCCACCCGCAACATAACCAAACACCGTATTTTGTAATAATAATTGAGAATTTTGAACATAGATTTGTCCTGGCCTCAACAATTCATAAAAAAAAAAAAAAAAAAACTCAGCTCCTAATGAAACGTCAATCTTATCCGGAACATTGAAACTATGATCAGCTAATGGTGCGAAATTGGAAACATCAGTATTCACATTAATTGCCTTATTTGGAATGAGATCGATAATTTTATTAACAACTAACAATGATAATTCTCTCTCGTAACTCTTATCCTTATTTGCTATGGAGGTCCTAATACATTTATTCACCGTCATAGTTGTATTATTAACACACGAAAACAACGTATTTATTTTTTCCATTTTTAATTGCAACCTTTCTGCACCGCCTTAGTACACAAACAAGATTGAGAACAAACATCTAACAGACATCTCACTCCGATCAATTCTGAGTATTTATTTTTTACGAGCGCGCGTACTGTACTCAAAAGAACGATTTTTGATTTATTTTTCTCAAAACTAGTTGCTACGAATCGGGATTGTAAAATCCCTTCCGGGGTATTTTCATTCTGCTTTGGAACGAAGGCAGATGCATCCGGTTTCAACTGAAAAGGGGAATTATTAGAATTTTCAAGCGGAAAATGAATCAGTTTAAGATCAGGTTTAAAGCAAAAACCTTTTTCCTTGAACGGCATTTGTTTATTTTATGAGGTGCTAAACATCGAAAACATAAATTTTTTTATTACTTCCTCTCTATACCATACCGATAGCCGTCTAAATTGGGGGCTCGTAGAAAGAGGATTAGTCACATTTTATACACATACACACACAATTTACACCTTTAGTTTCAGATACCAATACTTTATATAATTTTTTATCCGCCCTGTGTCCTCCCTTTCATTTCGTTTTCCTCGCTGTATTCTTATTGATTAATTCATCTGAAACTTTACCTATAAACAATAAGTAAATACAACATTCTCGACTACGGTCCTGGGGTTTGAAAAAGTTTCACCTTGTTTGACATCGATGTGAGTCTTTAATTCTCTATCAAGCGTTTCGAAAATTTCATCAGAAACTATAAGTTCGCACAGAGATTTGAATTCAGTCACCTTGAGGCAGTTGGTAATAATAATTAAAAGATACACACAATCTAGATGGAAAATTGAACTTAAATCTCAGGCGGTAATTTCTGGGCTTTTTTTAAAGTTACTTAGGCACTCTTGGGGGAGAGGGGCTCAAATTCCCTTAACACTAAAGTTTCCATTTTTTCATAACCGCATAAATCTTCCTGACTGACATACATGAGTAAATTATTTACTTTTTCTCCCAAAATATTTAACAGGATATCGGCTTTCAGTTTATTACACACAGATTTGGTTTGGAACGCTTTTTCTAAAGAATGGAAAAACAGACTAAACAATTTGATTTGATAGGTACTGAAATAGTTAAAGTTTTAACAATTTTTATTAAACTTTCCAAATTGTCCCCACTTGGTTCTCTGTTTTCGGTAATTAGTGATGTGTTAGCTGAATCCCTTCTCACATTCGCTATTTCAAGTTGCTCTTCTAATTGTGACAATTTTAATTTCTCTAACTGTATTTCATATTTGAACCCGTAGTGCACTACGTGCGGAGCGCGGGGTTGGTCTCTCGAAATATGTATTTCATATTCTCGGTTACGCTTTTCAGTTCTTATGCTAGCTGTTTTTCTAAGTCTGCTTCTTCTAAAATACTATCAATAAGATTACGCGCACACTCTGTATCGTTTTTATATATACCACTAGATTCAATTAAGTTCTTTAAATCCACTACTTGACTGACCACCATTGACTGGAATTGTTAAATCTATTTCTTCCGCTAACTTAATAAGCGCATCCATCTTAAAACTCAACAGCCATTATCGAATTTTATGCTCTTCACAAGAAATTACGCATACGAACAAAACGCATTGAAAATAAACTAATACTATTAACCATACTACAATTCCTATTTCTCAAAACACACATGTGACAACAATTAACATATCAAACCAAAAACAACTCACAAAGTGAAAATAATCCACTGCTAACCGAAAGTAAGTACAAAACCGAAACCAAAGTAACAAACGAAAACAATTAACGCTACAATACGAGGCAACTCACAAGCAAAGCATTTAATACTATTTAATTCAAATAACACACATAGCACTAATAAACTCAAATATCAATTACACAACACAACGTTCTCAAATTGCCTTCGTATACAAAAAAAAAAAAAAAAAAAAAAATCACAACACAATTCAGCAAAGAACTATCTCAAAATTTGTACTCAACACGTTCCATAAAAAATACTATCGAACTTTTCACCTGACCGGAAATACCTTTCGCGCGCTACTAACAATTCCACTCACCGCAATAGCGTAGTTTAGTCACCACGTTCACCGTTACTTAAACAGCACTAGAACACTTTTCACTTCCATAAGTCATAAACTGAACTCTTCGGCTCGTTAGAACCATAAAATGGTTATCGCTAAGAACACATCTTAAGCTCACTCATCTCAAAAGAAAAAAAGGAACACACCACAAAAATACTACACACATGAGAACATCGCTGACTGAGATTTTTATTAAATATAATTGAAAAGGTGATACTGGAGCGCCTGAGCTTGTATGTTTCTAATATACGTATCAGAATTTAAATATTTGTGAGCTTTACTTCGGTTTGTTCCAA
Source organism: Nephila pilipes (assembly GCA_019974015.1). Lineage (NCBI taxonomy): Eukaryota > Metazoa > Arthropoda > Arachnida > Araneae > Nephilidae > Nephila > Nephila pilipes. The sequence goes on from BMAW01027963.1 coordinate 868,724, forward strand.
CCCAGAACTGCGTTGAATAAAAAATATTTAATTTGTGGTGTGAGAAGAAATTTAATGGTTACTTGAATTAATTTAGCAAATGAGCATTTAAAGTTACGTGAAACTGTGAATTTTGGAGAAAAAATAGACTAAGTTATCTTGAAGCATTGAGAGGTTATCTTATTGGAAATTTTATTAAATGACCTGTACGAACGTACAATATGTATAAACAGCACCATCTACCACTGATTGGAGCCCACGATAAAAGAACGGGCGTAAGCAACAAGAAGAATCTCTTCCTACATCAAGAAAAACAAGTTGGAAAGTACCCCCCCCCCCCAATTTAGAAGTAGCAATGATAAGAATTTACTTGACACTTCCTGTGACAAATTGTACAGCAGAGAGAAGCTTTTCTGCCCTTAAGAGAGTAAAGACTGAAATGAGATCTAGTACGGAAAAGCTTAACAGTTTGATGTTGCTATGCACTCAAAATATTACAATGGAAATTAATTACAATAATGTCATTAATAATTTTGCAATGATCAAAGCTCCAAGAAAACTTTCGTTGTACAAGTACAATGACAATGACAACAAAGAATAAGGATGCCTGAAAGTGGAAGATAGTAAAGTAATTAGCGATGAAAAAGATGATAATTAACAAGTTGAAAACAGTTCATATAATAATGTATACTTTATAATGTAATTGTAAACGATTACATTAATTTGTTGTACTAATTTGCAAAAAGGTGGGGGATTCGGGACGTCTTAAGGTAAGACATGAACGAGAGTGGTCAAACCATACTACTATCATTTTCTTACGGCTGTCAGCTGCCAGTCCAGTTCATGGTGGATCCGTAGGTGGTGGATAATGGAAATACTCTTCAAAGAGCAAAAATAAAGAAAGGAAAGGGGAAAAAAAAGAGAGTAAGAGCGTTAAGGAAAAGTCCCTCCTGAACCAAAACTAGCAAGGTAAGAGCTGAAGGAGGAGTTGCTCTGGAAATAGTGCGGGGAGCGTAACAATTTGAAGTGCCCAGAGCGACGGGGAAGTTAAAAACAGCCGTGCTGGAACCGTGGGATTTTTCCGATCCCCGAACGCAGGACTATGCAAGAAACACTCCAAAGAAGAGTCCTTAGGGTACAGAACAGTGGAATGTCTCTTTCGTAACAGCCTTCTCCCCGCTTAAGGATAGGGACCCGTCAGGGACTGGTCCCTGCCTGTAATTTGACATTCTTGTGTGTCTTTTTCCTAGAAGTTCTTTGAACTTCTAATGACCCTACATGGATCACGTTTTACCGAGGCTTTTTGGTGATTTTAAGTTTTTCCTCCGTTTTTCTCTCGAAGGAACTAAGTTGTTTTTCGAGTTCAACTACCATTCGTCAAAGGCATGCTTCTGCGGGCTTCGAATAACTTCCGATGGTTTCAACTGAGATCTCGTTCGCCGTACAATCTATTTTACGCGAGTTTTGACTTCTCATTACCACCAATCTCAATTGTTTTTCCAGTATTAATTTTTTTAAACGCCGAACTCCCGGTTCCCCCCCACCTCTAACTCTACGTGACATCATTGTGCAGTGTGTCGGACTATCAAAGGGGATCCCACACCTTATTAAACTGCAGCGTTACAATTAAGTGTGAACTCCTCATACGCTCAGTTTTCTTTTAAAATGTTTCTTAGGATAATTAAAGGTATTATTATCGTCCTTTCACATTGTTTTCCTATTTTATAAACATCTTATATTCGCAAACCACATTTTCGCCACTTTGATATTGATTTCCTTTATTATTCACATAATTACTAATCAAGCTTAATTTTTTGACTCAAACTAATAAATATATAGTTCATTACATACTTAGAATATTTTTATGTTGATTGACATGCATAAGTGCGTGTTTTCTTAGCTTGGATGCATGATGGTCTTCCAAAATCGCTTTCGATTACCATTGCGATTTCAAAATAAATTTTTGTTTCTATGTTAAAGGAGAAAAAAATACTTCAATCGCTTATAAATTTTGATACCAGTTCACAGAAAATTTTCAAATTTTAATGAAATATTTGTTAGTTAGAGATACTTTCGGAATATTATTCAGCATTTTAGTTCATTAACTGATTACTCCTCAATGCAAAAAGAAATGATTTTAATAAAAATACCTAGGCTACGTTTGTTAAACGTAAAATGTTATTTTTAGTATGAAAATTTTATACTGTGGTTAACAGTAAATGAAAACTTCTTTAATTGTGAAGTATTTAATTTCTATTGCTCCCAAATGTTGAAGTGTATTCAAGAGTAATTAGAAAATTTTTTAATGTTTTTCTTATATAAAAATTTTTCTCTTATATATAGATTTTAACACAAGTAATTAATGATCAGATACATTTATATTATATAATAATAGTAATTATATAACAAAAAAACGACGCACCAAGAAGGAGTTGTCCAATTGAGATAAAAAAAATTGTTGGATGTGCAGAACATGAGTGGAAAAACAAACGATTAAAATTTTAGAACAATTGAATGATTTACTTCACAGTTTGACCGTTACAAGCGGAGGAAGTCAATAAAATGTTGGTCCTCTTCAGGCCTGGATGCAAGCTGTCACACGGCGTGGCGCAGACTGATAAATTTCCTGGATGGTGTCCTGCGGAATTTCGTTCCAAATTGTCTCCAGCTGTTGGGCTAAATTGGAATGGTTGTAATCACTTTCCCATAACGTCCCAGATGTGCTTTATGGGAGAGCGATCAGGCGTCCTAGCTAGCCAAGGAAGTGTAGGGAAAGCTTGCACGCAATTCATAGAAACACTTGCCGTGTGCGGCCAGGCATTATCTTGTTGACAGGTATGTCGCAAAAGGAACGGTAACACAACCTTTTGTAAAATGTCGTCTATATACCTCTGTGCTGTTAGTGTGCCAGAAATGACTACCAAAGGGGGATGACTATCAAAGGAGATGGCACCCCGAACCATAACGCCCTGTTGTGGGCCAGTGTAACGTGCGATTGTAAGGGCAGGATTCCCACGCTGCCCAGGATGTCCCCAGACAAGTCTGCGGTTGGACACGACACATTTGGAAACGTAACTCTCAACTAAAAAAATATACGTCCCCAGTCAGCGAAGTTCCAAGTTGATTGAGCTTGACACCACTGCAATCGGACTTGACGATGTACAGGCGTGAGAGGTATGCGGCATTACGATCGGTGAGATCGTAAATTCTGCTCTCTCAGTCATCTGTCGAGTATCATGTTGGATACATGTATGCAGGCCACACGATGGATAGTTGATAACGACGAATCCGGTGCTGTAACAGCAGCTCTGACAACTGCTCTGTCTTCCCGTTTTGTTGCGACTCCTGGTCGACCGCTGCCTTTTGACGTTGATATCAGCAATTATTGATCCAATCTTGCCTGCACCATTTAATCGCCACATCGCTTCGACTCAGATGTTAAGCGAATATTCGTTTCATCTAACCATCCTCTTTCATTCCGATCGCACGACCTCTTTTAAATTCTGACAGCTGCACGTAATGTGCACGAATCCTTCGGAGAGGAATTGTTGCAGCCGACGTAAGATATCCACAGGCGAAATATAACCAAAATTTCGAACATCCGATTGAGAATCGTTCATTATATACACACCTGCTGAATGCGCAGTTACAATGTGCTGAAGCTACCGCTATTCATTCATTGGACACCAAAGCTTAATCATTTGCATGTTCGGTCGTAATGTCTTTGCATACGTAATTTCATTCCAACTGGGTAACTCCTTCTAGATGCATCGATATATATATCTACACTCGTGTCCATGAATTAAGAATCAAAGGGGAACCGAACTCTAAAACAAAAATTTCACCTGTAGAATTATCGCCCACATCTTCAAGAATAATATGCAAATTACAGGAAGTCATCAGAGGACGCCGATAGTACGTCACAATAACGAGAGTGTATATAAGAAATGGTAGCAAAGACATAAAATCAAGCGTTCTGTAAGACGTTCGGTGCCACAAACGAATAGTTACAACACAGAAAACTCATGTGGATAATTATTACATGGTAGACCACCTGGAATGTAGGCGTGCTCAGATGGAAGTATCCGAGGAACTTGGAATCTCCCAAAGTGTTATCTGTAGGCTTTGGCAACGAGTTCAAAATAATGGAAATTTCAGTAGACGTTATAGTACAGGTCGCTCCCGAGGTACAAAGCCGAATGACGACAGATACTTGGCAGTAGCTGAAAAAAAAAATGACGGAGCACAGACATCAGATATTTCTCGTTAGCTATCTTCATTCACGGGAACGGCAGTTTCAAGGTAAGCCGTGAACAGAAGTTTGGGACATATTGGTCTATATAATCACAAGGCATATCAGATGTGTTCTGATCACGGCAACTTGCTGTCGTCAGCGGTTATCCTGGAATAGAGAACATGCAATGTAGATATCGTCACAGTGGGCTTGTGTGATGTTTTCCGACGAGTCCAGGTTTAGCTTACAGTCGAACTTTCGTTTGGAGAACGCCAGGTACCCGCTACCACCAAAACAACATCAATGAATGAGACTGTTACTGTGGTGCAGGAATGCTCGTTTGGGGTGGAGTTATACTGGGCTCCAGAACATATCTACATGTTGAAATCGGAACCTTGACAGGCCAAATTTATCGAGACATCATTCTAGAACAATATGAACTCATTAAGTTTAAATCATTCTAGAACAATATGTTTGTTTAGGGGTGCCATGGACGCAAAATTAGTATTTATGGATGACAACGCCCGTCCTAACCATGCAAACGAATGTCTTCAATCAAAGGACATCACCCGTATGGAATGGCCAGTCTTCTCACCTGACTTGAACCTGATAGAGCATGTGTAGGACATGCTTGACCGACGTGTTGCAACACATCAACTACCTTCTACATGAGTTCCGGAACTTCGGAAAGCATTGCTTGCTGAGTGGAGTAATCTTCCTCAAGATAATCTCGATAATTTGATACTCAGCATGCCTAGGCGTTGTGTGGACTGTATTTCATCGCCTGAGAGACAAACAAAGTATTAACCATCATACCAACCATGTAACGGTTAGTTTTTGTAAGGGAGATATTTTTTGTAATTGCCCCAGGGAGCAACTTATATATATATGTATATAAGTAGGATTTATAAATACGTCACGCTTTATTTTGTTTCTGAACCTTTATTTGCCGAAGCTAACACTATCTTTAATTTATGGAGATGAGTGTATGTATGTGTGTATATGTGTATGTGTGTATTATAACGTTCTGCAAATTACTTATATATTTCTTCATAATATTGCAAATTTCAAAAATTATTTTCCAGAATTAATAACTTAATTGTACGTTGTCCTTCTCCGAGTTTTCAAAAAAATGGATATTTTTAATTCAATGCAAATTTTCCAATAAATATGATGAAAAACTTTTTTTAATGCCAATGCAAAATTACGAAGGATGATTCTGAAGTACATAACAATTACTTGAATCTTCAGGAATTTCACATACATAATAAAGTACAATATAAATAACAAAACAAACAAACAAACTACTAAGACTTTAAGTCTCAATTATTTATAGAGCAATTTTAAAACAAATTTTCAATCAATATAAAATACGTTTGAACTGTAAATTAACGCATAAACATTTTGATCATTTAACTGAAATCGATACAAATATAAAATTATCAAAATCGCGATGAGAATAAAAACTGTTATATTAAAGTCATTCCTAGAGTTAATCAAAACTTTTAATTTCAAACTACGAGTTACATTTGAGCCGCTCAGAAGCCAATGCGGTTAAGTCCAAAACACAAAAATTGAGAAAATTAATGTTTTTTGATACATTAGTTTTTAAAATTCTTGGTTTATTAATTTAATTAGAAAAGTGTATAAAGTCTTTTTTCGAGGTGTAAACTCTGCAAAAAAACAAGATATGTACAGGATGTGTAAATAAAAACGTAAGTATTTATTGAAATAATGACGCATCTTAAAAATTTTAGGACTTATACCTTTTGGCAGCTGAAAAAGATAAGAAATTTATGTAAAACATTTATTGTCATAAGTTTTGTGTTTATTCATTATAACAAACATCCTCTTCTTCCGAGTTATTTAAATGTAAATCTTGATCTCCACGTGTTGTTCTTAATGTCCTGTAAAAGTCGTGTTTAATTGGAGGTATATACTTTAATAAACACATGATGTCTTTTTTTGTTTCTCTTGAAATTGTTCTGCCATTAGGATATAATATAGGTTGAGTTATATTTTTTAAATTTACTGGCCTACCTATTTTTTTTTTTATATATATTAATTACATGAAAGGTATCATCCTCGTCAAAATTATATTTGAACTTAATGATGCTTGGGTTTGACCTTTCCAATTTTATCCATCTCATATTAAGCCAATTGACTGTTAGTCCACTTGTTGATTTTTTTCTGTTGGTAACATCTTCTTCCAATGGTTTTGTGGAAAGAAATTCTTGTGGATTCATTTCGACTACTCTGAAAGGGTTCTTTCTTTTACTATTTTGTATTATATGATACCAGTCACTAGGGTTATAAATACACGGAATTTTTTTTTTGCATAAGCTTCTATAACTGCAAAATCAGCATCATTGGGCAAATAACTGTGCCCACTTAATAAAAATTTAAGCTCAATTGATTCAGCTTTTATTTCTTCACTCTGAACCAATTTCAGTAAACTTAACATAGTTTTTATATTTCGATTATGTCCTGAACGTGAATCTGAATACATTATTATAATTTTTTGAAAATCCTTTGCGTACAATTTAATGTGTTTAGTTAAACACGATGACACTTCTTGTGAACCCCGCGATGCTTGGGTTATAGGCTAAACATACATGTAGCCCTCGTTAGTCTTTAAATCATGGCAACCAAGATTGTATACATATAAGTTTCTCTTGTAATAAGCCACTGATGTGGATAGTTTCGGAAATGGTAATGCTTTTTCTAAATCAAAACTAAACACGTATATTTCGTCTGAAGCTCTTAATCGATCATTAGCCATACTATTACGGGCAATTTCTGCATTTCGCAAGTGTTCGTCATGTTCAACTTCAGCTGCATTTTTTTCTTCATCTATTGTAGATTGTTTTTTTATTACCAAATAATCACATTTTGCACAAGTATCTTTTGAAGGTTGCTTAAAATGTAAGTTAAATTTTGTCGAAAATATATGGTAATAAAACTTTTCCTTTACTGGTACAATTTGCTCTTCATTACATTGTTCGACATATAGGTTATACATTTTTGCAATAGAAAGGGCTGAATTTAAGTATCTGCGTCTGGGATTATGACTTCTTGTATAATGGCTTGAAATAGCAGGAAAGGAATTTATATGTTTTCTTACATGGGAATCATCTATTTTGTTACCTGAATATGTTGCCCCCGGTGGTCCTTCAGATCTTCCTTTGAACAGTAATTATATAGTCGCCCGTTTCTTATTTGATATGTTTCTATAAAATATTTTTTGCAAACACCAACATCTTGGCCGTTAAGTCTAATAAAATATTCAAAAGACTGAGATCTTGGTCCTTTGGTGTTATTCCTGGGTAGTTGTCTTTTGATAGCATGAACTCTAATTAACCCACTTAAAAAAATATTTTGCTTATGATGATCATTAAGCTTGTAAAAATTTTTCATCGCCTGTTTTCTTTGATAAAAGGTTATCTTGCGATTACAAAGTCGTAAACAGTTACATGGTTTATTATCAAATTTCTTTGCAGGAATTATTCTTTTATTTCTATTTTGATATTGTTTACCTTGTATCCTTTTTTGTTTCTCAACATTTCTAGACCGTTTCCCAGGATTCCTGCTGCGTTTTCTACCAACTTTTCCGTTATTTTGATTATTTTCTATATCTTCGTTATCTGACGGTGTATCAGAATCAATACGGTTAACTCTCCTTAAATTAGGATGAAATATCGTATCACTTTCACTTTGTTCTATTTCCATTGACATTTTTAGTTTTTGTACCCTTACAATAAATCTTTTTTATTATTTTAAAAAGTCAGAGTTTTTACAGTTATTAAAGAAAATTTCTTTAATGTTTTTGATAACACAATAATTTTCGCAAACACTTCAACGTAATACTTTTGTGTTTTGACGCACATGCATAAAACTCAAACAATTCTAATTAGAAGTAACGGCTACAGTTACTATGAATTTCTCGTTTTTCAGTGTTACCAACAAATATCGAAAGAAGAAGAATAATTTAATTTTCATTTCAAAGTTTATGTAAAAAAATATTGATAAAAGGTGGACTTATTCACAATGGCTTCTGAAATTATTATACAATATATTCAGAAGCTATTAAAAAAAGGGCTGTCTAACCTAGAAAAAAGTAACCAACGAGTAAATCCTTTAATAACTGAGAAGATTATTATTTATTTCATCAAAATTTCCAAAAATCAGAAAATATCAAAAAATGGACTTAACCGCATTGGCTTCTGAGCGGCTCATTTATAACCGTCATTGAATTAATTTCAATAATATCTTTCGCGTTTGCTGACGCTTAAACATTATCAATCCATACCCGTATAAATTATAGATTTATGAGGGAATTCTGGCATGTGATCGAAAGCGGAATTTTTTAAAGTGCTTTGACGTTACTTGCAACGACTTCAAGTTGATCGTGTTTCATAAAATATCAAATCAAGTTTTTCCATACTGAAATTCACTTTTGAAGAATTTTTGCAAAAATTTTCAACACACCCATTTGAGTGCTAATTAGATACTACAGCTTCCATGAAATTCAATAAATGCATACATTTGAAATGATTTTACTACGTATGCATATTTATATTTTGTGTTCCTATAAGTATCTATCACAGGTGTGATGTGAAGAAATACTTTTGCTAAATTTTATATTTGTTAGAACTTGAGGCGATATCTGTTTCAAAAAATAAATAAAGTCTATAATCAGCATTCGATTACACATATTTGGAATTTTAACAGGTCAATTGAAAAATCCCCGGCCTGACACATAGATGGCGCTACTAGAATTAAATCCATATGTCTTTTAGTTAGCCCTAATCCTCAAAAGATGCGTGTATAAATTTGACAGCTGTCGGATCATTAGTTTGTGAATTATAGCCTTTTGAGTGAAGCAACTTTTGTTACTGTGAAAAAAAAAGGATAAAAAGGAATTTCACGTGTTGATAAAATATTGCTTTTTGAAGGGAATATCAACCCTCAAGGATTGGTATGCTAAGTTTAGACGTGGTGAAATGAGCACCGAAGACGGTGAACGCAGTGGACGCCCAAAAGAGGTTGTTACCGACGAAAACGTTAAAAAAATCCACAAAATGATTTTGAATGATCGTAAAGTGAAATTGAATGAAATAGCAGACACTCTAAAGATATCAACTGAACGTGTACATCATATCATTCACGAATATTTGGGTATGAGAAAGCTCTTTTTCAAAGTGGGTGCCGCGCGAGCTCACTTTTGACCAAAAACAACGACGAGTTGATGATTCGGAGCAGTGTTTGAAGATGATCGAGCGTAATAAACCCGAGTTTTTGCGTCGATATGTGAGAATGGAGGAAACATGGCTCCATCATTTCACTCCGAAGTCCAATCGACAGTCATCCGAGTGGACTGCACACGATGAACCCGCTCCAAAGCGAGGGAAAACGCAACTGTCGGCTGGCAAGGTTATGGCGTCTGTATTTTGGGATGCGCATGGAATAATTTTCATCGACTACCTTGAAAAAGGAAGGACTATCAACAGCGACTATTACATAGTTATTGGACCGTTTGAATGACGAAATCGCCGAAAAACGGCCGCATTTGAAGAAAAAGAAAGTGCTGCTTCACCAAGACAATGCACCGTGTCACAAGTCAGTGAAAACGATGGCAAAAATCCATGAATTGGGCTTCGAATTGCTTCCTCATCCACCGTATTCTCCAGATGATCGCCGAAACTGAGGCCTATTTTGAAGCAAAGGACAAATCGTACTACAAAAATGGTATCGAAAAGTTGGAGGGTCGCTATAATCAGTGTATCACCCTTGAAGGGAATTATGTTGAATAAAAAAAACTAATTTTGCCAAAAAAAAAATGTGTTTTACTATAGTAGGCCGGGGACTTTTCAATTGACCTGTTATTGACGAATTATACTTGTTGCCGATGCGTTAAGTGCATAAATCGAGTTTTCTTCTATTTACGATGAAATTTTTTAATTTAAGGAAATAAATTTTTTAAATACACTGGCTTAAAAATGAATGGATGTATTTTAGGGTGAGGGGGCGAATAAATTTAAATGACAGGATAGCGGCTTTACTTCAAGAATCAGCCATGAATAAATACAATTAAATTATCATTACAATATGTTAAATTCTATTATATTTCATAGGCTTACCTTTTAAGTAAGTTCGGGCATTATGATTCCGAGGCACCCTAGTGATCTTTCTCCTTCCCATGGGGTTTATTGTCTTTAGTAAACACAGGTGACGCGTTTCGGGGATACCCTGGCGATCCTTCACTATTTTCGACCCTCCTTCTTATCAATCAATTTTTAACTTTTTTCAGACATCTAGATCACAGCTTTACCTTGTTTGGCGCAGCATAGTCACATCTGGCTCTTGCACCATTAAAATAATATCACTTATGTTTTTTTTATTAAGAAATTGTGACATTTTTCTTTATTAAAATGTGTTTTATGTTAACTTTTGAGTCTTGGAGATTGTTTTGTTACTACACACTTCAATTCAATAATAATGATTTTCGATAGAAATATTATAGAATTTTAAAATACAAATAACCCACGGAACACGACTAAATCAATATACTTTTACATACAGTTAAATTAAAAAAAAAAGGGTCAAAATAAAATAAAAATAGTTAAATGTTTATTCAAATTATAAGCACATATTTTATTTTTAATAAAAGTTTGAGATACTAGCTCATAATAAATTCCGACCAATGTTTTTGTTCACCATTTCATTATTACGCTTTTTCTGTCAAATTTCATGAAATTTCTGTTTCAAAAGAGCATTGAGAATATAATCCAGAAGCCTCCGCTACGTGGCGCTAGAAATATGGCTCGTGAGGAGAAAGAACAACAATGTTATAGATATAGAGTTTAAGATTTGATAGAGAGGGAGCGGCAACAATAGGACTTTTAGTCCCGGAATAAAGCTTTAAGCTTTAAATGTGGAGACTCCTTTTTCCTATATCTCCGAACTATTAGGTGAAAATTCGCTTTGGTGCAGCTAGCAGGATATAGTAAATTTTGATTCCGTTGGTGGGAGAATTGCAATGGCTTTCCTAGAGAGAGAGAGAAAGAGGACTTGCAAATTGTCGCTCAAAAAATGGGCAACGAAAATGTTTCGAATATCACTACCGTTTCATTGAAGAATGAAATTTTAAGAAATGAATATTATGATGAATTTGTGGGACTAATGAAAGAAAGAATAATCGAAGACAGGATTGAGAATGAGTAAAGGGAAGAAAGGGATAAGCAATGATAAAAAGGAAGGGAAGAAATGAGTCAGCAAATGGAAGAAACAGAAAAAGAAAGAAGTCTTATGTTAGAAAATTTAGAAAGAAAAAAATCTCACAGGAGATAGATGTAACCAGGTAACTACTTTAGAATGTAAATTTACCAAGGAAAAAAGATGAAAATAAGAAAGCAAAAATACCCAGAAAAATTGAAGAAAAGGATCTCTCTCGAAAAGCGACATCAGTCTCAACATGAAGAGTTTGGTTCAGAATTAAGGAAGAAAGATCAGAAAATAGCCGAAATTCAAGAAGAAAATATTATCTCAAGTTATAAGAAAACAAGAAAAAAAGCGAATATTTCACGAAAAACTATTTCAGTCTCAGCTGGAAACAGCTTGTATCTGAATTGAAAGAGAAAGATCAGAAGTTAGCAAGAATTCAAGAAGAAAATAAAAAGATTTTTTTCAAGTTATAAGGAAACGAGATGTAACTATTGGAGAAAAAGAAGCATTATCGGTACTAGAGATGCAATTTAACTCCAAGAAAAATGAAAATTCTAATCTGTCAAATCAGTTAGGAGAATTAAGGAATGAAATCTGTGGCTTAAATGAAGGGGGGGGGGAATAAGAAATGCATCAAACAGAATTGAAAAGACGGGAAAAGCTGAGGAAATTGGAAGAAGTATTACTTTAAGAACAGCTTGACAGCAGAGAAATAGAAAATTCGAAATAAAATGGGTGATTACGAAGAAAACCCCAGTGAAAAAGAGAGAAAACACACTGAAGAAATGAAATTGAAATATGAGGTCAGTGAATAAGGTCTAAGAAAAGAAAGGAAAAACAATGAAAATGAAAAATCTCAACAGTTATATTTGAGACGGATTCCTGAAGAAAAAAAAAGGAGGGAAGTATAGGGAAAAATTTTATTAGGCAGATAGAAATGGGTTAAATAGAAGGAATATCATGCAAAAACACGTCCATACGAAACAGTTGGTGAAGGAAAAAACTAAGGATGTCCCCCTTTCCGAAGAAAGACGAAAAAATCTATTACAACGAGAGAATGTCAAGATCAATAGAAATAGAAGATGCATTATTTGACCCTGGGAGATAACACAGTAGCATGGTGCACTGCGGAAGTCAATTGTCTCTCACAACTTCTTTAAGGAATTAACGGGAGAACACCTGTGGCTAACCAATAGACTACCTGTGACACGACGAAATTTACATCCGTGGGTTGATGACAAAGGGAAGAGCGATATCTTTACAACAGAAGAAAGCCCTCTTCGTTGAAGAACCACAAAACTCGGAAAGGAAAGAGATTTAACCCTTTCGCTACCGGAGGGAGAAAAAAGAAGTGCTTCTCTAGGCCCGCGGCTTCTTACCGCGGAGTGTCACTCTGTGCCCAGACGATTTTTGATACTAAGCCTAATTTGTGGAAAAAATTCTTCTAAAATCAGCTATTCATTAAAATAATTTGGTATTTACTTATCTTATTTAAAATACATTAAACTTAATATATACAAAAGAAAAAAGAATTTAATCGAAAATTGAATGTTTTATACCAAAAAATCATACTTTTAAGAAAATACAAAATATATTTACATATGTTAGATAAATTTCATGGTGTAATGATGTACAATTACATGGAATATATAGATATAAAAGATAAATCTTATTTTGCTGTATGGTATATTTAAAAAAAAAATCAATGCATAGTCCAACGTCATATATCTTACACACATATTCTGACGCTTCACGCAAGATTTTGAGCAAAGGGCATATCTTTGTCCTTTTTTTTATTATTTTTTTTACTTTAATGTCTATGTACAGATTTGGATTATATTCGCTAACATTACTGTCAGATTCATTTATTATTTAGCAAATATCAGTATCAGATAAATACTTTCTTTTCGTCATGACTGTCGCTACAAATAAAAACCGACTGAATGAAATGAACAGCTCAGAGCATCTGCTACCTAAAGCCCTAACCCTCAGAAAGGGCCATAAATTCTCCTTCGAACATCTAAGAAGCAAGCAAGATAGAAAAAAGCAAACCGAAAGTAAGTGCACCCTTTAAATCATGTCAATACATTTAAAGAACCGCGCCGCAATATGTGCTTTTAGCAATAACCCCCTCCTGCTGATACCCAGAAGTGAAATCCAAGCCCATATAACCAAGGTCAACATTCCAAATAACCTATCTATATAGATTTCGCGGTAATATAACACCATTTAGTAATATTAAAAAAAATCAAATAAAACGTTCTCTTTAAGCGTATCACTATTGATACGCTGATCTGCAGAAGGCATTCCGGAGCGTATCGCCCATGATACGCTGGGCACAGAAGAGCAACCGCGAGCGTATCAAATGTGATACGCTGGTAGTGAACGGGTTAATAACCCCGGCACGTAAGCGTAATGGACTGTGGTGGGTAAAAAGGGATAATTTCCAATACTTTCCCTATTTGCGCTCACCCGAGTAGTTTTATGTGTAAATAACCTAAGAATGATGGACACTGAAACAAACCGCATTTGTGATAGGAATTGACTTCTTTTCCCCATGAGGGTGCGGGACCCACAGAGACCTAGGAGAAGCAGAGAGAACTTTCTTCCTATATTGTTTTGTTGGCTACATAATAGAGACATTAAATTAAAAAAGGTACTGGATTTCAGGGCTATATCTTCATTATTGTGTTATTTAGAAGTTCTTTTGCTACGTTTTATGTGTGGCTCATTATGGAAGTTTCAAAGTATATAAGCATGCATTAATTTAGCAACTTTTATCTGAAATTGAATAATTGATGTAGTGTTTTAAGGGTTTCGCTGATTACTTTTTTTATGAGATATTTTTAAAGACTGATTCATTTTGATTAAATGGAGAATTATTGAAGGTGATTATTTTAAAGGTTACTTTAGTGACTGAACATCGGAATAAGGATAAGAAATCTTAAATATGAAAAAGTGGTTCTTAGAATTGCCTTCATTATTGTATCATGTCTCAACATATGTTTATTTCTTAATGTTTTTTATGTAATCTTTCATGAACAGTAGAATAATTGATATTTCAAAGTGAATATGCAAAAGTGTATAAATAGTTTCTAAAAGTGTATGATAATTAGTATTTTCAAGTGTAGGAAAATTGATACTTGGAAGTGTAGAAAAAGAAGATTTTCATGAAGCCTTAATTTAGAATTGCTTCTTTAAGTGGAGAAATATTTTTTTGAGTAAATGTGTAAGGAAATTAGAGATAACACATAAAATATGAAATTAATGCTTTGGAAGATATGAATTTGATATTATTTTATTTGTATACCATAATTAATGATTTGAAGGATATGGACTCAATATTTCGAATGTTTTGAAGGATTTAAATATTGTTTTATTTTATGATAATTCTCACTGTGCATTTAATGTTGATTATGAATTAATTTTGCTTTGTGTAAAATTTTGAGCGTTTATTTTAAGGGTTTCAGCTGCCAAATTAAATAAGTAAACAAATGTAACATCAGAACTTGCTGGGAAGATGTAGTATCCCCCCCTCCCACAGGAAATGATTCAGAAGTACTAGAAATACCACCTATAAGGAGGGAGAAAGACAATGTTATATATACAGAGTTAAAAGTTGGCTAGCAAAGGAGCAGACACAGTAGGCTTCCCTGGGAGTGCTATAAGCCTTTTAGCCCTTGAATAAAGTTTTAACTGTAGAAACTCATTTCACTATATTAACACACCATAAAGCACACTCATCATGTGAAGATTTTAAAGTCAAATTAAATTTTATATGTAACAGGCTGTAATATTCCATGTGATAACTTTTAATAAAATTATAACTTCTGCTTTTCATCTACTGGGCAAGAAAATCTGCAACCACAAACTACATAATAATCTGATCAAAATTTATATTTGGATTTTATCCTAAAAAGCTGTATGTCATTCAAGTGAATGCAATTCACAAGGATTTTCTTAAAAAAACACTATGCAATAAATGTAAAAAATAATTTTCACTTCTACTGTTTGTCTAGTTTCATTTTATTCTGTCAGTTATCAACAAATGTCATTATGTTAACAGTGAGAGACACATATCTATTTGTGTGAGATTATAAATATCAATAATACTTCAGATTAAATAGAAGGTACAGTTTGGTGATTAACATGGTATGACTGATCATTCTTCAAAAATGTTACTCAGTTGAATTTTTTCAAGACATATGTTAAAGATATATACAACATTTCCTAATTAATCATACATGATCTCTTAATTTGGATCACTGCTTTTACTGTATCAATAACACTCATAATGTTGAAGTTCAGTCAGAAAGAGAAACTGCATAAAAACTTTGTTTACTTATAGGTTTATATTTTAAGGAATGAAACATGCTTTATGAATTCTTTTAGCATAGCAGAGCATTAATATGAATCCAATAATTTATGGATAAATTATTGTAATAAAAAAGAAAATCTTTGTTAAATGTTTTTGGAACATTCAAAAAATTAATAATTATGGTTCTCTTTATCACAATTATGAATTAAAATTAATATTTAAAACTAAAAGATGTAGAATCTAATCCACTAAATTACCAACATGAAATTTGTTGGTTTATGAGAAGAATAGTAATAATAGACTTCACAATAATTTTTTTTTCATTCATAGAATGAGTAGCTGAAAAGTAATATGGCTCTCAAATTTGCAAAAGAATCCAATATAATCACATTTTTTCACTTTCTTTAATGTATTATAATAAATATATACAAAAAGTATCTTAACAAATTTTTGAATTCTGACTCCAATTTACTTTGCCGGCAGAAATTTTTAACTTATAATCAATAATTTTATTACCATATATTTCCACAGATAAGAAAGACAAGATATAAATTTTCGTCAGTTTTAGCAGCTCTAAACATAAGTCCATATTATCAACAGTCTATGAATTTAGTCAATGATCCTCATCTAGAACAAATTTTATTTTCTTGCATGTGGCAGTACTGTCTACAGAAAAGCAAGCCGAATCACAAACACATACATACCTTTAATAAATTTAGTGGTCATGGTCACAAACTCAAGGCCGGTGTTGTTTGGTTGAGTCATGGGTATGAATCCTGATGCTACAAATACTCACTGTAGAGAGGGGCTGGTACATATTAAATTTGTCAAAGCTCCAAGTCCTTTGTAGGTGAGGTGTTATCCTTGTCACTTGAGCAAGATTCAAAATTGTGAAGTGCATTGCCAATAGTTATTACGTTACTGTTAAATGTGACATTAGAAAACAATCAATCAATCTAACAAGTTTATTTTCTAGCATCTAGCAACACTGTCTATAGAAGCACATGAAGAATCCTGAAATCACAAATACCTCTAACAAATCTTTCAAAAAGTGTGGGATTTCTAATGCTTATGGATGGCACTAAAGACAATTTGTTATGGAATACTGATCAAAAAGCCGAAATTAACTCACTTAGTACAAAACAGGACCCATTTTATGAGCATCTCAACAATCAAAACGAGGATGGACCCGAGAAGTTATTTGCCTTTGATGAGGAATATAAGGGTTTTAAATACAATGAAGGGTGATGTGTTTTATTTTATAATAATTTTAATACAATTTAATAATTTTAATTTACATAAATTTCAATCTAATTTTTTTTGTATCTGTGGTATAAGATGACCCAAGATTTTGTAGTTCTTTTTTATGATGCAGCTATTGTCATATCTGTGGAAATATACCGTAACTTGGGAACCATTGTAATTTATGTACATACTTAATTATGAGTGAAAAAGTAGAAATGCAGAAAAAGCATAGGTAGCTTTTTAGGAACATTTTTAAAGCACCAGCTTTTGAAATGAAAATGCATTTTTTCCCAATTCTAAAGAAAGTAAAATTTACTTCTCCTTTCATCAGATTTTAGCTAAAATATTTTTCTTAGTTAAAATTTAAGACATAAAAGTTTATGTGAGAGAAAAAAAATATTATCTCAAAGAAAGAAGTAGATAAATTCATGAAGTAGAGAATAATGTTTAATACATTTTTCAATACTTCACATTATATTCCAATTATCTGAAGCCCAGAGAGGAATTTCAGTTTGAAATTCCCATTTGTTTATTTTATATTTATGGGCATGTAAAAACATAAACATATTAGAGGGCTTAGGGTCTCTAAAAACATTTTTACAAAAGTAACAGTTCTTTTCAGAAGTCACTTTAGAAGAATCTTTTTTATAATTATCACTCAGTAGTTTTTCACCCAAATTATAGCATTCCATACGAGAAATCAAGCTCTTTATATTTAAGTCAGTTGTAGAATCCATAGTCTTTGTTTCATTTAACTTACCCAACCACCAATTTATTGAATGTTCTTTTACTAAATCACTCAGAAGCTCATTAATATCTTTATGCAGCATTCCATGTTTACCTTTTTCTGGTCCAAAAACATAACTATTATATAATGTATCATTAACAATAGGATAACCTAAATATTGCAGATGTACTCTTATCTGATGGGTCCTACCAGTATAAGGTTTGCATCTCACCACACTTGATTTTCCATTATAACTTAGTTTTTGAAATTCAGTGATTGAAATTTTTCCTTGTGGATCTACTAAGGCAATACCTACTTTGTGATACATATGCTTCAGAGGTTTATTACACACAACTACTCCATCTGGAAATTCTCCTTCAACTCTACACAGATACTCTTTCTCTACATTTCTTAAATTCAAATTTTCATGTATCTCCTTAGATATCTCAGAGCTTTTTGCAAAGATTAAAACACCCGATGTCAATCTATCCAATCGATGAGTTATGTGCAAATTTTTCCTTTCCCCCTCATGTTCTAGAATAAATACTGCCGAATTATATCTATATAATCCACAGGGATGCACAGGAATTGAACATGGTTTGTCAACAACCAAAACATCATCATCTTCAAAAATTATTTTTATAGAACAAGCAAAAACAGGCAATTCATGCCTGTGAACACTTGCAGTAACGACATCCGAATTTTTCAGCACATAATTTAGGTCTACAATTTCTCCATTAACTCTGAGTACACCTGATAATATTCGTTTTTCTATTTCATCTGGAGGATATAGGGAAAACTCTTTATTGTACACGTCAAACAATTTTTTTTTGATCCATCGACCTTTGCAATAAGTAATATGACGATAATAATACGAATACACTTTTCGTAATCCGTCTTCAATATAATAAGGGTTATCTTCTATATTAATAGAATTTTCGGTCAGAGATTTGTAATTATCTTTCAATGTCGCTAAATCGAGACTATTTTCCTTTGAATTTGAACAGCAATCCTTAATCTTCGATGAAATCGAAGAATAATTTTTATAGCTTAAATATAAATTCGGGCGAAATGCATTAGAACTTAACTTTAATCCCGAAATCATGAGTACAATCAAAATCACCGGTGAATCAATACAAAATGCATGTGATAGTTCACTAAATATAAATAAATATTCTTTAAAAGAGTGGAGATGAGATGTTTATAAGAGATTTCAAGAAGGAAATGAAAAAAAAAGTTCTAATATTTTTACTGACTTAATCAAGAGAGCATTTAGAGTTTCGAATACCATTATTTTTCATTTATTTTGAAAAATTAATCTTCCAAAATAAATGAAGAATTGGTTGGCATTTCTTATAATTTTCTAGTACCATTATCAAAATCATCATGTCAAAATGAAAGCTTAACTGTAACTGCATACAAATTCTTTAACCAGGGTGCAGTATGTGCCGGTTTAGCGCTCTTTTGACTTCTTTTGGCGACGAAGCTTTTCATGCCAAATTCCATGTGTGCCGATTGTCATGTGTGTCAATCCAAAATGTTACAAGATTGCAAAAAAGAACTGAACTTGGCCACAAGGCATTTTTTGAATCCAAGCCAAATCCAGCTCTGAAAACGAAACAGATAATAGCATATGTTGATTGATTAATTGATAGTATGGGCTGAGAGTGGCAAAGGCTTTTATTATCATGGCAAATGATTTAAATGCAAATAACAGTAATATTCAAATTTCGACTATGTCAGAACTAGAAAAATTTGCTTCTGAAATTCGTGTAGCCAGAAGAGAGTTGAAGAATATTCGGTATTAATATATATTCTTTACCTTAAACCTTTCAACTTATAAATAATGAAACTTTTGATTTTAATTTTGTAAGCAATCATTTTGTTATTGCACAACATGTTTTATGTTAAAATAAATACTCATTTATAAATTATTCTGCAATCTAATAGTGGAACAGATTTGTATTTAGCTACATATGATTGACAAGCTTTAAATTTCAGTTGCTTTTAATTATTATATGTCATCAATGAATCTGAAGTTGCACATTTTTTTTATTTTTTGAGTGCAATAGATGTACTTAATTTTTTCTCTTGTTATTATTAACTTTGAATTTTACAATTCTCTTTCATCATTTTAATACCGAAGTACATAACTTGTAAAGAGTTTTCCATTCAATGGGGTCGGGGTGGGGAGAGAGAGAATGGCATAGCCATATCTGGTTCTTGCACCAATAAACTTTACTTTCACTTGTCTCTCACTTTCACTTGGGGGGGGGGGGAGAACAAGAGAGATGCAAATTCCTTTTTAAAAATATTTAATTTTTAATTTAAAAAAAAAAAAAATCAGTTTCATATATCTCATACCAAAACAATTTATTTTTGAATAATTTAGACATGTATTTCATTTTTGAAACATATTTAAATGCATATTGTGTAACATGTATTTCATTTTAATTGGACT
>BMAW01027963.1:888921-973928 GCA_019974015.1 Nephila pilipes
ATATTTAAATGCATATTGTGTAACATGTATTTCATTTTAATTGGACTAAACTTGTGAATTTTGCATAATCTGTTATTGCTTCCATGTATTCTTATTAAAAAATGCAAAACTGTATCATTTATTTGTGCTTTATTTATGTGTATTTTTGCAATGTTGTATTTTGAAATAAAAACTTAATTTCCTTATATGTAATTGAAATGCAATTATTGCAACTCAAACATTTTATCAATATGCTCTACAATTTGAAATTCATTTCCACAGAAATGAAAGTACTAGCTGTCATTTCATATAAGTATATAATTGTTTTGAAATGCAAGTTTTCATAGTAATATAATTTCCTTTAATTGAACCAATGTCTTATCTCTAGTATATATGTATGAAACTTATCTACAGTACATTGGGAAAGAAATTAAATCTACTTGCTCGGGCTTTTTCTGTCAAGTATTGAAATGTAAAATAAGTTATTTTAGATTTTTTTTCTTATTAACATTTTTATGATGTTTATTATAATTTTTTTCTTAATTGGAAACATTTTATGCCATTATGCAGCTTATCACATCTGTAGTGAGAGTCTGTAAAAGTTGAAAAACATGTTGATCAATAATTGTAAAGTACATTATGGTTAAATGCATCTGAAAAAACCCCCAAAATCTCGAGTTTTTTAGTGATTAAATTAGAAAACTTGTCAAACAAATAAAATCATTTCTAGTTAATGATTCATACAAAATCACTCACAAAGGTTTTGGTGTAATTATTTATCTTCTTTAACCTTTTTAAACAGTTCAGCTTAATTTTAAATAAGGATTTCAGTCACATGTATAGTGTTCATCACTTTTACCATATTGAAAGTAAGGAGGGAAACTTCATAATTCAAAGTTTTCGATAATTTTTTTTAAAATTCCTTCAGTATTTAAATTGAGTAATTTAGCACTGTAAATATAATGTAAAAAATGCATTTAATATATAGGAATATTATTCAAATTTATTTTTTCAAAATTATTTGTTTACAGTATTGTGATTGTGTGTGGGAATTGTGTGTGTGTGTTTTATTGTTATTAACATTAAATAAAAAAAAAAGACATTTCAAAACTGCTGGAATGTTTGAATTTGTAAACAATTTCAGTTGTATTTTAGTAAAATATTTTTGTTTTTTTTTTGTACATAAAAAAAAAAAAACAAATATATGAATAAAAGGTGGTGTCATTAATTTCATTTATCAGCAGAATATTTACAAAATTAAAGTTAATAATAAATAAAACATAAAAAGGACCAATAATCTAATCTGTGTAGCATCTCAACCATACTGTTGGAGTTTGGTATTTTTTAACAGAAGAATGATGAATAACAAAGCAAAGAAGTACTTATAACATACATGTATGTTTGTACCTACTTAGTTTGTTATAATTACTTTTTAAAAAGTTATCTATTTTTTTCCCTTTGGTGGATATTTGTTTTCAATAGATTTAAGAGTAGTTTCTAAACAAATATATTGACTTTCAAAGCAACTTTACTTCTTGACTTAATACTAAATAAATTCAAAATTATTTTTTCAGTAATTGTAGGCAAACTCTAAACTGAATTTTTATAAATTCTTATTAATTTAATTTTTATAAATTCTTATTAAAACAATAGTACAGAATTTATATATATATAAATGCTAAAACTGAAATATTGCCCAAATTACTTTGTATTTTTTGAAAAGCTGTAAATGTTTTAGAAACTTTGATCAAGTTATATTAAACTTTTAGTGTAAGCATACTCATGCAAAATTAAGAGAATTGGAACATTATATCGAATGTCTAAAAAAGTAATGGCTTATGAAATTTGTTATGAATAAACATTTATAATTAAAGAGATGTACCATTCCAAAATCATTTTATGTATGCATGATTATCAGCAAAGCTCTGCACAGCGATGTCCAAAATTGAACATTGGGATATTGAACTGAAAATGAGTTTAATAGAGATTATGGTTACTTCTCTCAGCCAGACAGATCCCACAGCATGACAACATTTTGCAGAATGCAGTTGAGGAATCCATGTGATAGTCTATCCCACTTCTGCTGCTTGGATATTTTTAGCTTTGAAATGGTTCTTGGAATGGGATGGCATGATGCTCTCCAAGAGTATTCCAGACATATTCTTAAGGGTATAGGGCCTGGTTTGTCAATTCATGTGACATATATTCTCGCTTTCCCGGTTATTGTCAACCATCGGAACCCTATGTAGATGCCTCTTTACATCATCCATACATTCATGGTTACACATTTTACCTGATCCTTATAAAATTTACCTAACTCTTGTAAAAAACACATTGAATGTTGTGGGGAAGTATGAGCTTGTGAATTGCTAACAGCCCTTCGTGTGCTTATATTCCTTCCATAGTCATAGCTTCACAGACATACACATATATGCCTACATATTAGATTTTGAATATTTGCTAGTTATTCAGCTGCATTATTAGTACTTTTGGTTCAATACCTTTTGTAAAAATAGACATAATTAACAAATTCTTTTAATTTTACGCATGGAATGTACAATTCATTTTTAAAATGGAGAAAAACAAATTGGCTTTTTGTAATTTCTAAATAATATTTTGTATAAATATATAAGAATTTGAAATTAATGTAATTGAAGAAATAAGAGGAAATATATTTAAAATTACTTAAAATTTTAATATAATTTTAGAATTTGAATGAAATATAAGCAAAATACTGAATTTATTTTAAAAAATAATTAATAAAATTTTATTGAAAGTAAAATGTAACATGGACAGTTTTGATTTTTACGAAGCCTTTTTTATCCTTCGCAATTTTAATATTTTTTATTTAAAATGTTTTTAGTGATTTCATTTCATATAAAATACATTCTGTCTCCCTCCTCTTCCCCCCTTAACTTGACATACTAAAGAAAGCCAAAAATTTAATGAAAAGTTTTATATTTTTAAAAAAAATTGCATTTTTACCAATTACTAGTTTTATTTTCTTATGGGATTTACTGTCTTTGGCAAATACAGGTAACATGTCCCTGGGATACCCTAGCCATCCTTGTTTATTTTCTACCCATCTTATTTCAAACTTATTTTGCTTCCATGTTTTTTTCAAATGCCTGGATCACAGTTCCATCTTGTTTAGCACAGCATTACTACATTTGGCTCTTGCACCTTTAAACTTCACTTTTACTCATTTTATATCTCAAATGTATAGTTATACTTTGTAGTATATGTTAACATATATTTGTGTGGAGTAGCGATACAAATAATTGTGATTGTTGGTAGTATCAAAATTCCTTTATATACTTTACTTTCTTTCGATGTTTCTATATAATAGGATCTGCAATAGTTTAGGGGTTATGGTCATAAACTTGTGGCCAGCAGTTTTTGTCAAGTTGTGGGTATGAGCCCCCAATGCCACTAAAAACCCACTGTATTGCACAGCTGATGCACTTAAATCTATACATGTTCCAATCCTCTTATTGGCATGGTATGGAAGTTTGGAGAGGGAAGTGCTAGCTCAAGACTAGTCCTCTTCATTTGACCAAGGTGAATTGCCAATAGCCCTGGTGTTGATTCTCAATGTGATGTTAATAAAGAATCACTCACTGTATATTATTCTTTTTACCAATGTATATAAATCAGGAAGAATTTTGTTATAATTACTATGAAAAATGTTTGTAATTATATCATTATAATCCTGTCAACAAATAGTATTAATCTGAATTAACATTATTAATAATTAATTAAATTACACATAATAATGTGGCTTCGTATGCTCCTTACTACAGGAATTATTTATGTCCTAATGAGTCACCCCTTACTCATTTGTATCAGTCTTGGAGCATCTGATATATTTACAGAACCATATTTTTTAGAATTCCTTTTGTCAAGAAGATGTTGGTTCATTTACGTAATAATAGTGTATCTATAAATGCATTTATTAATAACCAGTGTATAAATTTTAATTGTATATAATATTGTGCTATAAATTTTTCATTATGAATATGAAATTAATGGGGTATAACTAATAATATATTGTACATGTATTATTATAAATCAAAAGACTTACTATCGTTACTTATTATTCATGGCTATTTTTTCACTTAAATTTAAAAGATATATATTTATATTAATTGCATGTTTATTTCTAGACAAGAATGTCTGAAACAAAAAGCAAACTTTCATACTGAAGTGGGTAAAATCAAAGACTTTCTTTCAAATGGTATGTCAGGAAATAAAGAAACATGTCATTGTAAAAAAAGTAAGTTGAACTTGGTTTTGTTGATGGAAGTGAAAATTTTTTAAGGTTCATAAGAAATTAATTTATGAACCTATAATAATGTATATTCACATGTGTTACATCATATTATGAATATTAAGTCAACATACAAAAATATCCTTTGGTAAATTCTTGAGCTTTGTAAAACATTACAAATTAAAATTGTGTTAATGTGGGTAAAATATGTTTTTTTTAATGTGTTATTGCAAATAAATTCATTTGTTTAATTATATTTTAGATGATGTTAACACAATGCATACAATGGTTCCCATTGGTTTTATATCTTCTTGTTTCAAAAGTAAAAATGGAATTCCTCGTCAACCTTCCTTATGTCCAAAAGCTAAAGGAACATTGACTATCCAAAAATCTATTTTTACTAATCCAGAACATTCATTAATAGGACTTGAAGAGTTTTCTCATGTGTGGTAGGTCTCTGCTCACTTTATGCATTTTCATTCATAATCTAATATATTGTTTCAACTAAATTAATTTTTTTATCAATATTTTTGAAAAAATAGTTTTCTTCTGTTTGAATCATTTATGAATTTAAATAAAATAGTCATAAATTTAATAATTCATTTTATAATGCATAGATTTAAAAAATAATGATTTCGATATTAATGTCTAATAAAACATGTTAAAATTTCCATAAATATTAACCAATTTTTGAATGTTGTAATTAGAAAATTTTGCATTGATAGAATAGATTTATATCTTTATTACCATTCCTTTTATTGGATAACGTAAATTTCTTATGAATTTCAATATAAAATAAATATTAGTTTATTATAACAATTTCCATTTTATGTTTTAGAATTGAATGGAAAGTATTTTTTAAATCTTTTAATTAATTGAGAAATGTTAACTATGGACTTTGTACACAAAATATTCTTCTAATTATATTTTTAAGAAGTATATTGAACAAAACTTTATTCAATTTAAAATACTTTGTTTGCTTTCAGTTATGTTAAAATAAATTTAATGTAAAAATGAACTTAATAACTGTACATCAAGTGTCACTTAACATGAAAAATATTATTCCCAATTATTGCTCAACATCATAAGAATATTATAATACCACTGCAATTTTAACCCCTTCCCTCATTTCTGTTTCATTCAAAATCAACCAGCTTCTCTCCTTTTTATAATAAAATAAATAAGGAATTTGTTTGTTCTTTTTTTAAAATTTTTCCTCTTGATTTTAGTGAAAAGTCTAGGTCTGTGAATTGATCTCCCGTGCCTACCATGCAGATAATGTAAAAAATTGATATTTTTTGCTTATTAATCTCATCTCATAAATATGCTTAAAGGTTTGCATTTCAGTGCTGCATCTAGTGTTCCTTGAATACAATTAAAAAACTTCATATTATAAAATTAAAAAATACCAAAAATTAAAACTTTCTTATGTTTAAATAATGAAAACTGAATGAATTTCCTTATGGATTACGACCCAAAATTTCTTCGTAATTTAATTGTAGATCAAATTTTTTGATTTAATTGAAAATTCATGGATTTTTATTACTCTTATTTTACAGGAATTTTTAAAATTATTAACAAAAAACTCCACCCCTTTTTTTAGGATCATATTTATTTTTCATAAAAATGGTCACGACTCAGTGAAAGCCAAAGTACATCCACCACGTTTAAATGGTTCTTCAGTTGGAGTTTTCAGCACTAGATCACCACATCGTCCATGCTCAATTGGCTTGTCTTTAACCAAATTAGACAAGATTGAAGGTTTATTAAAATTTTCCAGTTTCTTTAATTGCATTTAATAATAAATATTCTTTTAAAGAAGCATATTTAATTTTTACATGAATGTTGAAGCAGATGATTACTTTAATCAATTTTTAAGCTGTTTTTCTCGTTGCTGTTAAAATATGTAAAATTTACAATCCTTAAATTCAATAATGAAATTGATGAGATAAATGAAGGAATAAACAAACCATTTCACACACATACAAAAAATGTTGATACATTAGTTCTCATCAAATTACATTATTTGAGGCATGTACCATTCAGATATGTTAGTTTTTTAATCATTTCACTTTAAGTAGAAAAATTAGATTGACTGATGAAGAATTTAAATAATAGAGTAAGAATCATTAAAAAATTCATAAATATGGTTCCAAGGAATAAATTTTGATGTATTTTATAATTGAAATTGGACAAAAGTTTTATTTTAAACTATTTCGATTCTTTGTCCCGTGGAATTATTTTAAAGAAACAATGAAGTAAAAATTATGATCTTCAGCTTCTGCATTTTACTACATGTTTATTTCAAGACAATAGTAACATTTTGATAGAAAAGTAGATTATATTAAGTTTTCTTATTCAAATTAAACCTTTAAATTATTGAGATTGATACATTTTTAATTTTTTAGGGCTTCAAAATTCTCACTTGGCACATCATGGGAATATACATCACTAAAGAGTTAACTTTGTTTTAGTTCCTGATCTAAATCTAGTTGAAAATATATTGAACACTGTTGCTATTATTCAACTACATGTATTTAACTTCCTAGGTCCATTGGATGTATTATAGGGATCTCGAATTTAATCTATTTGATTTCTTCTTTTTATTTAATGAATTTTGATGAGCTAATTTAACCCCCCCCCCCCATAAAAATTAGATAGGAAAAAAACATAAAATTTTCAAAGTAAATGTTTATTAACATATACTGGTCACATTTTTAAATATACTTCTGATATTGTACTTTTTTTGGCCTCATGCTTTTTTGCATTACTGTAAAATTTTATGATGGGAATACATTAGATTAATGTATTGTTGAAATATTATAGTACTTAGAAGTTTATGACCAGTATGAAACAAAATATACTAAAATTTATAATCATTTAATGTATTCTTTATCAGTTATTTTTTTACAATAAATTAATATATAAATCATAAAATTTAAAAAGCTGCAACTTAGCATAAAGGAATGAATTTCATCTGATAAGTAAAAACTGATATTAAAACATTTTCCAGAAAATGTGGAAACTAAAATTTTTATTTTGTTTAGGAAATACACTCATTTTGTCCGGTTTAGATTTACTTGATGGAACACCAGTTTTGGATATAAAACCATACATTCCTTTATATGACGTTCCAACAATTTCTGAAGACACATCAAAATTTGAAAATGTTGCACAAACAAAAGATATTCAAAGTAAGTAAATCAAATTATTGATGTTTTGAATATATTGATTAAAATTTCAAAAATTTAATTTCAACTTTAATTAATTTTGCCAAAATTATTTTAGGATAGTTTTGAATGTAATGACCAAAATTAAGTTTTTAAAAATTGTTTTATATCAATTATATGTTAAAATTATTTTTTTAAATAAATTTGTAATCAAAATAGAATTTGCTGTCATGTGATTTGTCTATTAATATTTAATTGAATTTTAATGAAAAAATAAGTTTTTCATTAAAGTAATAATTTATTAAATGCAAAATGCTAAGTATTAATTATTGATCTGTTTATGCAAAAATATTTTCTAATGAGCAACATGCATTATCAAAAACTAAACATAATTTTATTTCAATTATTGAGTACTAATTTCTCTGTGTAAGCATTTTTTTTAAAAATGTTATAAATTTTTAGTGTATTTTTAAAAAAAATAATAAGCAAGAATAACAATAAAATTAATGCAAAATAGAACTGACATTTTGTAATGTTCTTCATTTATAGGGAATACTTTACAAAATCACTGTGATGAGGATTTATGCTGTGAAAAAATGAAAGTAACCACATCTACTTCTGACAATGATTCCGATTCTAATACCGTCATATGCAATGTCGCTTCATATCTTACAAAATCACCCAAATATTTGAAAGTACTTTTTACAGAAAGAGCAATAAGAGATTTAGCAAACTTTCATAAAAAGGACTCTCACAAAAATCACTGTATGTATTGCTTCACTTTCACAAATCTATCAGAAGCAAAACAAGCTATAACCGATGTTCTGAAAAACGACCCCAGATCTGTTTATCGTAGGAAAAAATGTTCAGATCGACTTTATTATTTTTTTATAAATAATTTACACATCACTTGTTGGTTCGATGACAGTATAGCTGAAGTATTGAGAATAAAACCATCAAGTATAACTGGAAATACTAGTGAAAAAGATAGTTAAGTCAATAAAATTTAATTACAACACAGCTGAATGAAAATATTTTTAAATTATACTATAATATAAAAATGGTTTTTACAGAAAAAAATGCTTTAATTTTTGAAAAAGTTAATTGTGAACTATATTAAGTTTTTTTTAAATTTAATATTTGAGTAATATTAAATTAAATATTGTCAGAAGTTTCTTTTATAATAAGTATAAAAATTCATCTTGAATTACTTCTTAATAAACAAGCATTCACTTAATATTTAATTTTACAATATGTTTCAATAAAAGAATTCCTGTAATCGCATCACACAGAATAATTTGCATTACCATTATTATAAAACTGTAGGAAAATGTCATAAGTCATGTTAGTCAAATTGATTAAACATGCGATTTAGAAAACTTAATCATATATCTGAACTATTAATTAGAAAAAAAGTTAAATGTATGTGATATCAAAATCAAGCATTTGAAATAAAAATGTGTTTTTTATAAGAATTATTTTATTAAAATCATTTTTAATTCTTATTTAAAAAAAAATACAAAATTGAATTTTCCATTGCAATCCTTTGTATTATGTTTATTTCAAAATAAAATTGAGACCTCATCTTGAAATCAGTTCTTAGTGATTTTTAGTGGATCTCTACAATGGACACTTACATACATCTAAGAAGTTATGAGCGCAAATAACAAGAACTTGATCTATAATATAACCAATACGCTTCTACAAGGAGATAATAGTTGTGGTGATAATACGTAACTTAAAAAAAATGTAAAGATTAGTTAATTTTTGCAGATTTAATACTTATTTTTCTAAAAGATTTAAAGCATTATGAAATGTTAAAAAATGCTTGGGATAAAAGGATGACAACATACTGTGATTCAAGAACACATTTATTATATAAATTAATGAGTGTAAAGGTATGATACATATAATTAAAGGAACTTCCCAAGTACTTCTCACCAGAAGTCCCTTTTTCCTGTAGATGTATGAAGGCTAAGGAGAACATGCAGTTATTTCAGTCCAACCCAGCCGAAAGACACAAAGACAATTTTAGCTGTAGCAAAAAGACTATTTTGTCGGGCAGTACGTTACCTGAAATGGAAGCCATTCACCTGAGCACTTGATACGTTTTCTTACCTTTGACACACATTGTGCATTGTTACAAATAAACTGTACAAGTATAGCTAGAATGTTTGTTCTATGATTAGATGCAAATGTTACATGAAAAACAGAGGATCTTCATATTTATTTAAAATGATTTTTGAGAAGACACAGAAAAAAAAAAAATATTGCACACAATAACATTTTTTTATGACTGAAGTTCAAAATGCACAATTGATCAGATAAGTGACATTGTGAATTACATTTATATGGAAAGGTTGAGTTTTTTTTCTCTAAAAATTATGTGAAAATTATCAATCCAGCCTTTCATTACAATTGTCATAAGTGCTAAATTTTTTATAAAAAAAATATACTAATAAATAAATGCTAATATATCAACCAAAAAAATAATTATTAAAAGAAAATTTATGTATTGAATTTTTAACTTATTTTATCAATACAACAATTTTTGGCAATTTTCAGGCAGATAAAAAAATGTTTACATGAAAACACATCTGTTTTCTTTACAAATGAAAAACTATACTTCATATATACAAAGTGATGTTCTGTGCTTCAGGCTGTATTAATATGTTTCAATTAAATTTTTAGCAACATTAAAAAAGAAAGTAATCCAGAAAAATGAGTGTTATGAAATGAATAAACATGTGAAAGCATTCACCTATAAATATAAAAGCTTCCACAATCAAAGTCAGTTTGACAGCTGCAAATCTTAGTCCTCCTATCTCATTTGTTCTATATTTTAAGTGCATTTTCCTTGAAACACTTGCAAAAATTCAAACAAAATTAGCATATAATCACAAGGTTTCTCATTGAAGTATTCATAGTATTTACAATTTAAAAATATACTATGTTCTAATTTGATTTCTAATTGTAGAGCTTTTAAGCCTGCAGTAAGAATAACAATAATTGTAGTGGAGGTAGATGTCTGTAGTGTGCAATGTACCACTAAACAGTTCACTAAGGACATAATGATTACATTTCACTGAATCAAATTTAATGAAATCTTTGTTAACAACATTTTTAAATAATGCTTGAGCATAGTTAACAGCAAAAACTTCATAATCAAAAAACAACTTTTACACCCAAACTATTGATCATGGGATTTATAAATATCACCTTAATTATATGAGCTTTGATTATTATTATAAGGATACTGTGTGTTCACTCTTATAATAGAGAAAAAACATGCAATTTTCATAGAGGGAAAAAAAAAAGATTATATAGCTTAGTGAAAAATACAACATAAATACTTACTCAAATATGTGGATAATAACTGTATGAAACTTACTTAAAATTTGTATATATAATCATTTAGTTTCAAAATACAAATCATTATACTCATAGTACCTTAAGCATGCACGTAAATTTTCCCTTCAAAAACAAATTGTTTCATATACTTTTGTGGATACTATTAATTTATGCATGAAAATACAGCTTTTTTTACACACACATTTAAATCTACCTAGAATTTTATTATGAAGCTTCAATTTTCATCTTATACTTGTTACCAAGTGAAATTTAATGGGCAAATAAAAAAAAGAACTAAATGATCCTGATTTATTTCACATTAAAGCTCAGTGATTGTTTTTAGCTACAATAACATCAATGTTTCTTTTAAAATCCAGTATTAAATAACGCCCTGAGCTTGAGAGATAACAAAGTGAGTTTAAATGTAACAAATAGTAGTTCCTGCCCTCTTTTAAAGACTTAGAACAAACTTTTATACATAAAGCTCAAACAATGTAGCTTTTCCACAAGTGATTTGAAAAAAGATCTATGGCTGAATCACAGATTAGGGTTTTTGTATCTTTCCCTTTAAACAAAGCATATAAAAACCCCATTGCAAATAACATCACCAAGAAACATTTCGTCATTTGCAATGGAGTGTTCTCATGTGGATCAACTTGCCCCTATCAAGTTTTCTTTAAAAAAGATGAGAAAAAATTGAATGGCAGTACTTATCTGAAAGCATGCTAACACAATTAAATTTTGCCGTAGAAAAACATTCATAACAAACAGCAGCAAAATTTTAAGCAACCATCACATTTAAGTATCGAAAGAAATGCATTGGAGAAATAAATAATATATATAAAACAGGACAACAAATTCACAATACAAATACAAACAGGTTATTCACTCAATACATTGGGGCTAACAATGAGAGGGTACAAAGATTTATGCTTGGTAAACTTGTAATAACCAAGAATACTGATATTGGTTAGATTATAGAGAAAAGGAGGAATATAAACGACAGCTGCATTGTGCATCAA
Source organism: Nephila pilipes (assembly GCA_019974015.1). Classification (NCBI taxonomy): domain Eukaryota; kingdom Metazoa; phylum Arthropoda; class Arachnida; order Araneae; family Nephilidae; genus Nephila; species Nephila pilipes. The sequence continues at coordinate 900,714 of BMAW01027963.1, forward strand.
CTTGTCATTCACATACATATATTATTTTTTCATTTCAGGAAACAAAACTTCCAATATTTTTAAATGAAAGCATGGAATACTGGTTTTAAAAAAAATCTAGAAATGCAGTTCTTAATTATTTTTTTACAAAGAAAAAACAAGTAACCATATTGGTTACTCTTTCTGACGTAGAAATGTCACCGGAGATTCAATGAAAAACTTTTTCCACATACAAGATATGCGCGCAAGTAATAAAAAGCCATGCAAAGGAGAGATGTATTCACAGTTCTACACAAACACAAGGGGGAAAATTCTGCAACAACACTATATACAAAAAGATCATGTCTTCCAATTGACGGAACCTTGAGGAAGTGACCTTGGTGGGATCATGTCCAGCAAGTACTGCCGTTGTAACTCAGCCGAGCTCATTGGATTCTTACCGAGGAGTTGATATGAATATGCCTGAGCAGCTAATAGAGGAGCAAAGGGATACATGTGGGCTGGTTGCGGCTGGGGTTGCATTGTCTGCGCAAAATGTTGCAATTGTTGCGCTTGCGCATGGAGTAATGACTGGTGGGCGGCACTCAGTTTTGGCAAGTGCTGCAGAAGGGATGCAGAGTTCACCAAAGCCTGGTTGCTGCTACTACCACTGCTAGTGCCCATCTTGGACAAAAGCCCATGTACTGGGCTGTGAGGTGCAGGAGGAGTTGGTATTGAAGACGTACAGCTCGATGTAATTATGGCAGGGGTTGGAGTTGAACAGGGAGTGTGTGTAGGAGATATGCCAATCTGAGGAGGAGGACTTGGCATTGCTTGAGACATTCTCTGTTCAATTTCTTGCTCTTGCTGCAGGGCTTTCACAAAAGCCGTCTTTAGACGATTGGTATGTTCTGCCTTGAGAGCCTTCTTGATATTTGAAGTGACACATGTTTCACAGATGACTGATGGCTTGTGCAAGCGGGATCGGCCAGCATCTTGCCACTTCCAAACAGGGCTGAAATCAGTGCCACACTGAACACATTCGAAGGGTTCTGGTGGAGGACGATTTATGTTGGGGTCCTCAGTGATAAAGTCAACCACCTTTTCCAGTCCAAGAAGGCAGATAAACTCCTGGTTGTTTGCATTTGGTACAAAATGCATTTCAGGAGGAGGGGGTTTAGGTGGTGGGATTTGTAGGAGAGTCTTTTCTAGTTGTTTGCGCAAGGCCAGTTTCGCGGCTGCTTGTCTCTGAGCTGGGGTCTGGTTGTCGATTCTGTCTAGTTGAGTAGTTTGGATTGATGAGGAAGGTGATGGGCAAGCTTGAGGATTATTCTAATTATCAAATATAAAAATACAACAATGTCAAGAAAAGATAATGTAATTTTAACTTTCATTTATATCAATCAATGTATATGAAATAAAATTATAACAGCATGCAATGCAAAAATTTATTTATTTTGTTTGAAAAAATAGCAATATTTTAAGGGACTAGAAAAACCCAATACATTTAATTATAAAAAAAAAGTTTCACAAAACATACTTATGATGGGATTTTTTTAAAATTCAATTGAAATCGAACATTTTCCTGAATAATAATCCCTATCATAACTACAACAATTACAGACCTAAAATTGGTAATAAGAAAATCAATTTCAAATATAATATACATCTTTATAATGAATTTTCAAGATACATTAAATTTAAAGATAAGCAGTGCAACATTTGGGCTTTGATTAAACAATATTCAAATTGTGAGATGTTGTTTACAAAGCTATGCAATAAAGATTATCACAAACTAATATGTAAATAATAATAAGGAGGGCTTTTATTTTTATATCAATTTAATTTAAGAAAAATCCATAGAAAGTAAAAAAACACAAGTTTTTTGTCAATGATTTGCAATTTAATGTTAATTGTAAGTTGGGTCTATATAGTAGATTTTCAGTGCCACAATTATTCCAACAATCAAGAAGTTGTCCTTGGAACATCAAGGAGAGCAGATGGAAATGTCCAGGTCATTTCCACAAAAAATTACCACGTAGTAAAATGTCTCAGTTTTATTCTGCATATCGTTTTGAGGTATATCTGTTATTGTAACTCAAACAGCATATATATTTATTTTATAAGTAAGGAATTCAATGGAAGAAAGCTATTTGTATGGAGGTTAATAGCTATACATCCAAGAGAAGTCAATAGTGGAAATTTCAGTTGGAGAAATAATGTTGCAATAATGAAACTTTTAAAAAAAATAGGAAAATATATATATATATATATACATCTAAAAGAAGCACATATCTCAATCAGAGTTTATCATTGTGTTCAATTTCAAAATTTACTTTCCTTTTATGGCTTTAGAATACCTATTTTAAGAGGATAATAATACTGCATTTTTTAATATTTCTTTAGAGGTCACAGAAAATAAATATTTAACTGTTGAAGGGGGAAAGCCTTTCACAAATATTAAATTAACAAAACATTCAGCAAAATAGAGGGAGGGAGATTTTTTTTTAAGTATCAAATATTAATAAAAGGTATAAATGATATCCAAACCTGAGGCATTGAGATCTGATGTTGGTTACTTTGAACTGATTGTTGCAAGTTGTGCAGATTGTAACCCATCACCATGTTTGGGGGTGTTGTCACTGGAGTCCTATTAGACGAGTTATGACTTGGCCTCATCATGCTATTCATTAGATTAGAAGACATAGATGATCCACTAGTTGCATTACTACCTCGTTGTCCAATCAGTGGTGGAGGACCACCATGGGCATTTTGACTGCACATCTGTAACATAATATTAAAGAAATATTAATTCTGAGTTAAGAGAAGGAATGTAAACACCAAAAAACAAAATAAAGGGAGGAGGTTTAAAGCTAACAAAAAGAATATCCATCAATTTTTTTTTTTAAAAAAAGAAAGCCATAATATAATGTACAATTTAGAAAACATATTTGGCAAAATAAACAATTGATAAATTCACTTTTTTTTTTCAAAATTACTTGAAATACCAGATCTCATCTACATGATTTCTTTAAAAAATAAAATATTTAGACAAAAATATAAAAAAAGAAAGATATTTAAACAAAACATCAATACACAAAATCTATTATTTTGAATATTTTGCATTTCCTTTCTTCAAGTAACTGAATATTTTTTATACTGCACTAATTATTTCATTTCAAGTTTTGTTTTTATAGCCGATTCACACTCAACAACAATCATATTTGTTGTTTAATAACTTTTTGAAAATAAGTAATTTGAATGTTATTTTTCAGAAATATAACTTCTATGAAGAATTAATTACCCAAAGGCAACATGAGGAATTTTCTCTGAGGTAGTAAATTATCTATATAAATTCCAAGTGCAATAAATTATCTTCAGAAAAATACAAATCACTGATATTAGTTTCAGAAAGAGAAAAAGAATATATATATGAAAAGAGTTTATTAATATAATATTGAAAGAGAAAGATTACATCAATCATTAAAAAATCACAATTCAAAATAATAATGATGCACCAAGAATAAAAAAATCTTGGAATTCTTTTAAAAAACATTAATTAATAACTTGATGCTCCAGATATATGCAAATACCTATCATTGCATAATCTAGCAAACATGCTTTAACTAATGGATTTAAAATTTTTAATAAAAAATAAAACATGGAAACCATATATCTATTTCACAAAAATATTTCTTATGTAATAATGAAATTTATTAATAACAAACTTACCAGTGGTGATGACATCATAGACGATTGATGCGATAATTGCTGACTCAGCATTTTGCCTTGTGGTTGTTGAATCTGACCAGTCCTCACTAGTGGCGGAGGAGGAGCAGTGCTAGATGCTCCTCTACTACCTGTAGGAACCATTTTATTAGCCACAGCAGCGGCTGCCTGATTCAATAAGTTCTCCTTAATCATCTGACTTTGGTGTAGTTTCTTCAGAAGCACTAGCTTCATTTCCTCACTCCTCAGCTCATCACGCAATTGATTTAAACGTCGTTGTTTCTCCTTCAATTCTTTGGGATCCCATTGCTTTTCAGGAGGCAGTGGCAGCACTTCCAGGTCTGAATTTTTAGTGTCACTATCATAGCCATTCAAATGGCCATTGAGTCGTGGCCGTTCCTCATCAGACAGAACGATAACATCTGGTGAGGAACAACTACTAGCACTGTTATGATGAGTGGACTCAGCCACATGAAGTCTTTTCCGAGGAAGCATGCGAACATGGTGTGAGGATTTGCTTCGCTTGTGGTCTGATGTCCGTTCTAGATTGCCAGATTCTGAGGTATGTGAAGTTGAGGCTGGCTGGGCTAAAGTTGAGCTTATAGAGCCAAGAGGTTTCCGCTCTGAGGTAGGAGGAGCACGCCATTTTGTACTCAGATCCATTGTTTCATCCAAGCTGTATGGTGAAGGATAAATTTTTTCTCTACTTTCATAACTATGAGGTTTCGATTTTCTGCAATATTAAAAGCATATTATTTTATCTAATTAAAACTTTTCACAGAATATAATGATTAAACAAAAGTTATTATTTTGATTGACTATTTGTTTTATAAACATCAAACTAAGAAGCAATATAAAGGTTAATAGTGACAGACCCTCATAATTTATTGAAGTGACGAGGACTACCCCTGAACTTATTCTCCACTCTTCAAATTTCCGCACCAAGCCAATAAGAAACACTCAAATTTCAACAAAAATAAAACTGGAATCTACACTTCAGCCATTTGCATTGAAAGCGCAAGTCCATTTAAAAGGCAGGAAGAGGAGAGGGAATGTTATTTTAATACTTGCATTTCTAATTAATCCTTTCGTTCACAAGCTATAAATTTAAAATCAGTAAGGTTTTAACATAGAAAATTAGCTGGTTAAAAAAAAAAAAGAAAAGAATAACAAAAAAATTCTTATTGTGCAAAAGTGGTTCAATTTTCAATACAAAAAGTTCAATGGATAGAATTTTATGAGTTAAACACTATTTTATTAAATTAAGAAGTAATAAAATTTTGATTAGATAATGGTTTTATGAATTCCATTATATATATTTTTAATACATTAACCTTAAATAAACAAGCAGGTAATAAAGATTATTAATTAGAAAAATATACATAATATTTGATAACTTAAACGAGTACACAAACTATTTTTCCAAAGTGTCCAGGGTAAAATGGTTAAAAATGTATAGGATGTAATTTGAGAAAACTGAATATGATATCAAAGGTTCTTTTTTTTTTTAAAAAAAATAAATAAATAAAAAAAATTAAAAAAAAAAAAAAAAAAAAAAAAAACAGACTGAAGATGTTATACTATTTAAAACTCTGGATTTACTACTCTCGATGTCCAGATTTACTCATGCTTCTGATGCTGGAAAAGACCCAATATTTGAATCCAAAAGCTTTATATATATATACATACACATACATATACACACACACGCGGCAAGGTTTGTATTTTTTTAAAGCAATTAATAATATAAAAACCTCACTTTTTTTATACACAATTTTAACATTATCCCCTTCAAAATATTCCTCTCCAAGATCCCTACACCCCTTCATGCGAGTTTTCCAATTGTCAAAGTGTTGATAGTTGTTTCTAGCTAGCATCTTTATGGTCTCCATTTTAAGTCTTATAGCTTGAACTGTCTTTAATCAAGTTCCTTTGAGTACTGATTTCAACCTTGGAATATAGAAAAAAAAGACAGGACAGGTTGTGTGAACGTTCCAAAATAAGGATCTAATGTTTGATCAAATACATTTTAACGGACAATATTGTATGAGTTGAGGTGGTGTCCTAATTAAGAATCCATGATATGCTTGCACAATTCAAGCCAACTTTTTTTTATCTGTTCACAGAAAGTAGTTAGGAAGTAAGGAGTTCAAGGAAGTACTGCTCAATCACAGTCCAAAAACTTTAGGGACGTAATTCATATACACAACCCCATTGCAGAGATGATTGTCAAAATACACCATCAACACTGCTTTTAATTTTGATTTAGTCTTAGAAATTTCTTTTTTTTTCCTCCCTTGCTGAATTGGGGTTCTTCAAATGCATTTATTTGCACTTAGTTTCAGGATATTAAGTGGGAAAAAGTAAGAAAAAAACCCTGCAATTCATTGTATGTTATCGTCATTATGCTAAGATGTTATCACAGAGGCATCACTATTCCTTAGCTAATTAAGACCAAAAAATATCAAGATTTAAAGATAAATGGAGCAATCACTTTCAAATAAGTGGTTCAGATATCATATATATATTGTAGGTAAAATAAAACTTTAAAGCAAAATTTTTTAAAAGTGAAATACGAATTTAAATACATACATATATTCAATTAATAAGTGTAACATTAAGGATAAGCAATAATTGCATTTCACTTGAATTACGACTATAAAAGAAATTAAATACATCAAAGCTTTCGGGGGAAAAACTCTTTCATTACCTGCTTTGGTTAATTTAACTAATAATAAAAAAGAGAGAATATAAAAATAGAATGAATTTTTTTTTATAAGAAACAGTTGCAAACCGAATATTTTGTAACTTTAACTGAAAAATTAAAAGGAAGCTTATCTGTTATAATATTTATAAGAAAATCATTTTAATTTTCACCAAACAATTACTGTACTTCTTTCATTTTCTCCCCCCCCCAATATTTAAAAAAAAATTCCAATATATTCACTAATTTTTTTTTTTTTAAAGCATGTTATAAATTGGAAAAATTTAATTAAAATATTTCTCTTAAAACTTTTTTTATTGGGTACTTATATGTTTAAATGAATGCAGTATAACATCTAAATAATAATCATCCTAGACATTAAAATTATCTTACACAAATACATAAACAAGGATGCTTAAGTAATGTTATGTATCACATAAAATCGTCCATTATATAAAAAGAATATATATGTCATCACTAAAAAGGGAGGAAATCAGGTAATGTGCACATTATTACTCAGATTAACCACAAATTAACTCAGTTAATCCTTTAAAATGCAAAAATCTGTTTGCAGTTTCCAATTACGCACTAGCGTTCGTTAAGGTGAAATGGCAAGGCAGCCAATTGCTCATTCTCCAGCAATGTTTTTGTATGCTTAAATAAATAAATACTCAGACAAACCACTGATCAATATTAGGTTCTACTAATTGAAAAACATGCTTATTTTTTTATCTCATAAAATTATACACAATTTCACATAATAATCTAAAATACAACATACACTGTTGATTAATGAAAAATTATTTATTGTTTGATACCTGAATAGTCAAAATGATAGAATCAATCAATGAATAGTTGTACTCCAAGTAGAAATAATAATAATAAATAAATAAAAAAAACAACACAATTATTATTATTATTATTATTAAGGAAATAAATTTAAAAAAATTAGTATGCTAAATTTATGCTTATTTGTTAACTTAAGTCTAAAAATTGGTGTCACTTTGTATTACATAACAACTCGTTTTTAAGACAATCTGATTATCAACATCAAACTCAGAAACAGCACAAGGATGCTGGTGATAGATTTTGCAATTTTGAACCCGTCATGTGATAAGGATGACACTTGAGTTGGTACACCGATCTCCAAACCATACCCCTAGGGGAACTTGGAACCTAAGCAGATTGGAATATTCATCAGCCCTGCTATAATGACAGGTCTTTAGTTATTAGTGGCATAAAGAACTGATCTCATTACTTGATAGAAACATTGCATGAACAATGAGCTTACAACCATGAGAAATTTTTAACACAAGTACACCTTTTATTGCACATTTAAGACCAGCAATCACATTTTCTGAAACCTTGTCCAGTAACTAATCAATTTTTCATTGCTGATTGAAAAAAATATTACTGCAGTTGAGAGAGCCATTTTTGTTAAAAAGCTTTCTAAGAAAATGCTAAATTTAAATTCTGCAATTAATTGTTTAAAAATACCACAGCAATATAAAGCTTATAAAAATCATCCTCTGACTTACAAAGAACTACAACTGAAATCAAACAGGCATTACTTCCTGCTCAATCCTACTCTGGGTACTTTATTACAGCAACATCTCCAATCGACATTTCGATAATTTACAATTGGAATTGCAACAATTTTCTTAGCTTGCTTTTTTACTCTGCACCTTCTCAAGCTATTTTACCAGTTCATAATTTTAGAACAGACTTTGCACAACACATTATTACCATATCTTTTCTCTTCAGATTCTATTTCATCACAAATTATGTGAACAAATAATACATATGATGTACAATTCCTTTTTTCCCTCACTTTGTTTGCTTTTGAAGACAAAGTTCAAATAAATAAAACAAATTTATATAGACATGTTTTGTATTTTTACAAATTGTATTTTAACCATTTTATCATTCTATATCCTACACTGTAGCCAAAAGATAAATGAGCAGAATACAAACATATCAAACAATTTTTTTGGCAGGGTAAACTTACCCCACTTACTTGTGAATCTGTTAACGAGTTTTTCATACCTCTCTTAGTCAATACATCACATTTTTGAATTACTCAATAATCTCAAGATGATTCTTTGTTGGAAATCTTTATTCAATTTATATTTTCAATTACGGAGTCACACATTCAGAATCTTAATTAAAGAGGTTTGCTTAAAATCTATAATTCATTTTACTCTCTTATTCCAGCACCAGCTAGCATTATTGGAGCTTAAATTTCCTGCTTAAAAAAAGGCATGCTAACAAACAGAAATGAACTTGTAGACAGAATTCACTTTATTTACTCTCACTGACTCAAATTATGAGAAAATGAAAACAGTTGGTGATGTCAAAGTGCTGACACAATGAGATCTCAAATATGATGAAAGAAAGGGAATGAGGAAGGAAAGGAAATTAAAAGAGATATTAACTTTTGCACTTTGATGATTCATGATAGATAAACAAGCACATTACTAAGAAAAATACAGAAAACTCTTTTGTAGAAGATCTCACACTTTAATGGAAATATATTTTCTTCACAATTATCGCTTCAATGTTCACTTATGACAAACATTAATACAGAATTGTTCATCTGACATAAAATTAATACCTTTTTGAGATATAAAATCTCAGATATTTACTTATTTTTCAAGCAGTTCTTCAAAAAAATTTTACAAATAAAAATGAAGCAAATTTTTTTTAAAATAATGTTTCAAGTAATAATTCCTATCCATAAAGAAAATGATAGAACAAATAAATAAAAACTGTAAAATAAGAAGAAATCTTTTTTTAAAAAATACAAATTTGGTATTATGGTTAATTTGATATTCCACAAAAGTATTTTAACAAATAAGACAAAAAAAAAAAAAAAAAAAAAAAGACATCACTAGGTTTTACATGAAATCAAATAAAGGCAATGAAACAAAGAAAAATTAAGTTTCTCCCCACTATATTTTGTACATGGTTACTAAATTAACTTTTAATTTAACTATTTTTCAATATGGCCACATAATTTTCATATAATTTTTGAAAAATTCTACCCCATCTCTTTTGTATAAGTGTATCCCACAAAAAATTTATAACACATTAAATACACTAAACAAATAGAATTTACAAAAAGTTATAGCAAAATACAATACATTTATGGTTAATTATACACAATAAAAATGAAATTTTAAAAGATAAATTTCTACTAACTTGAAAAGATAATATAAGGTAAATTTACTTTAATGATAAATCAGCAGCTTCTTCATATTCCATAGCATTAAAACCACGTGAATGCCCTTCTGGTGGGAGGACAGAGCGAAAAATAGCTTTTCTGAAATATAAAGAAATTTTATTGCAACATAATAACCACAAAGATTAATTATTATTTGTGATCCAAGTAAAAACTATTAATATTATGTAGCAAAATATTCTTAAATAAAATAATCAGATAATTTTTAATTGATTAATCATATTCTTCTTCACAAACACATAACTTCACAGGATTCCAAGTACAGTTTTGTCCCTCTCTCTGATGAAATGGTTACAGGTAAGAATGAAATTATTGAAGATTATGAATTTGAAGCACCAACACAGATAAATATACTTCAGCGATAAAGGTAGACAACTTTAGTTATTTTCTTTGTACATAATACCTCCCCCTCCCATTTAAATCTTTTACTGGAGTATGAATATTCAAACATTTTGAGAAATTTCCTAATAATCAAGTAACTTTTAAGTAATATTAAATTTTTTAAATGTTCCAAATAACCATCCAATTTAAAAACTAATGCCTTTTTCAAACGGAACTTTTCACAAGGTAGTTTATGTCAAATAACATCACCATTATTTTTATTGTGAACAAGGCTACTTAAGATCTATGTCATGAAGTACTGTAAAATTTTACTGCTCTATTAAGGAAAAGGCATGACTTGGGGAAATTCAGCTGGGGATGGGGACTTAATAGGTTTGTAATATACCAAAAGGGTAAAAAAGAAAGCAGTAAAGATTTATTTAATTCAGCATAGCTTATATATTACTGAATTTTCAGGTTCAAAGAACGATAGCATGGCTGCTTGTAAAAAATTGGTCAGGATTTGATCCTGTCTTTGTTTATTTTTTTCAACAGTTTTGAAAATTATAAGAATTTTTAAATAAAATTAATAACCTAAATATATTACTAATTAATTCATCCCCCCTTTTTTTTGAAATTTATAAAACAGTTGGTGGGGATGAGAGCTAATGAAAATAGTTTCATTTAGCTCCAACAATTGTACGCCCTTTAGGTGTATTGCAAATAAACGAAGTGCCTTTCACAAGTGAATTTCCCAAGCCATGCCCTCCTCTTGTAAATTATGGTAAGAAAAATTAAATGGATGAAGACATTACAGCTAAAACCTCATTTTCCCAAGATTTCCACACTATATCACCCAAAGATTGGTATTAATTTAATTAATCTAAGATTTTATTTCACATATCATGGACTTAGTCCTACAATTGAATATGTCTAACTCATCAATCACCTTTAAAATAGGCCTATTAAAATCCACATCAAATTTTATCCTTCAAAAGACTCTTTCTGATAAAGATTCTAACATCTAATAGTTACTTCAAAACCTTAATGTAAAAAGAATGATTTCTGAATGAAAATATTTTAACTTGCAGAATAGTAGTCAATTAAGAATCAATGATGAAAATTTTAAGGTTATGTGTTAATCTAAATATCAAATGAGAATAAAATCAAAAATTGGCACACTGTTTTAAAATTAATCTCTTAAAACCCTTAAAAACAAAATTACCTGTTCTGATTCCCATACAATCCTGCAGCAAAATATTCTGAAGGACCAGTCCATTCTTTAGGCATTCTTGCTACCTAAAAAATACAAAACAAACTTAAAGCAACACAACAATTTGTTACATAAAACACACATGCAATTTTTTCAATTAAATAATGTATTTACTTAATAATTCAAAGTTATGAGAAAATACCAAGCTTAATAATTAAAATAGATTATTCAAATATATGATCATATAAATCCAGCAATATAATTACTTTTCAAATAAGATTAGATATTTACTACTTCTTCACTAAGAGTAATAGCTTTTTTCCCCATAATGAAGCAATGAAATTAATGCTTTCAAATAATTTGGATTTGATTAAAGGAATCCAAATTTCAAAAATAATTAAGAATTATTTTATAAAAATATATTATACCTTTAATTATCAGCAATTTACATTAATTTTTAAAAATCAGTTTACATATTTCATTTGGGAGGATGGAAAACCCTCAAAATATTGCTTTTGAAAAAAGGATAATCAATTACTATGAAATCATTCTGACAGGAAATTTCAAATGAACTCAAGATCTTACATTTATTAAAGTCCCTTCTTTCATGTATCAGGAAATTCTGTCAATTGGTATATCTAAATTTTTAAACAGAAGTTTGAAAAACAATTTTGATAGACAATTTTAAAATGTAACATTTCTAAAAGGATGGTTTGTAGTTCATTGAGAAATCATTAATAATTAACATAAATGTTTTCATTAAGATTTCTTAATCTAAATTTAAAATAAAAAAAAGGATGTTGTGTAACTCAAGTTTAAAACATAAGGATTCAGGTACAGAAACCAATTTGTAAACTTAATATCTAATTGTCAAAATATATAAATAAGAGAAAAAAAACAACTACTATGTCAAATTAAATATAGAATACATTTAACAAATATTTCATTAGTAATTTCTTTATTCAAGGAACTTTTTTTTTTTTTTTTAAAAAAAATTAAATCTTTTTCAAATAAATATTAGCAATTTATCTTAATTTTAAATTCAGAAACCTAATATTTATTTATTTCTAATTACAAATTTAAAGAAAATACAGAGAAAACTAATCAAATTAAGATTTTTAAATGCTGTCGCCAAATTATATCAGCACCAAGAAAATGAACTATTACTCAGAAGAATAATTCAATATGAATCATCCTAAGTTAATATGTAAAAGACTAAGTTCATAATTTGTTCCATCTTTTTTACAGCAAACTCAACATAGTAGACATGTTTTAACTTAGCCAGCGATTATACATTTTATTCATTATCAGCAAATATGAAATAAAGCTTAAAGAATGTATATTACATTTCACATACTTATGACTGTTTTAGCTATAATTGTTTTTGTAATCATTGCAATTTCACTTTCTTTTTTAAAAGAAAAAAATATATACAAAAAATTTCAGGAAACTATAACTCTCACTCCTTTCTTTTAAACGGTTAAAAAATAGAAGCAATGAATTTCAGCGAAAAATATGCAACAAAACATTGTGTATTAATTATCGATATTTAATTGTCCAAAACGTTAAATAATGTTTCATTATTTTAACTGTTCAATAGCAATATTGCATGAAGAATAAATGATAAAACGTACCAAATAGTATTCAGACTTTAGTAAAAAAAATTATACAAAAATAGCGAAAAGATCGAGTAGACATAACACCAAAAACCAAAAATACTCAAGGTTAACTTCCAAAATCAGCTTATTCAGGGTTCAAAAATAATGTACAAACGCGAAGTGAATTTACGAAATGGCGCAATTAATTATGCCATTTTCATTCCTTGCGAAACTAATTCGTGACTTGATCAAAAGAGACCCATACATTAAAAAAAAAAAAAGTGCGTACCCAATATGTCCCTTTCGAAATTCCCCTATCACACGTCAGAAATAAAGATTATGAAATTGTCAAACGCTAACAGAAAAGGAATAATAATGAAAACGGGATTTGTCACCTACACAGAGACAAAATGTCGCAACAGCGCAACGACTTCAAGAGGGAAAAGAAAATAAGAAATAAAAAATAAACAAGGAACAATCTTTTTCAGCACGCGCGATAGACGTATCACGAACCATGGCGAAACCAAAACGCTAATTCATACCAGTGAAAGAAAGAAAAAAATAAATAAGAATCCGCAAGAAACGATAAAACTGCATATGAACGAGATCACAGCAAATGAACTCGCGTCTCGGAAAAGAATTCCACGAGAGCGGCCATCTTGCGCGATCTGGGTTCGTTTTCCCTTAGTTTTTCTCTTTTTTTCCCCTCCCCACTCCCGCTAACAGCGAGGAAGAAGAAACAAAGGGCTCACGGCTATTGATCTTTGTTATCCGACCACCAATTTTAAATGCATGGTCACATGACCTGACCAAAGGTAGGGCGGTCGCTCACGTGATCAAGTGACCCAGCAGCAGCAACACGTTCTAAAAATTCACACTCTGCAGCCGAACGAACACAACAGCTTCTTTGCCTTTCCCCCTTCCCAATTAAAAAGAAAAAAAGAATTCGAGACGAACACTCGTTTTCCGTCGACTTGTCTTCTTTACTGCTCCTCCCCTCCCCACCCCCGTAGAACGTCCCACACGCCTTTTGCCTTTGCCCCTCCCCCCCTTCTTATAGCCGCCCACGTTTTTTCTATCGATCTCCTTCCATGCGCGGCAAGAGACGAGAAGAGTTTTTAAAAAATATTCCTCCGGTAATCCGCGATTCACAGTTAAAAGCAATGCCAGAAGTGGTAGAAAATATCGATCTTTATATCGTTGTCTTTATCACCCGGCTTGAAGACGCGCGCCAGACATTTATTTTGCCACGCAGGCACGCCTTGGATGCTTCGTACATGTACATTGAGCCGCAGGGGAATTTTTTTTATTTTTTATTTATTTGTTTCTGTAAGAAGTTAATAAGAACGACTAACATTAGCATGTCGGAGGTGATAACACAACATATTTGGGGGAGGGCAGTAAATGAAACTTGTTTTGTTTCTCCTCCATTATTTTCCGTATTATTTTCTTATTCAGTATTCTTTTTCCATGTTTCTTCACTCTCCTCACTTTTTCACATCTCATGCACAGTGTCCTACATTTTGGCTATTTTAAGCGCGTAATAAATAAACTTTCAAATTCGAAGAATCCCTTTTTCTCTCTCTCTCTCTTTAACAACCATCAAAACTATCCATCCTCGTCCTTTCCTCCAAAAAGTATGTGTGTGTCATAAAAATATTCATACAGAAACTGTTTTATCTCACTTGAACTATCGGGGAAAAAATATCTGATGTTTAAAATAAGTAAACAATGTTGCTGACTTCCGATTTCAAAAAGCATGTTTCACACCATTCTTAGAGGGTGAGACATTGTTACTGTCGTTCCAACTAAACTAAAATAATCACAAGTCTACGATTCCACCTTAACATAGAAGGGCAAAAAAATCTTGTCATTTTATATAAAAAATAATTTTGAACCCCCAGCCCTCTAAAAAAAAGTAAAACTTTTTACGATATGGATTTCCACCGAAACAATTCATGACATTATGTTTGCTTTAGAAAGCAAAAATATCCGTTCTGAATTTCAATTTGTAAATTAACAGTTTCAAATGCTGCATTCAATTTCTAAAAAAATAAGAATCCATAAATTCATAGCGGTTTCCACAATATACTCAAAAAGATTTAGAATTGAATATATTTTTTTCAAACAGAAAAATACTGAAGCATTAATATTATTGCGCACACAAAATATCAGATTTTTATCTTGAACATACCATTATAACACATAAAACGTGGTACAAATCCATTACATTATATATGGTCAAATAGGCATTTATCACTTTACAAGAAATCAACTGTATATTTATGTAATGTAACTAAATTTTAAATATATTACATTTTTTCAAGCACACAAATATACTGATATAGGGGAATTTTTCTATTCAGATATGGAGTTCTAATTAAGACTCTCGTCTCTTATAAGGTAAGGAGAAGACAGCATTAAAAGGCATGTGAACATTAATAATCGGTACAACTTAGTATTCCATAGTTAAGTGTTAGTAACTACTACAATATTTCGTAGAAAGAATGTCGTGGTCAACTAATTATAAAAATTAAGTGCACGCGGTAGGTTACAAAAAACAACTCTTGTTTATTTAAAAAAAAAAAAAGTTTAACCGCATTTGTCATGATTCCAAAAACATGTATCCGATTTTAAGATCGTAATTGAGAGCAAAGTAGTCGGTATGGCAACCTGCCACTTGAGAACGATGTTTAATTATATGCGTTATATTATCGCGATTATCACTTAAAACTTATTTAAATTTCAAAATAATTCATTGAAGAGTTTCTGAACAGTATGACTTGGAAGGACTAAAAACTTCCATTTTTCTTTAAAAATATCAATATTAGAAAACTGAAACAATTCATCGGTGTTCATATTGAATAATTCATTCAATTCACGTCAAAATGAATTCGAGCTTTAATTGTGACTGAAGTGAAGCCTTTAACACTGCTTCAAAAATTATCTATAAAAAATTCTGTCATTAAAAGGCGCCTTTCTAAATTACTATAAATATTATTGAAAATACATTGCCAATTCTAGCCTTTTCTTATTATCGTACATTAATCTTAAAATGAATTATAACATAGAGAATTACACAACAATAAAATACCCGACACCCCTCTTCAATTGCAACTATGCAACAACAACAAACTACGTTCTGCTACGATATTTAATCCATTTAGCGGACCTTTATAACGATTTGATAATAAGGGCTTCTTTCCGCCTAATAAACCAGACTAGTTGAGGAGATATGAAAGCCAAGCAAAAATTAGATTAATTTTCTAGCGTTGATCAATACGCCATATTTATATCCTGGAAAAACTATGACCATTTTTAATATATTTGAATAAAATTCTTGTATGTGCGTGGCTTTTACTAGATCACAGAAAATATAACTTTGCTTTTTCGTCTTTGTCTTGTTAGAAATGAATAGATACATGTATGATACACTCGCGTATCTATTCAATCGTACCATGGAAGAATCCAATACGTGTAACATAAGTACAACGCAATTTTCATTTAAAAAGATTCAGCTAGATAGAAAATTTATGTACGAGCTCGTATGCAAATAATGTAACTAATTATTTAACGATTTAAAAGTATTTAAGTACTAGGAACAATTTTATCTAAGGCTGCAACTCCATACTACACGAAAGTCTTTCAAGAAATGAAAAAATAAAATCACTACGAAATACATGAGGGAAGAGAGAGAAAAAAATGACAAAAAAAAGAAAACTTATTTTACGAAAGGATAAATCAATTAAGATACAACAGCCACATTCACTGAGACGACGGTTTTCTAGAATAAAAGATGTTTACAACTGCTTTATAAAAAAGTCCAAGAAAGAAAGCATCGAATAATGCCAGTTCCAAATTCAAAAACTTTTATAATTATAATATATATATATATAAAACCCGATCAGGTCAAGAAATCTAATTAAAATTAAATGTCACTTATTTTAAAACGATGAGCATTCAATCTTATAAATGTTTAGGGTCAATGCTTCAAAATGACTTTTAAATAGTTTATAAGCCGATACCGTAATTAATTACAGTACATATGTATTATAAGCATATATCATAATACATTGATTAAATATACACTAAACAAAACGAAACATTAATATAAATTTGATAAAACAGATTCATGAAAGTATAGTTTATCTAGCATTTCTTCCATTTTTCAAACATAATTTTAAAATCTTTTAACTCTAAATCTTTTTCAAATATTTTAATTTTCAACATGAAACACGAGTCAAAGTAGATTTATTTATTCCATACGCTAATCCAATGTGGTTTGTAATCGTATTAAAAATCGATCATTAACGATGTGCTTACAAGTACATGAATGTGCCTACCAGTCTTTTAAAAAAAGAATAATAAATTAAAACCCGATTTTACAAGAAATTCATTACCACAAATCTAGTTAAAAATGGATTTTTTTTATCTAGTTATTAGGAAATATAACAAATTATTATAGATTCTCAATACATACGCAATGTATCGACGAAAATATACTTGAGAAGTATTTTCACCTTGAATTGCACAAATTGTTTAACAGCAGAAATACCGCTTTCATACATTGAGGAATTCCAACACCGTGACCTTAATAGTTATTATAAATAAGAATTACAGCATATAATAAAAGCAAGCTTCAATGCATCCGAAGTCGAAGTTTCTATCATTCAATCTTTTTACCTAACTGGCGTCTTTCACAATCGGGTTGATGTGTATCTGTGACTCAAGAGAAACGAATTATTTCACGTATTTCAATGCATTAAAAAAGTGCCCACATAGTTCCTTACAATTTCCATATTTCAAATTCATTGAAATTTAAGTTTCCCCCCAATAATAAAAACTTATTGAATATTAGCTTATTTTCATGAATAATTTCATATTAGCAATGCAAAGAGAAATGTGCAGAAAATTTTGCATGCCGACCGTTGATGCAATTACGATTTGGCAAAAGCTTACAAAACCATGAAGTCACGATGTTATTAATAAGAAGTTTGAGGATAGTATTTGGCACGAAACAAAATAAAATCACATTCAAAAAAATAGATTCAAAAGAAAAATTACTTAACGATGTTTCTTATGGAATAATAGTGTACAGTCGATTAATTTTCAAACTATTAATGTCAAATTAAAAAAGCGAATCACAAAAATCCTTATAGCAATTGATAAAAGTTTATTTCAGATTTTAACTGTTGCTGTTTATAATTTTGCAGGATTATATATATTTTGCTGGATACTCCTGAAAAACAAACGAAGAAGTATATTAAATTTTAATGTACGGGATATAATGTCACTGGTGTTAAAAATCAATCTATAAATCTCCAAATTAAATCCCCACTTCCTAAATGAATTTTCAGTTTCACTTAAATATCTACTGAATTTTTCAGATACTTTGAAAGTATCATGAGAAGTTACGCTTTGTTTTACTTTATAACTTTAATTGCTCATATACTTGGTTAATTCACAAAAAAGTAGAACATGGTTGTTTGGAATTTATACTCACACTCTCGATTTAAAACAGGCTATTACAAACCATTCGGATAGCTTTTATAAAATATTTTACAGTCGGAACCGATGACAGAAAAAGATTCCATAAATGTACTACATCAAAACACAAAAACTTGTTCGTGATAAATATGTGATTGATAAGTACCTTTGGATAAAATAGAAAGATTTGCACGAATATTTGCTTTATAATTCGTACGAATCATTTCTTAAAAAACTTCGAATGGACTTAGTATAATTAATCTGCATGATTAAGATTTTATTTGGTAGATAATTCTAAAAGAAATATATGCTTAACAAAAATTCATACCATTGAGGAATTTTAACCAAAAACATCAAATACAAAAATTAATACAAATAACTGCGAACCGAGCAAAAAGTAATCCACCACTCAACAATTTTGTCCAAAAATCATATAAAAAAAAAAGGAACTGTAAAATATAATTATACAATCACCACATAGAGCATCTTTCTTACAATTACGTCAAAGAAATTGGTTCCCTCCCCTCCCTTTTACAGTACTAGTAAGAGCCCCAAAATACTTTCTGTAAGTGTATACTTACTCTCTAAATCTTACAGAAACTTATCTGCGACTCTTTTTAATTTACTCTAGTCTCAAAGCATATTCAGTTATTCACGTACTTTAATGGCTCAGTTTCATATTCCAGCGACACCCACAAAGAAAATGTTACATTAATAGGTACTCCAAAAAAAAAAAAAATTAATGTATTAATGATCGCGCACACAATAGATCTTTAAAAACTTCTACCCATACGATTTTAACTTATTTAAAATTAATATGTTTTCTCTTCTTAGTTTTGCAGAACGAAAGCGATAAATTTAGAAAAAGAAAGATAGGAGGGGTTTGACTCGGAAAATTTAATGTAATTTTTTGAAAGTTCTGCGGGAAGGCCCGTCTATTGGCCTTGAAATCCTATATAGCAACCCAAATGCCTTTTAGCCTATTTACTCGTTTGTATGAGATATTGATTGCAGAATCGTTTACACATTTCTTATAATTTCATTTTTTCCCCTTCCAACCAAATGTTTCATTCATTTTTGAACAAAACTGCACGATTTTACGAAATAGTCATTTTTTCAATAATTGCTATTCACCTAAAGAAAACTTTGATTACGTGTTCGTATAAAAATATAGACGACCCATTCGGTCACAAAGAGATAATGAATAGATAAACAAAGGACTTAAATAAGTATTATCACATTACAGAGATCGTAAAACCTCACTTCAAAATAAATATATTATTGGATATTATTTACGACATGCAATGTTCGTCAACGATTCTTCCACTCCACCCCTAAGTTATTATTATACGACAAAGATTTCTTAACAAAACAGTTAAGAAAAGTCAAGCGTCATTTAAAAGTTTGCAGACAAAGTTTCTATATGGGGAGGGGGAAAACATTACACCATTAATTGCAGGAATAAAAGGCAGATTATGACAGAGAGAAAATCTAAGTTTTACCGTATACGTCAGTCAATAAAAACTACAATGAAAATTGTAACTTTTAGGATTATGTAACACTTGAATAAATATTATACATGTAAAATATTTTTTTTATTTTATTTAAGAAATATGATTATTTATTTATTTGTTTAACTACACATAAGTAAAACTCATACGGATTTCTAATGGACATTCCACAAGTAATCATGATATCTATAAGAAATATGTCTTTGTATTGTAACACAGGTTGACTAAAATATTATTGGCAATAAATCTCACACAGTTTAACCACAATCAAAAGGTTCGATCGTATCCGAGCTCGTTTCTTTAAACTTTCATATCAGTCCAAGTAAACACAGGTTAGCCATAAATTATTGGACCTATTTTTAAAAGTCACGCGAATGAAGACTTATGAATAAATGGGATCAATAATTTTCTCCAACTACCTTTTGTTTGTGGGATGATGATACAGATCGCGTGAGCTACATTTCTGTAACGAACTTGTATGCTAAAGCATATCATTGCTATTATAGCATCTGTAACACCTGAAAAGTTGTGAAATGTAACACTGTGTTTTTATTGCAGGGAATATATATATATATAAAAGGAGGGGAGGGGTGTCGTGAAAATTCATCAACTCTGAGTGTGTGTGTAAATGATAAGTTTTTTAAAGTAATTAGTATTTAAATTTAACTTCGTCATCTTCAGTAGATTATATATATATAATCTAATGAGTATTTATATGGATATCATATATATATGGACATTCCGTATCTTCGCAGCAATTTGACCAGAATTGTTCCCCCCCCCCAACCAGCCCTTTTAAAACATTCTATAAAGAAAATTATAATTTGGAATTTAAGACTTAATTATTCTGTTTCAGTTAAAATATAAGCTGATGAAAACCTGAAAATAACACTTATCTCTCCCTAAGATGCTTCAATAACTTTTCAACGAGCTTACAAGGCACTATACTCTTAAAAACAATTATGATGGCGGTTTGGATATCATCGTGTGAGAGAAAGTCATTCTTTGAAACAACAGTCTATATTCGGAATAAATATCAGAAAAACATTAATGTGAAAAGAAAAATAATAATTACGTTTTATTGTTAATTTTTTTTTTATCTTGGAAACAATAAGCCTTATTTTTCGAAAAATATGAAATATTCAAAAGAATATAATAGAAATATTATTGTCCAAAAATTAAATATAAGCTTACTTTTACCTCTCTTAGAAAGAAAAAAAAAATCTCTCAGTCGATTAACATTTTATATCAGAATCGCTCAAGTATAATATATATATAAACATGTTAAGTACGTATTGAAATAAGCATAATTAATAGAATATGAGTAAATAATGAATGGATGTATTAGAAGTGAACAGAAGAAAGAATCAAGATATTCTCACAAGGCTACTCTAAAATTATAAAATAGATTTGATAAATATGTATTCTTGATCATAATCAGAAACTCTCGTATGGATTTAAAAAAAAAGAAATTCTAAAAATCCTCTCAATGAAGCTTTTTTTTTTTTTTTTTTTTTATCCTGAAAGTAAAGTGTACTAAAAAGTACTTTAAGTTTGAAAAATAATATAAAATAAATAAAATTTAGAGAGAGAGAATAAAGAGAAGAGTTTGTACACTGTAAATCAGTCTTATTTGAAATTCAAATAGGTAACCACCCACCTTTTTTTTTTTTCCTTTCAAATCATAATTTAGGAAATAATGTGTCAATTTAACACACAAATTATACATCATACATATGGAAAACAGAATTTTTAGATTCAAATGGCTGAGAAAGTAAGCTATTCAGTACAACCTAACTTATAATTGACCAAAATGTAGCATTTATAAATGACTCATTCCACTCCATTTTAAAAAAATCAACAAGTTCATGGATGATTTCATGTAATATCGTTATTTACAAGAATTTTCAGTAACTCAAACCTGTCAGGGAAATAAGTAGACAAATAAAACCTATAATTTCCCTTTGCTTTTTATACAAGGAAAAATACAAAGCAGACTATCCTTGCTCAACTTACTTAACAAACAGAAAGTAACAATGCAAACGATTTCTCTTATTTGCTCTCCGAGCATTGCATCACACATCAAGCAGTAGATAGGGCACAGATAAGAAACACTACTGAAAATTTTAGTACTTAGAAAAAAGGAAAAAGATTTAACATGGAAATGCTTTAAACAATTCTTGTATCGTTAGAAGTTAGATAACCGTTCATCAACAAACATTTCTTTTCAACAATGAAATAAATAAAGGTTTTAAGTCTCAACATACATGTTGCTCCGAAATAAATATATTTTTTTTTATATCCATTAGAACACTAAAAGAAAATGTTTAATTGTGTGTGTGTGTGTGATCGAGTTAAGGCCTTGACTAATTCTTATTTCATGCCGCTTTCAGATACTATTCGTTTAGCAACAGTTACAAAATTTACGTGTTAAAGATGTTAACAAACCCAAATTTATACTTGAAACACTCGCTTCTGAAATAAAGAAATAAATATTTTGAAGAATAAACAAGTTATTTTACAATCCAAATGATAATAAAATATACAGCCTTGAAAAAAAATATTAAAGAACAGTTTTTAACTGTTCAATAGAAACGCATTTTTAAAAATACGTATTACAAACATAGAGAATCAAATGCCACACAAATTGATGAAAATTATGATTTAAAGAAAAGTCACCAAGTTAAATTTCCATCCCACAAGACATTAGCGTGGTTCATAAAATAATGAAACAAATTAATTATTCCACTAAGCTGTATTAGGTTAACAATTGATAACAATTATTGAACAAATTATATTCATACACAAATGCGTGACAGAAATTAAGAGAGCGAAATAGAAGTTGAAACATGCAAGAAAAGTTGTTTTGTTCGTTTAAAAAGTTTTATATAAGTCACGGTTAACAACAGGAGAAAGAACTTAAAACACCCCAAAAATATCTCAAAAAATGTCATTAATACATCTTTCAACTAAACTTAAGGCATTACAATAAATGAAATGTTATTTTTAACTGCTGTAAAGACCTAGTTTAACTACTAAAAATATATCTTGGTATAGGATATCTGTGAATTGATAGAATCCACGATGCATTGAACTTCAATGTAACTAAAAGACAGCTCTCTGTTAGTACAAATCTCTTTAAAATAGTATTACTCCTACAATTTAAATATAAGGAGATCATGTTTTTATAATTTAAGAATTATCTGCCAATGTATTTATTACCTTGATATAAATACATATATACATTAAATGTATCTGTGTTTGAACATGAAGTGAATTATGTTTAATGACGTAAAAATCACGATTTAAATTGGTCAATTTTTAAAACTTTGTATAAATTATTTGAGGTAACTGTAATACAACTGAATACATCGAAAAATAATAAAAATTTAGACTTAAATGATTTTTATTATATTTTGTGGGGGAGGGGAGCATATACTTCACCTTTCTTTACATATAAAGAACATCTTTTCAATTAAAGATAAATAAGCACAATTGACTTTCTTCCACGATCTAATAAAATATCCTTTTAGAAGAATAGGATATAGGAAAGTCATGTCATTTTTTAAAGCTGTTTACTTATCTTTTTACACGTCTCGTCCATATTTTCGAAAGATAGCAATAGCTAAAAAGAATCCAATTCTTCTAGTTCGATACTTTCGTATCGAACTAGAAGAGATAGATACGAAAAATCGAGAGAATGTCCCTTACTATTTCCGATATTTCAGCTACAAAATCTGTAATTTATGGAGCTAGATTAAATAAAAAAATCGACATAACATTTTTTCGCCCTTTTTGAGATATTTCTTCTTAAATATAAGTACCAAATTCATAAATAAATGAGCAACTTGAAAGAATAAAAATGTTTCTAAAACTATTATTGAAGTTAATTTAATCTTTTAAGTCTTGATCGCCGAGTACAATTGTACCAAAGATCGTGAACAAAGCGCCCAAAGAACAAGCATAAGAATTGTTAAATAAATAAAAGTTATAAACAATACTTTGTAAAAAGTTTTCAGTTCTTTATACATTTCATTTAAACATTCCAACAAAAAATATTTTAACGTCATACAGTCAAAATTCAATAGACGGCGAATTTGATAGAAATGTTTCCTCATGAAAGGAAAGAAATACCGAAAAACTACTTTCTTATTCTGAAGGAAATATTATGTATCGAACTATTGAATAAGTTTTCAGTATATCAGGGAATTCTATTCTCATCTTTTCTTGCTCATTAAAATACGTGACGAGCATTTTTATGAGCATCATATAACAGAACGATATCTAATTTCAGCTCCGTTATTCTTAAATTATTTTAAATCATGCTTCTATATAAAAAAACTTAATGGAAAAAAAATATTTAACTAAGTGATAGCTACATATCCACACTCGTTGTTACATATCTCAAGAGATAAATTAATAGAATAAAATCAAGACGAATTAATATCCAGGAGAAAAATTACTACGTAAATTGCTTTAGTATAACAGTCATATTAATACTGCATTTGCAAAAATTACCATAAGATAGAGGGAAAACGTATATTCGAAATGTTTATTAACATTACTTGCATTTAACATCATCTTGAACGAACTTGGAACTGTTCTTCATTTTTAATTAAGATGTGAGGCGGAAATTAAGGGGGAGGGGTAGCCCTCAAATTCAAATTCTGAATGTGACTCATAAGAAGTGCTCTCGATAAATATTTTCGCTTCTATTAAAAATATTTAAATCTTATCAATTTTCTTTCTTCTGATAAGATTTAATAATAAAAGCTGATGCCTTATCTTTTAACTACAAAATTCGATGAAATGAACATATTACTTCTGACTAAAAAGAATCCAAATTATGTAGTGATATAATATATATATTATATATATATATATAACATCTCTTTTAGTGATCTTTAATCTATATATCTAGAAATAAACAAATTTTAAGTGACAATATGTTCGAATTCAACAGACACGAAATTGATAAAACAGTAAATTTGAAGAGTGTTTTGCTCCAGGGCATTTTTAATACAGAAAGAATACAAATTAATTAAGCCGTACATTTAATTAATTTCATTACAGAATTAATTAAACCGTCTCGTAAGGGATACATACCAACACACTTATACGATTTATATCACTAATAAAACTTACAACATAATAATTAAACTTTTAAGAAACTATTAACATTTTGAAATATGTATGATGAAATTTTATTTGAATGCGGTCTTTCCCGATTAAAAAAAAAAAAAAATCTTTTCAGTTGTCAAGTTGAAATGAAGTTGCTTCGATATATTTTTTTTAAAGCCTACTTATCAATCATTTTCTCTTAAGGAATAAATAAGTCACACCATATATCACTAGACCCAAAAAAGGTACTTCTGTTGGATGTATCATACGTAAATAAATCCCAATGATAATTCAAAAATTTCTACATCTTCAGATGAGAAAGTACGTATTTATTTTTCCCTCCAAAAGATTTAAGGCGGAAAATTATTTTTACCATAACATTTTTAATGCATAAAAAGGAGTCCAGGAAGAGCCACCGTAATCTCTATAAAACCAATAAAAAAATAATAATACCAGCCCAATTTTTTAAAATTAATTAGAATATAAAAGATTACTTGAAAGATATAAAAACTGTAGCCTTTGAAGAAAATAGTTGGAAAAACACGTTGAAAAATATCTTCACTTTATGAGATTAATAAAGAAGAAATAAAATTTCACATTTTAAAAATGTGGTTAAACAGCATTTAATTGCTTAATTAAATAATCCAGTTTAAATTTTAAAAATATGAAAATGACTACGTTGTAAAATCGACAAGTTAAAATTTAAACAAACACTTAATAAATCAGTGAGTGAGTAAGTGAATGTAAAGTTTATTGGCGCAAGAGCCAGATATGGCTATGCTGTGCCAAACAAGATTAAACTGTGGTCTAGACATGAAGTTGAAAAAAAGGTAAAAATGGTTGACAAGAAGGAGGGTCGAAAATAGAGAAGGATCGCTAGGGTATCCCGGGAGTGCGTCACCCGTGTTTACCAAAGACGGTAAACCCCATGGGAAAGAAAAAAATCACTAAGGACTTAATAAATCAAACTTAAATGCAATTAATTTTTGACTAGCAAACCATAAAACATTTGTCAACGATGGTGATAGTTACTTTTACTTTCGTATTAGGTGACAAGCTGAACGTTGCGCAAAATGGCATTTCTGAAAAAGAAATAAGAATTTCGAACTTTCTTCAAAAATTGCATAACCAGCTTCGCAACTAACTGAAAAATCGTCATCTTATAACAAGCCAAAGTATCTAATATTTTTCAGAATTTTCCAAAAGAAAATTATATTCACAATTTCAACGAAAAAAACATTTAGTATAAATAAATATAGGATACAAAATTATTCATCGAGAATGCTTACAGAATGATTTTTCAAAATGTTGCCACAGGCGAATTTCAGATTTTTTCATAGAAATAAAAAAGAAGGGGGGGGGGGGGGTCAAATTTCCCAAAGTTTTTTTTTTTCACTTAGGACACTGTTTACCGACTTCATAAAACATTAATAAAATTTGATACCAATTTGACAATTCATTTAACAAAAATAAAACGTTTAAAGAATTATTATTAGTTCTCAATCTACGTCTACCATCTAAACTCGTCAATTTTTTAAAATTACTTTTAAAAGTGGAAATATATACAGCATTTTCAATGTTTAATAATATTTATTTCATTTTTAAAAATTAATAATGACTTAAACGGTATTTAAGTATAAAAAATTATTTTCTGAATTCATTTAAATCATGCGGCGATTACGTTTGACGTGATTCCATTTAATATATTAAAATGCCGTGAAAGAAGACTGAACTACACACAATATTTTTCTATTTTTTACTAAACATCTTTTTCGATTGCTTTTATTCTACCTCGTTGCTTATTTTATGTCATATATTATGACGTCAATACATAATAACTCTTCGTTAATCATTGCACTCTTCGTTTTAAAAATGAACATATTATTGGAAGATATTATCGCAAACAAATTTAAACTGAATTTAATACAATTTTGAATTATATTTAATTTCCATTATTAAAAATTAGAGTATATATATATACATGCAACTTAAAAATATTGCTATTTTAATACCATTTCCCCCCCCCTTCATTTGTAATTATTCAGTATACTAGTTTTGTTTCTTTAAGAAACTAATATTCGATTTCCAAGAGAAAAATCCTTCAGATATGAAAATTTAGTTAAAGGAAAATTGTTATTCTTATGTCTGATGTAGGTAAGTTTGCGATATTGCAAAGAGGAAATTCTATATAGTCCCGTATGGTAACAAAAATTTTTTCCAAAAGAATATAAATTTAGGGAAAGTGTACTCATAAATAAATCTTGAAAAAGAAAAAAATGAGTGAATTAGCTAGATGATCAAAAGAAACACAAAACACACATCCGAGACACAAAACACACGTCCGAGATATTAATAATAATAAAAAAAAAAACTATGGTAAGGCTAAGCACTCTGTAAAATTACCTCGACTATTTTTACAGCAATATATTTTTGCAGAAACAGTTCGAAGAGTACTTCTACAAGCAAATCATAATGCTCTCGAAACTAGAAAAAAAATCCTTCAGGTCCAATTTTGATTGATTATTATCGTCGCACTTGGAAACAACACGAGAGCTATTGGCGGTAGATCTCGCAATTTCGAACCTTGGTCAAGTAACGAGGACGACACCCGAGTTTTGGCACCTTTCTTTCCAAACTTCCACTCAGACCATCGGGTCCTTCAGATTTAAAGAAAACCAAGAAAAAAAAAAAAATAACATTTCCTGAAAATTCGTAATTTAAAGCTTCAATATTTCTAGAATAACGTACTATTATTCTGTGATGAAAGTTAATTTTTTTTTTGGAAAGGATGGTTCATAGCATACTTGGCGGAATCCTAACTCTGAACTATTTTCTCCAAATACCGCTTCTCGCAGTCAACCATAGAGGGGTTTGGTTCTTGTATAAGGCTATATGTCCTCTGAAAAAGGTGTGGGAAAATCGGCAATAATGATGGAGTCATTGATAAAAGGAAAGTGCTTTAAATTATTCTTCAAAAAATAGGTTTACAGTCACATTGTCTGTTTCAACAGGAACCGAAACATACAGTAAAAATTGTTAAAATTATGGTTGTTGTACAACTATGAAATACAATTGCAAACACACACACCACTTCAATCTTCCGATCACATTGTGATTGAAAACTTGTGGTCTCGGTTGGAAAAGTCAGCTGAAAAGCATACTATTAAGAACAAAATAACTTTTACGTATGGTATTACAAGAAAAATTATCAATATTAAACTTAAACAGGTATTGTATTATATCGTTTAACGCTTCTTTAAGAGAGAAAGTTAGTGGAGTATACTCAATTTTGAGAGCTACTGTATATCTGCATGTGTATAATCTAATCTGCCAATACGCTTCCCCCCCCCCAAAAAAAAAAAGATTATGAATAAGGCATTTATAAATAAACTTCTTCAATGGTCATAAGCTTCTATTTGACAGTAGTAGAAAAATTGGTTTAATATCCAATGAAACTACGCAAACCCTTTAAAATCGAAGCACACCGTTTTGTGTAAGGTGTTCTTAATCGAAAAGGATATGCAACGAAATATTAATCGGATTTTTGAAAAATTTTTGAATTGTATATACAATGTGTGCACTCAATTTTGTGACATACATCAAATGCAATACATGAAAGCATTCGAAAATCGGACAAAAGTTAAAGAACAAACACGATGAAAAACAAGTTAATTGTATTAAATAAATAAAAAAGCACATTATTCACATGAGCTAAGCTGTTCTTTGCAAATAAAAACTTGCTGTTTAAAAAAATTGAAGTTTTTCACCATGGATAATTTTCCATGATTTAGTGCAGACGATTATCATTCCTTTTTAATCTTAGTCGCAATTCAAATTAATAAAATGTTCTTTTCAACACGCAAAATTATAAAATTTAAAGAAAATATTTGATTGATTCTAAATTGAGTTTAAATACGCATATAACTTAAACTACAATTTTTTAAACTTTTAATTTCTTTAAATTTTTCAGAATATACAAACAAATGTTTCAATTTAGTACGACGTCCTGTCAACATTTCCAATATTTTTATAAGCCAACATAATAAACAAACATAACTAGCAGTACACAGATTAAATCAAAATGGAAAAGTTGGTTCACTACTGTCACATTAATTATTGCAAAAAATATTCAACTTTCTTTTACAATATTTAACTCTATACTTCAATATTAATTTTTGAACACATTGATTTTCAGTAAGTGTCACATTTTATGTAAAGTTAGTTAAGATTTTTTAAAAAAAAAAATAGGGGAGAAAGGTGAGAAATAAGTTATTTGAGGTAGGTCTGTCTATATTAGCATTTTTGCTGCTCCAATGTCATTTGAGCAATTTGAAATGGTGCAGTTCGATAAGAATGTTGAGAAAAAAAAAGTTTTACAGCTGTAGTAAAGCTTCGAATTGCGAGACAATTAAAGCCAGCCGGAGAAACATCTGATTAAACAATCTGGCGCTTACCGTTTGAAGAATATGCGACAACAGCTGCTCAATGTTATGGATTAACTAGTAGAATTATTATATCAGGGGTGTGGAAGTCTAAACTATTATTTAACTGTTGTGAAACAGATGATTTAAGATCTTATTCGGGCTACTATCGAAAATCCAGTACACATGGTTTTAGTTCTGTTGCATTCGTGATATGTAGGCCTGCATAATTAAACTAAGAAAATATTCAATGAGAATGAAGAAGAGAAATGTATCCACATTTAATCAAAAAATCAATCAAGTGTATGAAGGAACTCGCTAACTCTCGATAAAAGAGTATTAAGTCTAATCAGGCATTATAAGATTTGAATACTTAATAAGAATTCTCGAGCAAACACCAGTTACCACTACAACTTTCTCAAGCCTCTCGAAAGGGAATGTCATATTAAAAATTTAATTTTAATATTTCTTCATGACCAATATATCATGATTCAATATGTCATAAAAAAGGCGAAGGAGTTGTGTTTGACATGCAGAAGATTGCAATGAGTATTAAGGTATTTCACAGATATGAATTTGTACATGAATTAACAATTATATCCTAATAACATTCTTTCCATTAACTCTTCCGCGTTACTAATTTCATCTCTTCAAACAGTAATAATCGAACTGAAATAAATACAAAATTGTTCCAAATTATTAGAGTAATACAACTTTTAATTCACTAAATAATGAGAAATTACTATAACATCTATAAAATATATCTATTGTATATTTAAAGAAATGTACATGTTATAAAATGTTTATATTACACTTAAATTAGGAAACCTCGTAATAATTGCTTCTAATGTGCATCTCTATTTGCTTTAAGAGGAATAATTCCCAAAATGTACGACTTTGTTCGACAAAATGTACGAAATAAAAACTTAAAATATTTTAACATTTAAATATTTTGAAGAAAAAAAGTATTTCAAACAGTAATCAACTCATAATTATGATACAAATGAACATAAACAAAAACAATTAGTGCTATCACGAGATTCAAAGTTCAGCAGGCGAAATTTTTAATATTGACAACTGACCTTTACCGATACTTAGTTTAAACTATCAAGCAGAGTAAAAACATTACACATAGTCTTAGTAAAGCCTTTTCTTCGAATTTCAAGTTCAATTTCATTCTCATTAAATAAAATTTATCTTTTAAATTTCAGGCTTCTCATCTTTCAAAAAAAGCTTAGTTTTCATAACTAGTTTTACTCAAACAAACAAGTTCTTACTATTTAACTAAAAAAATATTGAATATATATAATTTCTGAAAACTAAATTTACTCTCAAAAATTAAACAGTGAAACATTTTTCAATTCAGACAAGTCGACAAGTGAATTCCAAACATATCAATTTTAAAGTTTCAAGAATGAAAATGAATCAAGAAAAATATTTTTATCCCTCCCCTTCTATAATTTTTTGTTAGGAGCATAAGTCAAGAATATTGAAATTAATCTACGCTGATTCATAAACGGTATATTAATTAAGGGTATTAACTGAAGGCCACTATCAAAAAATGAAATCAATTTCCAAAATTAATCAGTCCAAATCGCGTGAAAAAGTTATTTTCCAGAAATTTTCCTTTTTGAATTCTTTTTCGTTGAAAAAACTTATTCCAGAAATTTTTAAAGTCCTGAAAAAAAGATAATTTTTGCTTGCAAATGCAAAGTAGCATATATCTAAATGCAATTAAAATCATTTTAGTAAAATTTACAGAAAATAAAAATGTGTATAAATCGATGAATCCTGGATTTTAAAGAAAAATTACATTAAAAAAAAAAACTTTTTATTACCACAAAAATGGTGGTATGTATCGTAATTATACAAAATGTATTGTAAATAATACTAATTAGTGATATTAAATTTCCTTGCATTATGTAAAAAAGCAGATCCAAGCAATTTCTCTAAAATCCTTCTTGATTAAAAATGGGGACAAGTACATCTCAAACTTCGACTGACGAAGGAAAATCCACGACACCCAACACGTAGACATTTTAAAAATAGAGCAGCGAGAATTATAAATCGATTCATCTTGCAAAACTCTCATTTCCGCAGAACTGCAACTGTGGGATTCTAAAATCAAAAGGCCATAACACATATACCTGCCTCCTCAAATGGATGGAAAAGGATTGGATAACGAATACTCTTAATATGTCGACATGGAGAGAAAAGGTTCTCCTTAATAAATAGGAGGGGGGGGGAGAGAGAGAGAGATACATTCACCATATACTTACATCATTGCGCAGAACAGAGGAACACACTTAACTTGCGGGAGGTTAAAACCGGTCATCTCAATTTCTAAAAGGAGGGAGGGGGGAAAGGCAGAAAGAGCGGATGTTCTCTGGCATTCTGCAATATCCTTTCAAAACAAGAAAAAGCGTTCTCTCAATCGCAGAAAACCCTCGCTTCTCTCTTTAAACAGGAGATAATTCAACCCTCTGCATAATCTATAAATAGATGCGGTATCGAGGTTGACAAAAGGAGACGTTCGGATACGCTTTCAGGGTTGTTTCATTTATAAGGAAAATTTCAAGCTTTGACAAAATGTTAGGAATTATTCACTATATTCGAAATGTACCTCCTACAGAAAACATTGCTTTACAATTTGGAATCAGAATTTGCTACATTTTAAATCCAAAATTTATTTATATGACAACGAACTAATTTCGGAAAAAAAAAAAAAAAAAAGATTAAATAAAACAAAAAAATTATGAATTCTATACTCATATTTTTTCCGCTGAGCTTCCAAATTAAATTTACGAAGAAATCAATACTGATTCAGAAGCGACATATGATTTTCTTTATGGAATTAATTTTATATACGGCTTGTTGAAGGATGAAATTATCATAATCTGATATAATAGTATTATGAAGAAAATACAAATGATTAGCAGAAAAACACAAAACTAAATATACTATCTATATTTTATCAACAATTTATGGCTAGTCTTCTCTCCAGATTGAATACAGTCGGTAATAATTTTTTTTTTTAAAAAAAAAACATTAAATATTGGTAATTTTCACCCTATAACCAATAAAAATTACACCATAGTATAAAATTCCATTTATACAAGGAGCTAAATTTTCTAAATTGTTCCAACATATACACATGATTCCCGCTCCCACACCATACACTCACCTCTTCAATTTTTACACAAGATCGGAAACGGGTACAACGAGTATACAGATAAAAAGTATTTTATTTGGCTCAAAGGAATTTGTGATACAAAATACCAAATTTAATCAAAATGTTACCTAATACGTTTATTAGGGATGTATATATTGTTCATGTATTTTGGAGTTAAATCCAACTAAAAATTATATAATAAATAAAACTATTAAAGCTTTAAAACAAACATGGAATTTTTGGAAAAATTGCCTAACTTTAACAACAGTCCATAAAAATATAAAAGGAAAAAGAATCCATAACCAATTAACCAAGAAAATGTGTATCAAAACAAAATGAATATGCATTTAATTTAGAAACACATTTTAAAAAGTACTGAAAGAGGTGTGCCCTAAAACATATTTGTAAAATAGAAAACTTAAAATATGATAAATTCTATATCTATTTTCAGATTAAATCTCCTATTAAAAAGAATTATGATTCCAATATATTTCATTCTACATAAACAATGTAATTCATACATTCAAAAATATTTTTCAATGTATTTCTATGGGTTTCCCCTTCCCCATGTGTAAAGAGAGAAATCAATAGATCATTAGTTTTATAAGATAGATTGAAAAAAAATATTTTGCAGAATACTGAGAATCTTTTTCTATCAAAAATTCCATACATATGAGATTAAATCAATGGGAAGTAAACTTGGAAGATATTATTTTCATTTATAAGGTATGAAAAATCAGACCAAAAATTTTCCGATTCTTTAAAAAATCACTCTTGTATTATTAATCCGAAGATAAACTAGAAGCAGATATCGTAAAGTAATTAACATCTCCAATGCCTCTTTTCAAGTGTTAATTAAGAGTAGTATAAATAGTTCATATTTCAATTGGAAAAAATTGATGTTCCTCAGTTACAAAATTCATATTTCTTATATAAAATTTTTTCAAATGTAAAAAATAGCATCTCTCATTCTCATGTAGATTGGGGGAAAAAAAGGAAAGAAAGAAAGAGGGAGAGAGAAAGAATAAACAAAGCAATTACTTATCCCCTAACTTTTATAAGACCTGAATCCCACCTTATGCAAACAGTTAGATGGCAAAAAAAATTATCAACTGAAAGAATATTTAGGGGCTTGTAAATTTCCTTAAATTCTGCATATTCTCAGCCCCCCTTTTTTGTGAATATTTAGGAGCTTGTAAATTTCCTTAAATTCTGCACTCTCTCTCTCTCTCCCCTTTTTTGTATTATTATACATACATTACATTGAGAAAAGGAAAACTTGTCAAATCAAGTATGTTTTAGATTGGGTTACACAGACTTAGTTTGCAGTTCATTACTAGTAGGTTCTGGATTCTTTCTTTCACATTTTTCTTTTTTTATTCCATTTTATTCACTACAAGCATAATCTAATAATAGTTATATTTTTTCAAAGAATTATACCCTGAAGGAAAATTTAAGATCAGAAGTACTATATGCATTCTCCAAGTTTCAATCTAGTAAGGTTTAATTAAATACCCCCCCCCCTCCCCTGTAAAATGTCTGAATTTTTTTAAAAAAATTTGTATTAGTTATTGCATCAAGAAATATAATCATGTACAAAATTGGAATTCTTAAAATACTTCCAAGGTATCCAGAGAAATGTTTGAGATCATATTCTCATTCTCAATTATACTACAGTAAAAACATTTGGTTTGTAAAGTACATTTAATTTGTGATCAGTATCTAATAAAAAATTTTTTAAAAAATTACTTCAATAATTGAAAATATTTTACATCAGAAAGAGACACAATAGGTTTTTTTTTTTCCTCTTTAAAAAGTTCATAATACTTAAATGTGCTTACTATGCCAATCTATCTTTGATCAACTACTGAGTTCAAATAATGTCATGTTTTAAGTATTCTCTATACAAGTTATTCATTTTTCTGAAATGTGGTATGTTAGTATTTCAAAGAGTAAACACTGTTTTCCTGGAAGTTTTTAAAGATAAAAATATTTGTTTGCATTTTGCAGGTAAAAACAAAATCTTGTTCAAAAAAAAAAAAAAAAATACTTCTCAGTCCCAATACTACATTTATTTATACCTTGCCCCCACCCCCACCCCAAATCTACATGATCACACAATTAAAATCAAACTAGGGCAACTTCAACATTGAAGTTTTTACAAAGATTCATCAGTTACAATCTTCATATTTATGGAGTTCCAATTTCACTAATTTGATTTTAATTAAGAGCCCCTTTTAAAAGAATAGCTTCTTGGAATTGAATGTTTACACAAACAACCTCACTTTCAAATATGACTGTTATATTAACAAAAATACTTAAGAGTGAGTGAATGACTGAGGTTTTATGGTGCAAGAGCCAAGGAAGGCTATGCTGAGCCAAACATTTGTTAAAATTAATTAAAATATATAATTTCTAAAACAGGAAACACATAGAAGGTAATAATATAGGTTAAAAGTGAAAAATTCAAATTTGGTGTAAAAGGCCAATGTGTCTTAAAAAAGCAAACAAGTTATTGTTGGGGTTTTCCCCACCAAAAAAAAATACTTAAGTAATACATATAAAATAATAAGTTAATTGACTTGATTTTTATATGAAGATTTTGCTCAATGTAATGTGAATATGTAAATGGAGAAAATATTGATGAGTAATTTGATGTTAAAAACAAAATAAATTTGCAAAGATTTGAGTGGGATTTTGTTCTCGGAATAAGACAACTAAAAAGTTTTGTAAAAAAAAAAAGAAACACTACTGTAACATTTACTAGATCTAGCAAAAGCTCACATGAATAGAAAAGATTAAAAATCCAATAATTTCTATAAAAAAATTGTTTGAAAAGAAAATATAATTCGGTTTATTTTTTTAAAATGAATGTCACACTAAAAGGTTACATGAGGGCTACTGGCAAAGAACCTAAGAATTTTGAACAACAGACAAGGATAACACATGAGCTAAAGCTTCACATCACTGAAAGATAATAGGCATAATAGAACTCCTCCAATAAGCAAAATGTGGAGCATCTAGGAAAATTAACAAGATTCAATAAAAAATGCTAATTTTTGTATCAACTAGATATATTAAGAGGTTCATTTATATGAAACAAAATTAAATTGGGGGGAGGGGAGAGACCCATTAATTCAAGGTCAGTTAAGTGTGTTTAAAATATTTACACTTCAGAAATTTTACTTATGAGGTTTTTAATACTCCACTAGCATTTTCTGGCATGTCTTTCACCTGAGTAATCCAGGACTACTATTCCTATATCTAATAAACTAATTAAAATAACTAACACAATTAACATTTATGTTACAAAATAATTTATTTAAAGACATTCTAAGGTTGTTTAAAAAATGAAGTTTTAAAGTTAACAATTAATAATTTCTTGTACATCATTGTGTCATACGTAGTATGCAAATCACATTTGATCCAATAAACATTAAAATAGCTTCAAAATTAAAGAGAAATATTTGAGATCACTGGAAAATGGAAATAAATTTAAAATTGCAAGATAATTATATTCCAAATCTCATTTTGTTACAAACTGTATCAAAGCCACCTATCTAGAATGATCAAAAGAGTACTAACAATAGACAAATTTACAATTTGAATAGAAAGATAATAAACGAAAGAAAAAACTCCAAAAGCTCAGATAACATATGTCAGTGAATTCAAAATTATCGATACAAGATTTTCTTCTTTTTTCCTGGGAATGTATATTTCTAAACGGAGGTACAAATCTCAAAATCACTATTCTGTATCTTAGAAATATTCTGATCATCTCATAGTAAAACTTATGCATTGGATCCAAAGAGTTAAATAAATTTGAAAATAGGTTTATATAATAGAAAAAAAAAGCAGCAACATGTTTCTTAATACAAAATGTGTACAGTGATTTTAAATGTTCTGCAATGGTTAGTCAATTTCAGACATATTTTAGCAAAATTAAAATATTAACACAGTAAAAGATGAAGGAGGAAATTGATTTATTAAATTTTTTTTAAAAAAAGCATTTTTTACAAACTATTGTAAATAGAATAGGGAATATTGCAAATATGTAATAATATCTCCCGTAGAAAGTAAAAATTTACGCTTACTATGAATGAATTCTTAAAACTAATCAAACAATTTTTTTTATAATATATATTCACAATTTTATGCTCCCTTTTTCTTTCTCATGAAACCTTTTATTCTCTTTATTGCTTATCACAACTCACAAAAGTAGTCAGCAAGCATATTGACATCCCATCCCCTTTGGTAACATCTATCCATATCACGGACATCCTGGCGAAATCTTTCACTCTGTTCTTCACTGTTAGCTCCCAAATTTTCAAGAAAATAGTCAACATGGAAGTGTAGTAGGAAATGAACTTTTAAGCTCATCTTCCATCCTCGAGCTTTACACGCAGACAACATGCATAGTACAATGAACATGTAGTCAGTCAAGGTTTTACTGATCTCTGAAACTTGTACATGACGTTCTTGAAAGAGTCCCACATTTCCTTTTCTTTTTATCCCCTACTTCCAAAAAGATGAAGTCCCATAAAAAGTTTTCATATGTTAGAGCTAGTAAAAACACCCTCTTCAACTTAGCTTCAAACAGCTTCGGAAACTTGGAACACAGATATATGAAACATTCTCCATCTTTTGGTAGTGATTTAATAAACTGCTTCATTGGCCCCAGTTTAATATGAAGAAGTGAAAAAACTTTTTCTAGTGGAACCAAGGTCATATTAAGAATGTTTTTTCAATGGGTCATCTCCATGCTTTCATCATATAAAACTCTCTAATTCCCACAAGCTTAGAAAGAGGGATATTTTATATAACCTGCCTGCTGGTCAAACATTATTGCTAGTATTTTGAAGTCCTTCACTAACTAACCATAGGTACTCTTGATATTTAATTTTTTCCAGAACATAGTCAAAGTATTATAATTTTCTTCCATATGCATCCAGTGATGCATATGAAGAGATGCAAATACATTTTCCATTACACAGCAAGACTGTTTTCAGGCTAGCTTTGGATGAATAAATGAATAGTTGCCACTCAGATGAATCATATTCTATGCAAAGCCCTAGAACATCACTACAAAAAAACTAGATTTCCATCTTTGGAGGAAAACTGAAAAAATCCTTTCTCACAATGCTTGTATCACAAAAATGAGGTCCCATGTGATAGCAGGTTTGTTTTTTAGCTTAAATCCTAGCAATTTGACTGCATCTTTGGACAGGTCAAAATTTCTAACTAGATCATTGGGCTCCTTGAAAAAAAGTTGGGGTCCCTCGCCAACAGAAAAATCAGAGCTAACTTCCTTCCGGGGAGGTAATATGTCCCCATCTTGTGACTGCTCGAGATATCAACCAAATTGAAAAATAACTGTGGAGCTACAAAACACTATACTAAAAGTTAAAACAAATTTTGGGCGAGACATTTTCTAATTTTTTACATTATATCCTATTACATCTGAATAGAAATAGCAGACAGTACCAAAGTTTTTCAGTTCACACCCTATCATAGGAATACCGAAACAAAATGAGTTTTTCTCGTCTTTAAACCACAAATGATAACTCATCTATGAGTAGCCCAAGCTTTGTCTTGGATCTCCAAATTTCGATGTTTCAATTTGAAGTAAGCAAAATAAACTTTCTTCACAAAGTCACAAGCTTTGTTCACTTTTTATCATGTATTCACTACAAATAAAGAAAAAGTTGTTTGAAGAAATAACAACCTCTTGGGGCCGTAACCCAGAAATAAAAGCACATTTAAATTTGAATGCAAATTGAATGTGGCTTTACAAAGAAAGCAAAATATTGAATTTATTTCATTTGCTGAAACATGATCTAATCTGAAAGCAAGTTTGTAAATACTTAATCTTTTTTATGCTTGTTCCTAGTACCTCAGAGAACAAATCAAAACATGCTCCACCCAGCCAGTAATATTCCTCACTATCAGCTATAAACTAATTAAACTTAATTTTAAAACATTTTTCTGGTTTTAATTCGTTAAAATCTATAACATAAAGTAAAAATTAATCCTAATGCAGTTTTTTAGTTGCAGACCTGTGTTATCCATTTCAGCAAATGTCACTCTAAAAAAATTAAAAACAAGAACATAAGCATATTAGTTATATGGAACAGCTACAAAAATTTACAGAAAAACAATACATTTTCAGAATACCAACATATCAAGAAAGAAAGCAAGGACTGGACTGAACACATAAGATTAGATAAATATTCTTTATGAATAGATTTAGAATTTATATCATTGTAGAATCAATAATTTTATATCATTTGAAATTATCACAGTTATAAGCAATACAAATTACTGTATCATATATTTGTCTTGAATTTTTTTTATATAGACAATATGTTGCAAAACATTTAAATAAATCATTTTTATTTTTATTCATGTATATTTTTTAAAAATTCTTAAAAATCACCAAATCATTACTTAAATTACTGAAAAATTTTTAATTTAGAAATAAAAAGCATTACACAGAAAACTATATTTAATTTTTAACGTAAGACCATATTTCTGCGTAAGCAAGCAAGCAAGCAAGCAGAATTACAAATAATGAGCTACGAAAAAATATTAAAAATAAGATAGAGATTTATTTGTTATTTAAAGATAAATGAAATATGTACCATTATTTTTTTAAATTTAATTTACTAGTGCTTCTTTGTAATCAAACGAACTAAATCTAAATTCAATCCAATATTCACACAAGGTTAGGAAATAACAAAATGCTTAAATTTCCAAAGAACAGCATTCAAAGATAATTTTTAAGATTTATAACTTCATGTTCACAATTAATTATTTATATTAATTGTGTCTTGCTTTCTCAGCAGGTCTAATGAATACATTTTTGTCAAAAAGCATCACAAGAAATATGCCCTACAGTTACCTAGATCAGTTATATTGATGAAGAGGTTGATAGGCAAATTAAAATTGTTTTTTTTTTTAAATTTTTTTTAAAAAAATTTATTTTTGAAACTAATAAAAAATATTGCATAATTACATTCAATTTCAATAACTGTTTACTTTTAAATATCATGAAAGTGTTGTTATTGTACTTAATTCAATTTCTCCAATACAAAAAACGAAAATCTAATGTTTTATAAGTTTTAACAGATATCTTGAAAACTGTTAATAATATTTGAAACAAATTTTTAGAATTGCTTTCAAAACATTTACTAAGTTATGATATCCATAATATAAATTACATATGTTAAAACAGCCATAAAACAGGAAAAACAACTGTGTACAGTTTAAAAAAAAAAAAATCTCATCAAGACTCATTCTCAGTTTTGAAAATTGAATTACTACGAGAGTCAAAAGGTAATCAAAATTATGTCATATAAAAACAAATAATGTTCAGTAGAAGGAAATTAAAGAAAAAGTTTATTCCTCTTACAAAAAAACCCACACATTTTAACAATTAATATATATTTAGACATGACAATTATTAATTTATAATATTAAAATTAGATTAAAACACACAAAAAATATTAAAAGTATTCATAAATAAAATAAAAAAATATACACAAAAAAGAGGGTATAGGCAATCATAATAAAATTTGATTACAAAGGTTTAAAAAATTTCAACTTCAAAAAAACTTTTCTTGGATATTTTACAATGGTTTTATGCAAATTGCAGCATCAACTTAGAAGATTTTACATCTCACAACTGTTCACAACTAAGCAATATTTTTCATACTATAGAAATTTCCAATTCAAATTATCTTAACCTTTGTAAGAAATTACAACTCATTCTAATTTTTTTTTATTTTATTTAGATGATTTTTAAGATATGAAATTATCTTTGAAATACAAACAAATAATTACCTTTGATAATGTTTAGACAAATCTACACAATTAATAAATGCTGAAATACTGAGTATTTGTGTTTGTCTTCTTTCCAAGTAAATGTATTATCAATGAAATAAACTCGTGCCTGCAGGAAATCAGTTAATGACTAATGGAAGATTTTTGACAGCAAAAATGTATATTTTAAAAATGTATTACACATAGTAGGATATTTTTGAGCATTAGTAAATACAAACAAAGCCTTGAGTAATTTTTCATAAAAATGACGGAAAAAAAAGATTGTATTATAATGTTAAGAATGATAATTTTTCAGCACAACAAATATTATAACCATTAAAAGGTTCCAATATTATTAACCATTAAAGGCATTGAACCTTTTAAAACTTAAGTTTTTTCTTTTTTTGAAAAAAAAAAAAAACCAATGAAGAAATTATTTTTAAATACAAAATTTGTAAATATATGATCTCGCAGGCTATTTTTGATAAACAGTGCGACTTACGCAAATTGACTGATTGTTACTTCTGAATACAGTAGGATACATTATAAACAGCATGCCTGAAAAACTGTGAAAATTTTTCTTGTCCTCAAATATAATGCATCTCATGAAAAATATATAAATGATGAATGTTCCATCAATGTACTGATTGGTAAAAAAAACAACAACCATGGAATAAGCAATTAAAAAAGGCTTGAATGACCATTATTTCTTCAGAGGTATTCCACAGGTTTAATTTACATAAGTGGTTTGAACTAATATCATAAAAATTATTGCAATTTTGTGAATATCGAAAGTTCTGACAATGTATATATATCATTGTATACTCAAGCTAGAAAATATAATTAAGCATTTTAATCAAATGTGTTAATTTAGACTAAGTATTTCTTAACAAGAGCCTAATTAGTTTATTAATTATTTAATCAATGAGTAATAAATTAATTAGGTATAATTTGTTTATAAAAAAAAAAGCTTTTTTTCCCCCAACTAGCAAGTCTTTTACAAATTTTTTTTAAATACTGACTTATTAAAATATATTTAATAGTTTCTCTCTTTCATATTAATATAGAATGAAACTTGCTGTAGTGTAATTCTAAAAAAATGAAACGAAGATTTCTCTCAACATAAAATTAAGAAAAATAATTTTTAATTAAAAACCTATTCATGCAAGACTTCATAAGGATGATTTAATAGCGTAATAACAAGACACTTATATAATAGACCGATATGATTAACATGTTCTTGTATAAGGTGAATTTAAAATTTAATCAGAAATTCCTTAGAACTGCTCACAGCCATATTAAACTAACACTTAAAACCCAATAAGTTTAATATTAATGAAAAAACACCTTGTATCATCGATACATTTTATTTTACAGTTTGTTACATAATTTTATATTTATACAACAAAGCAAATTCTAATTTACAGTACCTAATTATAATATCATGAATATAATTAATAAAAGAATATTACAAAGTTTGGAACAAGAACAGCAATAAAGGGGGAAACTACCATATTTAATATCAGAATCAACAAATACTGAAATCATACCTAAGAAATTTATTTCTAATTTGATGTACAATTCCCAACATACAATATTAATCCCATTAAACTACAGGTAAAAGCATACATTTCAGTAATTAGCATTTATTTGCAAGTAATATTTTCCACAGGCAAGCGCACAACTTAATATACTTCTCAAAATACAGTCGTTAAGTATATGGTTTAAATTATTTTATTATTAATATTTCAATAAAAATTACAGGTTTGTGACTGCAACTAAAATGTTATTCTTAAATATCACAGTGCCCTCAAAACACATTTATATTAAAAATATAATCTAACTAATTACCAAAATTGAAAGTTTTAATTTCTTAGCACACACTTATTGCAAATAATGAAAAAAATTAATAAAATAACTTTTTGCAATAGGGAGTAA
Source organism: Nephila pilipes (assembly GCA_019974015.1). Classification (NCBI taxonomy): domain Eukaryota; kingdom Metazoa; phylum Arthropoda; class Arachnida; order Araneae; family Nephilidae; genus Nephila; species Nephila pilipes. The sequence goes on from BMAW01027963.1 coordinate 942,949, forward strand.
TTCAGCATTCAATAATTTTTATGAGAAAGTATAATTTAAAATATAAACTATTGATCTATCTAATTCAATGAACATATTGATTCACTAAAAAAATACCCAATTTTAAAAAATGAACATGCAATAATTTTACTGAAACTTTTGATGTTTTAATCTACTTCAGATTATTTATCTAATACATGTAAATAAATCATTAAAAATGAGAGATCCGAATTAATAAAGCATTAATTTTCTAAATGCTTTTTAATAAGAATGCTGAAAAAAAGTGATATTAATGAATGTCTTGGGATGTTTTACGAATTAATTGAAATTAAATAAATTAAACGAAGTAATAAAACATGCTTATCACTACATTTTTATATTGTTTGTGGAGGATGAAAACGAGTAGTAAAAACACAGGAAGGAAAATTCAATAAGGGATAACTTGATAAGTGTCGGATAATTGCAGCTTTACGCGCCGCGTCGAAAATGAGATAATAATGGCGAAGCGATCTTTCTCAGGTCATTAGCTTATTATAAAAATAGTTTAAAGAAAATAGTGGAGTTAGCAATTATAATATAGAAGCATTATTAATGAACAAAATTCAATGTGATTTTAAAATACAAATGAATGGTAAAAGACGTTTGGCAATTAGGAAAAATAACTTTTTTAAGCAAATATGAAAAAAAAATTTACACTTATGTTATGATTCATAAACATATTGATGAATGTATACTAGATTATAAAAACCAAAAAAACATGTCCATTATTATAATTTCATTTTGTTTTCGAGTCAGAAAGTTATTTTTCTCTGCTAATACCATGCCAAACTTCCATAGAACAAAACACACGGTTTTACGCTAGCGTTTCGCTCTTAGATATTATTTTATACGGCATGCGGCGAATAAAATAAAATATGTTAGGAAGTTTTTAGTCAAGCTGTCCATCAAACATGCAATGTGTAGGGTAGTTTCCGTTATGCAGAGCTCCTATTCGCCAAACATAGAACGTCACCATACTACATTCAGCTTACAAGGGTTAGGATCAGTGCTCGCGCAACCGCCATAGTAAAAGTCGCCACGGGACGCAACATTGCTTTGGCTGCTGGCGGCGCCACATTAGACATCGGCTGACTTTCTACTACTGGCTTCCTTCCCACACCTTTCGAACCACAATGATCCCTCAAGATAAGAAAGAAAAAAAAGCAATCTTACCTTTCAAAACTATTCCTTATTCTTCTGTGAATGCTATTCCACAGGTCCAGTATTCAAGATTGTGCCGAGGAACGAAAAAAATTACCGAGCGAAGGTCAGGTAACAATCGCGACGGTTTTGTATTTTTCTCCCCACTGCTACCGCCAGCTCGATTATGCACTAGGGACTAATTACACAAGAGTCTTTCCGATCGAGTTGGCGATATTCCTGTGAATTGATCGGCTTTGAGAGAACACATAATCCCAGGATATTGATATCAATGTGATTTGGGAAGCCTTTACTTCACTTCTAAGCCGATGGATAACTGAATATCCGAAATTGTTTACTTCCGTATCAGCTGACTTCGGGCCCCCTCGCCTCGTCACATCAGACTAAACTCAAACAATTTTATACAACATGGCGTTCCCTCCTCTTCTCTCCCTCTCTCTTTACATCGTCTCGTCACACGCACACACATACAGACACTCACGGAGTCGGTGGTGCACGGGGTTTTCGTTAAAAGTAGCACGGGCGAAGTAAACAATTGTTTATTGTAAACATCTTTGCTTTCGATGATTGGATTGAGGTAAGGGGGAAACTCCTGTGATGTTCGTATAGTAGTGGAGCGAAGCAATCATAGTATAAGGGCGGTGGTGTAGAGCTGTTGGCATGGTAACCGGCGGATCGCTGTGAGTAGCATACATTCAGAGGTATATAAACCGATGGGGCAAAGCACACGGCTATTTGGTACCAACTGATTAATGACAAAGACGTCATTCAGCAGAGACTCTGCTCGCTACTCCCTTTGGAGGGGGGGGTCGTAATGCTGCGCGCCCGTACCTTGCGCCTTAGAGGAGCATTTTTGTGCAGAAAAGAGCGGATGCAGACGATTTCATTATTTTATTTTTTTTTCCTCCCTCCCTCTTCCGCTCGCGTTTTAATTTAAATTTTTTAAATTACCTTGAAATGGCAGAGGGATTTGTTCGCTGTAGTCAGCACGTCGCCATACATTTAAAAAAATTCTTTTTTTCTGATTAAATCGGTTTTTTTAAAAATAAAATAATATTTCGCTCCAAACCGGAGAATTGTTTTAGTAACAGCGATTATTAATAATAACAAATTCACAGGAAAAAAATTTTTTAAAAAAATTCTTTCTTTCAATTACAATGAACCAAAAAATTAAGTTCAGAATATGCAATTCGGAAAAATATATAAAAGGTAAAAATTTCCCCAAAAAAACTCAAATGTAAAAACTTTATCTCAGGTTTGGCTATGAAATCGTAAATGTAAAACATCCCATTTCTCTCTTTAAAACTCATACATATGTATCTCCTGTATGTTAAATACTGTTAAGCAACTAAGTTTTCATTAGAAATTATTTCATTCTTCTGAAATTCATTAAGATAGTATTTCCTCATGAATTCGATACGAATATATAATAATCCCCTTATTACGTTGCAAGCTTCAAAAGCAACGATGTTGTCAAATTTTAACTCAATCTTCGTTATATCTTATCAAATTTCAAAATTCTCTAGTGATGCGGTGAGGAAGTTTTGAGTGGGTTGTTCTCGGTTAGATATCATTCTTCAGTAATTCAACATTCGTTTCTTGCGGTTGTACAGACACAGCACAACACTGATATTATTAACCGAACAGTTGATCTATCTTCTTGGGCAAATGTAAAATATTTTATAATCTCTCAAAAAGCAAAAAAAAAAAAAAAAAAAAAAGGGGGGGGGGGACTTAGTTATTTTTGTTTGAGCTTTCTTCGCAGTAAGAGGCGATTTTTAATAGAAAAATCTGAATAGAATCAAATTAGACTCATAAAAATAGTTAAGATATTATTTGTTACAAAAACTTTTCAGTTGTTTTATGAAAATTGTTTCTTCAATGTACCAATTTTTTTTTTTTTTTTTTTTCTTTAGGTATAAATTAAAAATTGAATAAGAAAGCGATATCATATGCATGTATGAAAAAGTACTTATCATTATATAAATATATAGTTAACGTCATCATTATTTAAATATATAGATACCGTCAATAGTTTTGATTATGAAATCTCTTTTAAACAAATAGTCCAAAGATATAAAAGGTGAAAATACGTTTAGTAGATGTTTTTTAAAAAAAAATTTCGAATTTCTGTGGGAAAACATTGTGTTCTATGCCATTCGAAATTATTCGATTTTCATTAGTCAGAAAAAGCTATTTATATCATATTTATTGAAAGTAATATGTAATAACAGAGAAATTACAAACACTTAGAATTGTATAACTCAAGAAAAATTTTAAACAATTCTTAACTTTTAAAATTTTAATATAAACGTATGTCACTCAACTTATGAACTCATAATATTCGTTAATGCAAAAATTCCACTTATTTTTTATGCAACGAATGAAGACATTTTACAGAAATTTTAAAATTATGAAAAGAATTTAAAAAAAAAAAAAAACTTGAAATATTCCTTTACCATTGCTACAAAGCGTAGAAAAAATGCGAAAACGTTTCGATCGTGTATTTGAGAATAAAGGAATAGTAGCTAATTTTTCTTACTTTGGAATTTATTATTACAAGTAATGAAATATAAACAAATAACTAAAAATGAATAACATATGTTTGCATACATAAGGAATGAAATAAGCATGTATTCAAACGCGTACAAACATGTTTCATTTATTTTTAAAAATTAAAAAAAATTCTCTATGACAATAAAAATGATATCCTAGGAAATTTAACCTATCTAACTGAAAAGGGGGGGGGGAATTATTACGGAACCTTAAAGTTGTTTTTTAAGTAATGCACCCAGAATTTTTTTTTTAAAAAATAAGGAATATGTTTCATCTCTTTATTGCAAACAAAATACTGTAAAATGAATTAAAATCAAATCTTATACTGCACTTAAGAAAAAGCTCGTAAAATTTTAAAATTTACAAAACAGCATTAAAAGTGAATCTGGACTTTTAAGTTATAGCATTATTATAAAAAACTTCCCATAATTTACACTATTTGGTAAGAGCATATTTCATATTTAATAGTGGAAGGGGGAAAAAAGTTATTGGAATCTTCAAGATTTTGAAATACGATAGCCAAAGGAAGTTCAAATATGTAAAAAACTTTTCAGAAAAATTCTTACATTTAAAATGAAAAACCATTTCGAATTGCTTCGGTATTTCTTTTCCATGAAAGTTAAAAAATTCGTAGACAGATTGAATTGCAATCGAGTTTACAATAGCGCAGTATCTTTTATTCAAAGCGGGTACGGAAAAAGATGGAGGAAATATAAATCAACAAATTTCTAAAAGAAAATTATTAATATTTTGGGCGAGATAAATTTTTAATTAGTAGATCCAAAAAATAACTTTCTCTTATGAAAGCGTTTTGAAATGTTCCAGTTTAATTATATCTGTTGTTTGTAAAAGATTTTATTTTTACTTTTGCTTGGTTCCAATATATGAATTGGTTTTATTAACGTCGCACTAGAAGCAACACGAGGACTATTGGTGACAGACCTCGTAATTTCGAAGAACCTCGGTCAAGGGACGAATACGACACCCGAGCCGGCACCCCCCTCTCCTAACTTCCACACCACACCAACTGAGTTCCTGTACAAAACAAATAATTTATAAATTTCATTCGTTAAATTTTAATCATAATCATATATTTCATTGATATCACAAGAGTTGCAAGCAATATTATTGAAGTGCAAATACATTCAAACGATAACCTTAATCATAATTACAACGCTTTACATTTAATATTAAGGTTTTTTTTAGAAAAGTAACACAATAATTAATATTTTATATAATTATTTAATATGTACAGAGCACGGTAGCTGAATGGTCATTGTCGGATTTGAGTCTTGATCCCATCAAAGACCCACCACATAGTGGGACTGATGCACGTTCAAAATGTCGAAGTCCTAAGCCTTCCCGCTGGCGTGGTGCGAAAGTATGGAGACGGATGTGCAAGCTCAAGTGTTCTCCTCGTCACTTGACCGAGGTGTAAAATTACGAGGTCCATTGCCAATAGCCCTCATATTGCTTCTTAGTGCGACGTTAATAAGTATTCATTTAATGAATGCAGTGTAATTAAAAGATTAGTGATATAATGTTATCTATGTTAAAATATTTAATTAATATGTGGTACATTTACACGGATTAATAATTTTAATTAGAAACTGTATAAGTAAAATTTTTTTGGCAGCATAAGGATATATATGTATATATGAAATTATATTTCGTTTAATGTCCAAATTGCATAAAAATATCAAATCAAAAGCGAAAAATAAAAAGATTGCTAATATGTCTGGATAGAAAGTCCTAACATACAATACCGAGTGAAATTCTCAGCAAAATTTGTAAGACTATATAAAACAGCTCAAGTAAGATGTAAACTATTTGTGATGATATTACACTCACATGAAAAATACTACTTAAATAAATAAAAATAGTATAGAATAAAACTGACTCAATAACTCTCATTAAAAAAGTCACAATTTTGATATAAAAGAGTTTAAACTATAACAATGATTATCCGTTCAAACAATGATGAAACTAAAATTTTAGAAAGTTCTGTAATTTTGTAAAATATTTTGATTCATTCTACCAAAAAATTCTCTCAGACTAATTTCTTTGTTTCCTTTTTTTTTTTTTTTTTTTTTTTTAATTTAAACTCATCTCAATAACAGAACTTAAAAAAATGTGATGCAAAAAAATGTAAAAAAATTAAAAAATGTGATTCATTTGATCATATACAGATTCTTTATCAAAATACTATAAATATATACTATCCTATATCTACATATACAGATTCATTTTACTCTCAAGTGAATTTAAAACCGTTTAGAAAAACATAAATACATCTTAGTCTGATTAATGGAATTAATGTTAGATTATCTTATTTACAAAAATGAAATAACTAAAAATTATCAATCAGAAAAAAACTTCTTTAATTATTACAGAAAAAGATAACTTATTTTTCAAAAGGAAAAATGAAATACAATATTGGCTAATTTCGTTCGTAATTCGTAATTTTTTACAAAATTTTACTTTTTAGCATTCAAAAATACGAAATAAAATAAGAGGCAAAATGTACAAATTTACATTTTGAACAGAAAAGCATTTAAATTTGTCATTTCAAAAATCATATCAATTTTGAATAAATAAATATATATAAAAATATTCATTTATGAATATACTAATTGTTGTGTCATAAAAGAACATTAATTTCCAAAAGAATCTATTTTAAAAATATTTGATTCATAGAAATTTAGATCCTCTTGAAATTTAAGGCTGAAATAACTCTTCTATTCGCGTTTTACATATATCCCTTTTTAAAAAAAATTAGTTATAATTTAATAGGTTAATTTCTTACCTTAAGATGCACTATTTCCTTAAGATATACCCAATAAGTAGTTTTAAATTAATTTCTGAAGTTATGACAATTACGTATTCACCTGAGCGTGTGCAGTATTTTTTAATCGCCAATCACTTTGCCAATTTGAATCTTATATTTTCAAATTATACAATACGTAATTTTCTTTTCTGTTTTTTTTCGAAATCATAAGAATTTTTTTGACATGATGAAAGATAACCATTAACGATTCAGAAAAATGTATGTGAATTTTTTAATCGAACTAGAATTGGAACGTTCCTCGAATTATTGCACTCTGTCTCCTTAGCGATATGCAACAACATTGGCGAATTCATTGGAAGGAAGTACAAAAACATGAAACTAAAAATAAAATACCACATTTTATCCAAAATGTATATATAATTTGCACAAATATTTTGACATTGACAACATATGGACTTAATAACCTCCTAAATAGAATTTCTATATTTGTCTAAACGTATCAAAGTGAAGTTGTGTTATATATATACATCAGGTAAAGTAGATAAAAACAAACATAACGTCAAGAAATTAAAATATAAGAAAATTTGAAGAAGTTAAAAACCAAAAAAGTTTTTTTAAAAAGACAAAAAAAAATGAAGAATAATATATTGAATGTTTTAACAGACTTTAAATTATTACGCTGGGTTATTCTACAATTATAGACCCAACCGTCCCCATCAACAAAATATATTAAAAAATGATTATAAAATCAAAATCATAAGTTGAAAAATATAAATCTAAAAACAAAAATCCAAAATTGATATTCAAAAGAAAAACGCACAAAAAAATCAAGAATATATATAACGACTTTATTCCACAAATAAAAACGAAAAAAAAGTTATATACAAAGTTTTGGTAAGAATAGATTTCGCCCCCCCAAAGTGCACTTTTTATAATTATTATTAAATTACTCAATTAAATAAAAGAATCCAAGTAAGTGATAAAATATGGAGAAATGGACAATAGTAAACTTTTCCGATATTAAAATTAAAGGAAACGATCAATTATTAAATTGATATATTTAAGGTAAATGTTATTAAAATTGAAGCAAACTATAAATTATTAAATTGAATATATTTAAACTAGACGTAATTAAATTTGGAGCAAACGATAAAAAAAAAATCAAAAATTGATCTGGTACGCCAAAACGCCCCATCTAAATAGCCCTTTCGGTGGCTAATACAGATCAATACCTGCAAATTTGTGGTTTAAGATTCGCATTAGATCAGTTTTTTCAAGCACAAAATCTCTCTCTCAATAGACACAAGATAATTTTCTTATCAGAGAGAGAAAGGTTCTTAATACTCCATAATAGCTTCATTGTTCTTCAGTAGAATGTGTTAACAGTTATATGACAAGCACAAAAGAGTTTCTGTGTTGGATGGATTTAAATTTCAACTTCCATTACAGAAAAATTGCTTCATTAATTATGAAGTAATTATTGGCAAGCATCTCTGTAAAAGACTACAAATGTATTAAAATTTAGCAGAGAAATGTGCTTGTGATCGTAACAAACGAAACATTATTGGAATCAAATATTTATTTCTAAAAAAATGTTTTTAGTAATCGGAAAACAATTATTGTAGTCTCAATCAGATATAAAAAATACATATAAAATTTCTTATTTAGTTAATTTTGTTAATAAAATTAAAAGCTCAGTTAATACGCAAAAAGGGGAGGGGAACCTCGTTTTATATTAGAAGAATTGAACAACCCGCAATTACATAACATTTATTTAAAATAATTTATTAAAAAGTGTGACAATTTCTCCATTCGCAATATTTTTACTTTCAAATTATCTCGGCTTATTACAAGCTATGTTAATATTCATTAAAAGAATACAGAAGTGCACATGTGTTTCTCAGTAGTTCAGATTTAAAGAATAAATTCGGTGTTATTTTGGAATTATGTTCCCTTTTTTCAGTCATAAATACTCTAGAAATTATTAAATAGAGATAAATACCTTTTTTTTTACTTCAGTTTTATTTTTTAGCCACCCAAGGGGCTATTGTTTTATTTGGATAACTTTTGGCGTACCAGATCACTTTTCAATTTTTTTATCTCTTGCTTCAATTTTAATTACATTTAGCTTAAATATATTCAATTTAATAATTTATCGCTTGCTTTAATTTTAATTACATGTAGCTGATATAATATTCATATTAATAATTTATCATTTTCTTTAATTTTAATTACATTTACCTTAAATATATTCAATTTAAGGGAACCAGGACATCCGCGGAATTCTGGAACATGAAATCTAAGACTCCTTGTTTTTGTGACGTGTATCTTTGCAAATTTTTAGTGGAGCTCAGATTTTTTTTGTATCCTATAATGATATTTCAATCTCTCTATCGAACTATAAAAGTAATTTTTTTTTGTCATAATGATTTTTTTCCCTTCTCATTTGAATATGTTTCTCGAGATATATTTGCATTTGGATACCATTTTAAAGAAAACTATTATACAAAATGGTGTTCTATATTTCTTATGCTTCTACATATAAGGTACTCATACATATACTGAACCTAAAATATTTTTCTTTAAATAATACCTAATTTTTAAGAAATAAATTTGTATATGAAAAAAAAAGGGGGGGGATCAAAATTTTCAAAATTACGAAGTTCTACCATTTTTTTCAAAGAAAATATACGGTAATATCATCAAAAAAAGAAGGTTCACTATATTTTTTGTATATTTTTCTATACGATGAGTAAAATATTTTGTATATTCATGGAATATTATTCTTAAATAAGATACCTAAATGCAAATATATCCCGCAAAACATGTCCATATTCAAATAAAAGGGAGAAAAAAATCTTTATGATGAAAAAAATTAACTTTTATAGTACGATAGAAGGATTGCAATATCATTACAAGGCACACAAAAAATCTAAGCTCTACTAATATTTTGCAAAGATCTATATCACAAAATTAAGGAGTCTTAGATTTCATGTTCCAGAAATCCTCGGAAATCCTGGTTCCCTTAATAATTTATCGCTTGCTTTAATTTTTATTTCGGAAAAGTTTACTATTGTCTATTTCTCGACATTTCATCGTTTACTTTAATTCTTATATATATATATATATTTAATTGAGTAATTTAATAATTATCATTAAAAAAAAGCGCCTCTTGGGTGGCTAAATCTGTTTTTTGAAAAATTTTGCGAAAACTTTTAAATTTGCATTGGTATTTTTTTATATAAAATTTTGCAAGTTTTCTTTAAATTATCGTCTGCAGAAATTGACTATTATGTTTTTCTATTTCAAGGCTATTCTTATCCATTCGTCCAAAAAAAATCTTCTGAAATTTCATGTTTAATTTATTTGGAATTCTACAATTTTGTCTCGGGTATATATTACTTTTTTTTTATTACCATATCAATATTGTACTCCGTAATAATAATGTTTCATACAGAGAATTCCATTCATCTTTTTCGCTTACAGAGCTCGATGTTGTTGTTATCGAATCAATTTCTCAAGAATATATCATCCGCATTAATTGTGAAGGGAACCAAAACCAATCAAATACTATAATACTTGAGGTGGAAAGAAATATTAAGCCTGATTGAACGAGCAAACACTAAATACGCTTACTTTATTTCTCACGTATATTTTTACCTGGAAATAATGAAATACAATATTTTGATAGAATAAATATTCGCTACCCAGGAAATGTCTGACTAGGACGCAGAATAAATGTTTATATACGTTTATATTAATAAACATTTATAATTTTTTATAAACATAATAAATTATATCAAGCAATGACGTAGGAGAGTGGAAGCTCATCCGGGTTCCCAATAGATAAAATCGATTATTTGAACATTTGAAAGCGAAATTTTATAGTATAAAAATACGTACGTAGAGAAATCTCAGCGTATACAGCAGGGGTCGGCAACCTTGTAGCTGTGATGTGCCAAATCAATCGACTAATATGCTTTAGGATGCCGCACAGTAAGAAATATTTGAAATTCTATTCCCGCGGCAATGTATGCAGAGTTAAGGAAAAGAGATCGAGAATATAGATTTAGAGTTTAATTATGCATTAAAAAAATGCAACATTTAAAGCTATTTATTAATATAAAAGTAAACAACATAACATACAACTAGTCCTTCAACATAAATAAAATATTAAAATTGTACATATATATCTTTTAAACCTATTAAAATAAAAAATAAACAACATAACATATAAGTATTCCATCTGTAAAGTTAACTAAAAAATTAAAATTTTAATGGAAATCTTTTCCCTGCACCACTCTACTTAATACCGTGGTATCAGGATTATAATTTCTGACTTCCAGTTGTGACACATGATTCTGAATTTTCAGCTGTTAACAACTTTTTTGTTGTTTTTGGACACGAAACTTTTTTTTTTTTTTTTTCATATGAGAAAATATTTGTTCACATAGATATGTAGAACCAAAAGCGGAAAACAGTTCACAAGTAATTTTCTTCAAACAATTAACTCTTTTCGGCAATCACATCCAGAGTTTTAAAATAGTTGTCGATTTATCGTTCAGAATTATTACCGAGATTTGTTTCGCAATTCTGTAAATTTTGCTTTCCATAATTCTGAAGATGTTAGCTCAATGAAAAATTATGAACTTCCATCCCACTCAAAAACTGACAAATTGGATGGGACTGTTAATGTGTCTATACAATCTTGTTTGATTACGAAAGAAAATATAGGTATAGTTACAAGCTTCAATGAAGCTTGTGTACCTGTAATTCCCAGTCCTTTCCTCTTTTGGAAAATTCCACCATCAGTGCTTCAAAGTATGTCTGATGTTCCATCAGGGTTTCAAAGTATGTCTGATGTTCATCTTTGTCAACGGTCGATGTATATTCCCAAGTACTTTAACATTTGGGAAGTATTTGTTGGTACTAGTATTAATATCAGGGTAAATATATATTTAATTTTGTCGCAAAACCGTTTCAATATTATAAGAGTTCAAGCACTGCTTGGCCCTTTCCCTGCAATACCAAGTTTAATTGAGATATTTAGTTATATCACTCGCAAACATCAATTTGCATAACCATTCTTTATCCTTGAATTCTCAGGGAAAGGTTATTCTTTCCCATTCAGGAAAACTTTATTGTATTCCACGCATGATACGAACTTATTCAAGATGTAATCTCGACTAAGCCAAAAGACATGGTTGTATAAGGGAAGATCCACGTGCTCTCTTTTCTTCTAAAAGAGATTCAAAGAGTCTGTGTACTATTGAAGAACAAGACACTGTGCAATTAACTATTTTAACAACAGTGTTCATTCCAGAAATTAAACGATGTGACGACATTTTGGCAACTAAGCTTTCCTGATATAATATTATGCAATGAAAGTTCAATACTTTATGCCCAAAATGATTTTCAAGAAGTTTGACAAATCCTCTTTCCTTGCCAACAATTACTGGAGCACCATCAGTAGTTATTTTATTCGCCACCAAAGGGGCTATTGTTTCAAGAGGGGCGTTTGAGCGTACCAGATCACTTTTCAACTTTTTATCTTTTGCTTCAATTTTAATTACATTTAGCTTAAATATATTCAATTTAATAATTTATCGTTTCCTTAACTTTTGATAAAGGAATATTTTACTATTGTCCGTTTCTCGATATTTCATCATTTACTTTCTTATATTTAATTGAGTAATTTAATAATAAGTATTTAAAAAAGCGCATCATCAGTGGCTAAATCTGTTCTTTGTAAAACTTTGCATAGAACTTTTTATATTAATGTTTTTACTTTCAAAATAATTTATAAAAGAAGAAAGAATATCCTGCCCCTTAGTTGTCCCAGACAGAGGAATCAAGCTGCATAAAACATCATAAATTAAATCTTAATCACAATTACATGATTAATAGCTTTGCAGATATTAATCACAATATCTGAAAAGCTCGAGCATCATTCACATAGGCACTTTCATCAAGTGCAACGCTAAATGCAACAGTTTCTTGTAATCCAAAATTCTGTTTTGTTGTTACATTCTCGCCATTTGAGTTATTCGTCTTTCAACAGTTCGTGCAGAAGCCGATATTTCTTGAATCCGAAATAGTATTGTTTGTAGATTTGGTATATAAATCGCTGAAGAATATTTCAGATTTTTTTAAAAATGTGTCCTTTATTTATTCGCCATCTGTGAAAGATTTGCCTTTTTCAACTACAAAATGAGCAATTACGAAACCCCATTCGGTTTGTTTCCAGTTGTTTGACAAACAAAATGCAACTTTCTTATATCCAATAACAGTTGTTTTCATAACTCCACATTTCTCATCAGAATTCTTAAATGTGGTCTGATGTTTTATTTGAAACTATATTCGTACAATTGACGAGCGACTTACGACGCTTTCGTGACGTAACACTCATTCAACCCGATCCTTTTGCAGTAGGAATCTATATCCACACTTACGAGAATTTCGGAAACCTCAAAGATCAAACTTTCTCTTTTTAGTGGTTATTTCATTAAATATATAAATTTGAACTGTCATAATATCAAAAATAAATAAAATACAAGTTTTCACAATAAAAATAAGAAGGTGTCATAAAATTAAAAGGAACCTATAGCGCACGACGTGCATCAAACTAAATTCTATTTTCGACTACAATCATGCTCGATATTCCTGTATCGGCGCGACTAACCGAACAAAAAGAGAAAATTCGAGAGGAGCAGAGAGAAGAGACAGAACGATTTTCTTTATCTGATACTTTTGTAGAGTGGCGAGGAGTGCCACTGAGAATTGAACCATGTGCCAAATCTGGATTATTATTACTAAATTTTTTTTGAATATTTACGCGACTGATTCGTTGACACAAGAGCCATTTTGAGCCAAGATGCGACAAGCACGCAAGTTATAAAAAACGTATACAAATATATGATCAAAATTAAATTCCGCAAAAGTAAGAAAGAAAAAAAGGTGGAGACGGAATGGAATGACAAGGAGAAGGGTAAAAAATAGAGCAAGTTGGTTAAGGTGACCCGGCGACGCGTCACCCTTGTTTACCAAAGACAGTAAACTCGGGGTCGTAAATCTCGTACTTATCTAAAGAAGGCGAGCTACTGTGGATTCGCATATTAATTTTTGCCGAAAAAATATAAAAATTTCGATATAAAAAGTTTCAATGTTTAAAATTTCATTATACAGCAATTCTTATGATAACCCCCATATCCCCCTCCCGTCTCTACGCCACTGACTACCAATAAATGTAAATAAGAATTCATTGTATTCTTTATCGAAAAACTTTCGAGAAAATTCTTCCGATGTTTTGTGCCAGAAAATTAAGAGCAGATATGAATCATAATTCGTTCCAGTGAATATTCATATTTTTTTTGAACAGAAATTCAAAAAAAAAAAAAAAAACCGTTAAAAGTCAAAAATTTAAAAAAAAGGTTGGCTGTAATTTCTTTTGTTTGTATCCCATATCTTAATACAGCAAGGAGTGGGCAATGGTTTTGGCTCGGAGACCACTTTGTGGAAGCAGAGGCTAGCGGCGGGTCACACTATTTAGTTAATTTTACATTTCAGAAAAGATATAAACTGTACTACAAAAATAAATATAAAATAAAATTAAATAGTAGAGGTTTCATTCAATTTATTTTTGTACTAATTTCTTATTATCTATAACTGCAAGCAGATTTAATTTTAGAATCAGTTTAATGTGACATATGTACCCATCACACTTTTCTATAATTTTTTTAAATGAGGAGGCAGATTGTTTATTGAGATTTTCATCACAGTCTGCAAATTAATGTCTTTCTAAGAACATCTGTATTTACTTCGGTTGATCTTCAAAGGAAGAAAAACTTTGCTCCCAAGTACATGTAGATCTAAATATAGATATTTTCCCAGCAAATTCCTTCGTACATAGAAATTTTTCAGCGGAAAAATATTAGTAAAAATCAACTAATATCACAACAATAAATGTTTATTTCAGAGAATGATCGCACTGCACATCAATAAGTTCACGCTGCAACTCCCCAGGGGCTGTGTTAATATAAGAAGTGATGGATAAAAGAGCGAATGGAATTAAAGCTCAGTTTTCTATGTTTTGGAAATCTTGTGTGTGTGATCTCATCCTCCAAACTCTACAGATGATTCCTAATCTTAGCAGAAACACTTTCAGGCACTTTCTGTTTTCCTAACAAAGGGGTAATGATAAAAATTGCCTTCACCTGCTTGCCTTACAAATAGACCTAGTTTCGCTTTTGAATAATTTTATGCATAACACCTCTGTTATATACAGACCGTATATAACAGACACCTCTTGACCGTATATAACAGACATTTGTACACTTCTGTTATATACAGACCGTAACTACAGTGAGTACATGTCTCAAAGAGAAAATTTATTTCTTCAGTATTTATAAAATGACATCAAAAGTCAATGTGTTTTGAATCCGGAGGGCAGGAGTAGTAACCAGGAATTTGGGGGGGGGGGGGGGCCCGGCCAATCTCAATTACAAAGAACAATTAACATAATAAACCAGTGGTTCTTAAATTTCTTCAACTCATTGCGCACTTCTTAACGGAATTTCCCCACGGTGCCCGAATCTGTAAAAATATGACTAATGAGAATCCGCGGTGCTCCTGTGAAGATGCCACGGTATCCCAATATACCGCGGCACACTTTGGGAACCACTGTAATAAACCAATTGATATAAGAATATGCGTACATAATTTCAGTTACGTATTTTGAAAGTCAAAATAAATAATAAATTTTTATCCACACAAAAAATACGATACTGAACTTACATAGTTATATTAATAATTTTACTACGCGTTTGTAGCGTGAATTATAATTAATTATTTTATATACTTATTTATTGATATAATGAGAGTCTAATCACATTAAAAAACTATGTAAGATTTTTAATATTCTTTATGCCAGTAGTGATATTTCTTTTTCGATTTATAATGACTAAAACGTTAACTAAAACTGTACTAAACTCATAGAGTTTGAATTCTTATTATAAATTCGTACAAAATAAACAGAAAATATAATTTGCATATATTTATCAGCTTTGATGAACAAATACATCTTTTGCACATACATTTTCTTAAATTTTATTATATTTTCAAATAATGTCAAAGAATAGTTCAAGAAATTGTTTTATGTTTAGTTGTGTTCGTAAAGAAATTGCAAGTTAGTTCCTAAAGAATAACGGTTTGTGACTTTTTTTTTTAAAAGAAACTCCATAGACTCCATTGCAGTAAAGTAAAGGCCAAAAGCTTTTCCGCAGGATATATTTGAAATACATAACATAAAATTAAAAAATGTAGGTAATTAACGAAAAAAGCTTGATACAATGGTGTATGTATTTTTTTCTTGTCTCATTCAGTACTTTATACAATTCAACTATAAAAATTTAAGAAATTTCAAAAATTTAAGATTTATTTAACAAACTCACTCTCAGCCAAAAGCAAGGAAAACTTTTAGGGAAATATCAAGATCAGACAGTAAGCAGAATGAATGATCACAAAATTGTCACAGTATACTTGAAAAAAAAATTACCCAACTGCCTTTATAAATTACTTCTAATAATGTTCAAGTAAGTGTGGATGGAAACTTCTTTCCAGGAGTCCTCTTTCTGTACTAATTAAAGTCCTCAAGTAACAGTAGCTTGGATGTCTTGAAATGTAGGAAAAGCCGAATACCATCAGCGCCGAATTCAATTGGTGATATACACTCCTCGAAAGTGAAATTGCAACACCAAGAAATAATGCACGTAGCGTCATGCAAATTTCCAAAGCAATAGTGGAGAGATGGGTATGCAAATGATTAAATTTGCGCTTGCGTCTGATCACGTGGTAATCATATTCGGGCTATAAAGACCAGAAACTTTCCCTTCTCATAAACAGCATCTGAGGTTTTGTGTAACATTTGCGACTTTCGAAAAAGCGTAGAAAATGCCTCTGAGACGTCGGTGAGCTGAATACCATCAGTTAACGAACGAGGAACGTGACAGTATTGTCGAACTCCATGAGCTGGGTTTGCCCCTGCGCACAATAGCAACTAGTGTTGGGCAGAACGCAAGTACAATCCAACGTTGTGTCATTTGATGGATTCAGGAAGGTCTACGAGCTCCCAGGGAGGAAGTGGTGCATACAAGTGCACATGAGCCCACAGACTGGCGTATTCGCCAGTTGACTATTCAAGAATCTTTCTCACGTGACATCCGAAGTCAGTTGTCTCCAAGAGCATGTGGATATGTGTCCACCCAAACCGTATGCAACAGATTGCATGAAATACAGTTACGCGCACGGGTACCTGCAACCGAATGGCATCGGGTGAGCCATACCAGAATGGCATCGGGTATTGATCACGGATGAATATCGATTCTGTTTGTGGAGGAATAACGGCCGTCGACGGATATAACGGCGACCCGGAGAACGCTACGAACCAACCATTTCGCCGAGCGTCAAACCTGTCATACTCCAGGGATAATTGTTTGGGGTGTCTTAAAGTTTCATCACCGGATGTTTTTGATACATATTGACGGTCATTTGACAGCGGACCACTACGTCACACAAGTTGTGGGGCCTGTTGTTCTGCCTTTGTTGCAGGAACTCTTACACTGTGACTGGATTTGACATCCTTCCCTGGATGGCAAACTCTCCAGATCAGAGTCCCATCGAACGTCTGTGAGATTTCAGTGGACGTGACATGAACCGAGGACCACTAGCGCAAACCGTGGATGATCAGCGCACAGCAGTGGATATGGCTTGGCAACGGTTACATCAAGTAACCATCAATGGATTAATTGATAGAATGTCTCGCTGGATTGAGACCAGTACAGTTGCCCAAGGTGGGCACATTTGATACTGAATAAATTGGTTTATGATGTTTTTATTTCTTCTTTTTTTAAAATCATTTGCATACCCACCTCACCACTATCGATCCCGAAATGTGCATGATACTACGTGTATTATTTCTTGGAGTTGCAATTTCACTTTTGAGGAGTGTAGAAAAAAAAAATCAAATAGAGCAAGATCAGAAGTGTATGCAAGTAGATCTCAATAACATAATGTTTCTTGAGGAACCGTTTCTCACACACAACATGAGACTAAAACCAACTTGCAAGATATCATAGCAACAATTATGGCCAATGGAGCCGTGCGACGACTTAATCGATACGGCAGATAATGATGCTATGCACTTCCGACTTCCGATCTTGCAGCGCCTCTAAACATTATCTGTTTCCCAAGTTGAAATCGGCACTAGAAGAGCACATTTTTCCCAATATTTGACATTCAAACAAATATTACCAGTAAACTTAAATTAGTACTGAAAAGGGTACGAAAAAAGTCCAGGAACTTCCAACACTTTTACAAGCAATGTCAGAAGCTCACTGTATCAGACGGGAAGTACGTCGGAAGACAATGAGGCCTTTTTTGGCAAATATTTAATGCTATGACATTTTTGTGATCATCCACCCTACTTAACGGTCGCACGAGAAAAAAAAAAAAAAAAGAATAATAAAAGAAATACAAACATTGCGCGTGGGAATTGGGAAAATCACTATTTGTTGGCTGGGTGACTATTACTGATAATTTAATAGATAATCTGCCTATTGCATTACACGAATGTTTACACAGCAAATCGAATTGTCTTAATCTCAAAATACTCGTACTGATAAGTGAAGGCGATTTTATGAAGTATGCTACAATTGTGTTATAATATGTAATTACTGGATATGTTCGTACTTAATGGTTAATACAACAAACCCTGCCACGATTATTACATTTAATTATAAACTAAGGTATGTAAGTAATAAATTTTCATTGCAATAAAATTAATTTTTTCCCTTTATTCTAGCTCACGGAACTTTCTTGGAAAGAAAATGACTCACCAAGAAACTAAGGTATCAAGAATTACAAACAGCATATTTGTTTAGCAAGAGTTTTCCCATTTTATGGATGGCAACATATCAGAGATGTAAAAACTCTTTTAAAAGTCAACTTAGCTTGTGTAGGTCATATAATTTTGAAAAAAAAAAAAAAAAAATCAAATTAATTATTAAAAACAAAAATTTTATACCTACTTGCACATTCAAGTGTAATTCACTAATAAATCTCATTCAAAATTGCTCATTTTAACAAATATCTATGAAAATTACTCATATTCACTCATTTCATATAAAAAAATTGCATATTTCTTTTTTACTACAGTTCTGTATTTATCTAAATCATATATGAAAATATACTCCAGATATATAATAAAATAAAATACCATTTATAGAGTTTATAAAAATATGATGAAAATATTTGAATGAACTCTACATACATTCTACAGGTATTTGAAAACATCCACAGTTAAAAAAAAATGAAAACCGAATAGCTTAAAATCCCCCTTGCTTGTATTAAAAATTACAACTGGAGATTATAAAATGTCATTTTCAACGAAAACCTTCTCTGACAAATTGAGTAGTATAATCGGAATTACATAGATGATATTATTCTGCTTATTACTGTAAAATAAAAAACGAAACTGATTTATCTTTTTTATATTTCTTATAAATAATGCTTTAAAACATAATAAATGAATGTTTTGCATTGCACATGAATGCAACTTTTGAGTGCTTTGGTTTCGTAACTTAATATATTCGCTAAAGGTGTAATTGCTTTCAATCTCTCATGATCCAAATAAGATTAGAACAAGTCCATATTAAGTCATTTTCACTCTCAAAATATATAATTAAAGAATGTTCATATATATCAGTCTAATCCCATATCATTCAGAATATGATCTGACAAGATCTGAAATGACATACATTTGAAACAAATGGTGACAACTTTATTACCACGAAGGAATGTCAAAAGATTTTATATGGTCACTTAACCACCCGTAAAGAGCAATCTGTTCGTATTTGTCTTCACAGTAATTCAACAATGCACCAAGGCTCTTCTCCATATTTATCATGCAAAGGAATAGAACTCTTAAAATTTATTATTTGACATCACGACTTTAATTGCGATTTCCTGAAATGCAAGTTCGTTCATAGAAGTGAGTGAAAGTGAAGTTTAATGGCGCAAGAACCAGATGTGGCCGTGCTGCACCAAAAAAGATGTCACTGTGGTCTCGACGTTTGGAAAAAAAAAAATAGAAAATGTTTGACAAGGAGGAGGATCGAAAGAGAAAAGGATCACTAGGATTTCCCGGAGACACGTCACCCATGTTTGACAAAGACAGTGAATGCCATGGGAAAGAAAAGGTCACTAGGATGCCTCAGGGTCATGATGCCCGTACCTATCTGAAGAAGGTAAGCCCCTGAGGTCCCCTGATATAATGCCCAGGGGTAGGATGCCCGGCTATATCCCCAGACACTGGGTATTCATTTCAGTCGCCTCTTACGACATGCATCAGCTACAATGGGACTATTCTGTCATACCCGGTCACCACACGGGTATCGCCCATAGAAATAGTAAGATTCGATGTTTTCTTCTGAGATAATTAATCTGCAGCCTCATTTTGTACAGTGCAAAGTAAGACGGATTCCAAAAGATTTAAATAGCATCTAGCAGACAAATGCTTTAAGCCTTTAGATAATATTGATACTTGTTTTATAAATCCTTCTCCAGTTTTAAGATGCTGTGTAGTAGTACTGTGGCTATCAATGAAGATCCAAACATCACATTTGGAAACAAGGGAAATATTTCTGTTCAAAATCACCTCTATTGCAATTAATTCTGAACAAAACACTTAACAAAAACCCAGATTCCTTTGTTTCAATGCCATGACGCCACTAGAGTAACCAATAACAATTTCACTAAATAGCTCCCGCTTTAATTTGTATACACCTCTATTCCCTCTTTAGCCATTTATTAGCCATCTTTAGGCACCTTATAACCTCCAAAACCAATAGTTACAGTAAAAGTAGATGCCGGTACCCTTTATTTGTTGTTCCTCGCAAATTCTCATGAAAGATTCCCTGAAGATTACCGATTGGCGATAGACACGAACTAAGACTAAGGAGCTCAACTTCATAGGATGACACCTAATTTTAAAGCACGTTCAAATAGATAATTTCTTATTGATCCTGGGTTACAGTTCCAGGCTGCCAGATACTTGAGGGTTCGATTTTGGTACTCAAGACTTGATAATTTCTCAAATTACCTGGTAGGGGCAGCGTGTCGTGTTTCAAGTTAAGCCTCAAAAAGAAAAAGATCAACCGGTTGAAGTCCAGTCTCAAAGAGAACGATATCATTGGGACAGCTTCGACGTAAATCTGTAATTATGCATGTTGCTTTCGGTTGAATATTTTCAAGTTTGTTCCGAGTTTATATGCCGATGTAAAAATTTGATGTCCATATTCCAAAATTGACCTAATCAAGGAAACGTAGGTTGCTCTCAACTGTTCGTTAAAATAGTATTTAAGAGAAAAATGCTTATGAAAATCAGTATAGTATAGTATACTTAGTTCCATTTATGCACCCCATAAGAGTTTCAGTCCTCGTATTGTCAGGTTATGGATATTGTAATTCTAAATAATGTAAATTAACAGTATTTATTGACAAGTTAAGTAACAAAGCTATAAAATTCGAGAGAAATTTTTGATGAACGTTGGAAAACAATGTAGCCTACATAAATGTAATGGATTACTTTATCGAATTTTTTCTTCTTATAAGCGAGTATTGTTTCGAACTTGCAATAACGCTTCCCTACAATGTTACTCGTATGAATGAAAAGAAACATTTTTCGAATGTTTTGTTGAATACCGAAGAAGTCTTAAGAAATGGTGGCAAAACGAAAGTTTTCGGAGATGCTCGAATTTTCTCGATAACTCAATAAAGAGAGGATTTATGGAATTTTTTGGAATTCTTCTTGTAACGTCACATCTGGTTGAGGCAGCTTTCTATTCGTGCAGAGATGGAAAGACAGCGAATCTGCCGGGAATCTCCCAGAATCTGTAGGAGTCTGCCTTTGAAGAGCAGATAATTTCTGTGGAGATTTGCTCGCCGAAGAATTAGTAAGCTGGTGAGCTGAACGTTTTTTTGAAGTGTTTATGTGTGTGTTATAATTATTACAAGTTCTATTTTGTATAAATTGTGTTACTATTCTGCACAGGTTCATCGTTTCCTGAATATTTGTGAATTTAAACGTCGTTTTTCATTGTCCTCCTTGTTGGACTGTTTTCACAGTATATCTTGTAACAACAGTCAACAAAACAATCAATAAAATAAAAAAAACAAAGAAATAAATCGTTTTGACACAATTAAAAAAATTTAAATCATAGTTTCTTAAAAAATAAAACGTTAACTCGATTTTTTTATTTTTAAACAAGTGGCTTGTTCCGAATATTGCAATTAAAATAATGTTACACATATAGCGAATACAGTATTCTTTTATTTTGTCATTCTCCTTTAGAAGGTGTTCCTTTAAATGTGTGAGGAATAAGAATGCTGAATTTCTAAAGGAGTGTTCGGATTTCGTAGAATGTCCCTGTGGAAGTACTTTTAAGGAAAAGGAACAGAGTAGCGGAAAGAAAAGCTTTCTTCTGCGGGCGATGGAAAAAACAAACGAACTTACGCCCTCTTTGTATTCTCTACAGTATTAAGGGACATGAGGAAGCATTCATTAGCTTTTCAGAAAAGAGAGAGATAATTTAATAATTTATAATATACAGCGGACGTACACTAAGCTACTTAGAATTTGTTAATACTTGCGAAGGAAGCTTATTTGAATTTTAAGCAATAAAAATTACAGTGAATATTGTGTTATTAAAAGACTTTTTTTATTACATAAAAAATGGAACATTAAATGCACGCAAAAATAGAATGCAATTGAAATATCTTGGTATATATTATTTTAAAATCCAATGCTGTGAATATGAGTTCATTCATTATTTCTCTTCAACCCAGTAGACGATTCAGCGGTTAACTAAATGACGTCACAATAGATACCTTTTTTTGTTTGGAGAAAATGGTTTGCTGTTTTTGTAACTGTATTTTAAAATAAGTAATATAAATTTGTCTTTTAAAGTCAATTCCTACTTAGGTCAACAATTTTTTTTTATTTTAGTTACTTTTTATTAAATAATTTCAATTAATATAAATATGTATATACATATGACAAAATCACAATATTAAGTGGCAAAAGAAATTTTTTTTCTCCAGCGATCTAAACGCTTCGTCACTGACGGGTATTTATTCCTAAATTTAAATCCTGCTAAATATTTCATATAAGAGAAATTTTTTTTCCACCCATATAAAACTAAAATTAATAAATTTGAAAATCAAATAAAAAAAAATTAAGCTTCGACGAGATTCGATCCGAAGGCATTAAGACTCTACGCCGACGCTCTGCCAACTTTGCCATTGCAAGACAAATGACATAGTAGAAGCAATGGCTTGTTTCTTAATTCATCCGTAAAGTAAATAAATGGTAGGAATGCAGTTGAGCCCAACCACCCTTGGCGACAGGAATTATTTGGTGGTATTTTGCGAAATGTGGCCACCCTGATCCGCTTCTCGGACTTAACGTTCAGTAAAAAAAAAAAAAAATCGCAAAGTTTGGCAATTTTTGAAATCGCGCCAAGCGGTTGGGTTCAACTGCATTTTCACCAACTAAATTTAATTAAATGAATTAATATTTGAAAAAAACTGTATGTATGAGTATGTGTATTTCAGTATGTGTTTCTAATTCAAAAATTAAATACACACCTTGTATAATTACTTAAAACATTTTTCAAGAAAGAAAAAAAAAATATTTCGTTGCATATCCTTTTGCATTTAGAACACTTTACAAAGGATTTGTGTAGTTTCTCTTGATATTATAGACCCTTTTTTCTTGCAATACTGTACGAAAAAGTTCTTTGCTTTTAATGTTATGGTTTTCCACAGATTTTTTCCGATTGAGACAGCAACTTTTCTATCACAGTGGGATTGTAAGATTGAAGTGGTGAATGCAGTTATACAACAACAATAATCTAACATTTTTTACTCAATTTTAATTTATTTAACAGATTTTGAATGGAAATAAAAATTGACAGTATTAACTAATTTTAATATTGGAGAAGAATTTTTTTTAAAATTTTGTACAAAGTTTCGTGAAATTTTTTAAAAAAAATTAAATGCAATATAATTTTTATAAAAGGAGCAGTATTATATATGCATTGTAATGAAATAGAAATACTTCCGAGACATTAAAAATAAACAGTGATAATTTTATTTAAAGGGTATGGCTTGTTTAAAATTAACCCCTCCCCCAAAATGATATCCAGCACAATCCAACCAGGAAGTTTTCTGAAAGTCTTATTTTAATACCTCATTCCGCTACAAAATATGCATGAAAAAAATATACCAAAAATACTCTTTTGGATAACTTACGATTTATAACATTTAATTAGGCGTTCAATACAATACAGTTAATATTATAGAAAGAAAGATATACAATGCAGAACAAGTTTTTCAGAGTCATATGCTTAGAGTTCCTGATTTAAACAACGTTGTCTTTGTTTTCGTCTGGTGTAGATTTCCATACATTCATCCTTGTTGAGAACCATTTTTTCAATGGCCAAGTGTGACAAATGTTCTTGAAGCAATTAATTTCTCAAATCACTCTTTTCCAGACACCGCGAGATCGTTTTGACGATACAGTGGGTAAAGGAACAGTTAAAAACAACTTCAGAATCTTGAAAAAAAAAAAGGTTTTTAAAATGTAACACTAGCTTTGATATCAGTTTAAGATCCAGAGTATTTTATAGAACATATTAGTTTTTGAAAATAAAACATAATTTTCAATCCCTTGTACTTCACATTTGATAAAGGTTTCTACAAACCCAATTGCCCTTCATTAAAACAGTCAAAGTTCTTAAAGCAGAATTCTGGAGGTGAATCAATTTGGAGTGCGAACCTTATCCACAAAGTTTCAGAGAACTTTTTCCTTGCGTCGAGTTTGACCTTCACAAAATGTTAGTGTTTCAGACCAAAAGTTTTAAAATTTATCTTCAGTTGTAAAATCAGCTACGAACTTTATTATTCTATATATTACATCCTCAATCGATACATTAAAGTTCTGAATGAGTTTTGAAAGAATATTCATTTTTAAACACTTCTTTCATGACAATTAAATCCAAGAACAACTTCAAATTTGGAGATATACACTTTTAAACTATGAGCTTCACCATCAGTTTTGGGATCAGTAGCCTCAATTTTCTCTGAAGTATGTAGTATATCCTATTATGTAGTATATCCTATTGTACTATATACTATTTATGCCTCAAAAGCTTTAGTAACGGCTGCTAAATCTTGTGTCACTTAAGGCTTTGAGAGACATATCGTTACTTTCATCATTGACTGAACAAGCTAAACACACTATACGCCTTTTAGTAGAAGCTTCAATGAAACAGTATATTTGTTGCGTAGTTCTGAAAACATTGTTTACAGAAACAATGATTCCTGATGCATCTAAAAGTGTAAGTTTTAAAGAATGCATGAGGCAAAGTACGGACATTATATGGAGATTTACTTCTTTAACTCTTGCTGCCATACCTTTGTAGATCCCACTCCTATTTCCTGTTCCATCGTAGCCATGAGAAATTGTGTTTCTAGGATTGATTTTTAGTTTCTCAAAAGTACAGTAAAGCGACTTGTATTAGGTTTCCAAATAAGTCAAATCGGTTTTGTAAAAACCCACACCACGTTCTTCCGATTTCCTCTTCCTCAGTGACATATCTTATTACAAGAGTTCAACACAGAATTTGAGTTATTTTAAGTTGCTAGCTCCAACCAACTCAGCTATTAGACAAAAAAGTCAAACAATGTTTTACCATTTGAACTCTTCATTCTCTTCAATGGATGGTTGGTTTGTTTTATTAACGTCGCACTAGAAGTAACACGAGGGCTATTGGCGACGGACCTCGTAATTTTGAACCGCGGTCAAGTGACGAGGACGACACCTGAGCTGGCACCCCCTCTCCTAACAACCACGCTACGCCAACGGAGGACTTTGGTCCCCGAACAGATTTAACGTGCATCAGCCCCGGCTACACGGCGGCCAAGGATGGAATCCGCGACTGAACGAAAACCGCCGGCCCCTAATCTACGACCTTGACCACTAGGCTACCGCGGCCCACGCTATCGGCGACAGACCTCGTAATTTTGAGCCTCTGTCAAGTGATGAGGCCGACACCCGAGATCATTCTTCTTTAATTACAATGTTAAAAGATAACTAAACATTTGAAAAAACAACAACGATATTCTAGATAAATGTACTATGTGATCAAATTATCAACCATTATATAACTGAAAGAATTTTTGGAATTCATATTAATATGTATTTAAAGTGATGTGACGACTTCATGCAAAAAACGGATTTAAATACTTTTTCCTCTCTCTCCTATTCAGTGCGTTCGTAGACGGATGGCAAGAGTATTGATGACATTTGAGTTGGTCTGTAAATTTTGATGTTATGTGACGATGTGCGTGTCACATTTAAATAAATAAAAAAAAATTTATAATAATATGAATTTCCACCAAATATTTGTCACAAACACCACATAATCTAACAAAGGTGCAGCGATATATGGCATTGCATTTTGAGCGCATTTCAGCTAAGTGAACTTTTTAATAATTTAAAAAAAAAACCGAAAAAAAGATGATTTGGTGACAAAACAACGGGTCCATACAATACAGGGGTCTTGGTTTTAGATGTCCAAAATAGAATAAAAATTTTATATTTTTTTCCAAAAAAAAAAAAAAAAAAGGTGAAGCGGGGAAAAGAGACGGTTGCTCTCTTCTCACCAAATGCCGCCACTGGAAAAAAGAATGAGATTCAAAAAAGAAAAAAAATGGCTTACAGGCGGTGAGTGGAATAAAGATGGTATATTTCCCGAATAATATTCCCCTCATATTATTCTTTTTCCACTCAACGATCGAAGGACTACTGCATATGAAGAAGATAATATTCTATTTTTTACGCTCTACGGTATTATTGCGCAAATATTGGTCAAATGGCTATCTTGCTTTAATTCGCCATATTTTTGGAATCTAATCTTTTTTCCCAATCACTCATTCATATTTATTTCACATTTTTAGTTTAAACAACCGCAAGTGTTGCAATTCCTCGAAGCTACATTTTAATATACCATTAAGCAATGTGCTCTTATTTGCGAACCACTTAGTGTTTTTTATTACAAAATATGTAAAATATTTCAATCAAGGAATGTCTGATAATGCAAAATTCGTCGGTGGAAATGGAATTAAGCATTAAATTAGAAAGAAATTCTTTCATATTTGAGAATAATACACTAGGTGGTACATTTGTGATCCTCTAATTTCCAAAATGAAATGTTCTAGAATTTAGAATATAAGCACAATTTCCCCCATTTTTTAAATATCAAACGTTTTTCACCCTGAACACTTAATGATAAAAAACAAGAATTCGAATAAATCAGATAATTACTTAGAAGCAAAAGTAGAACTGTAGTTGTATCATTACATACTTTTTTTTAACATAGCTATACTCTTATATTTCAACGGCATTTCAGTTATCACTCGAACGATCGAGAAGAAAAAGACAAAACCAGACGTTTAAAACTAACACATGTAAATACATCTTTAATTCCTTGACCCCAAAACTCGCACAAAAAGGCGTTTTTGAGAGGGAGAGATAGTAGGGGCTAGATAAGATTTAAACCATTTTTAGCACTTCAAAGCTTCTAATTTTTAATTTACGACGGTCAAATTTCGGAATGAAAAAATGAACTAATATGTTGACTAAAATTAGTATTTAAATTCTTTTCTATTTGGTAATTTTTTACTAATCTACTGATTCCTATTTCGAATTCTAAAATAGCAGTATAGAAATTCAGACTAATAGACTAGCTGTAATTAGTTTAATTAGTTACAAGTTCTAAAAAATATTGCGTAGATTTCAGTACAATTCAATATTAAGGCTGTGTTCTTCTACTACAGAATAAGACTCGAATGCGGAATATGTTTTTCCTGATAGAAAAATGATCTAATATCAATATCGTAGTACGAATTACGATTCATTCACAGTAAGCAACATATTTTAAAGTACAAGACTTACTCTTCGACTCGAATTATGTTTTCTACGTTCAGTATACGAGATGTGGCTATTAAATAACGATACTAACGCTAAAAAGCATTTTATTTTGATATCATATTTTAAAACGTTTTATTTGCTTATTTACCTACTTCAATATTCATCTTTTCTCTTTCCCTACAACACTCCAAACGAATCTTCCGTTCATCGAAACAGTGCTGGAAGTCGTCTTCTGTCAGCTCCATAAGGATGCGTGGCCACTTTCTCTTTCAAAGCTTCAACGGACTCAAATCTTGTTCCTTTTCATACAGATTTCACCTTTGGAAACAGATAGAAGAGGCATGGCGCAAGATCTGGCGAATAAGGCGGATGGTTTAACTCGCTGTACTTGGCTAGAAACCTCTTAATAGACAATGTGGAACGAGGCAGAGCATTGTTTAGGTGGAAAAATTTACTATTCGGATTCTTTGTGGATTCCTTCAGTCTCAGCAATCGCACGGATACTTTATCAACGGTCAGATATTAATAGATTTGTTCCGATATTATCATCCGTGTTTGACGCGAAAGGGAGATCCGGATGTGAATAATCTTCTATGTCTTCTCGGGAATCTTGAAAACGCTTAGACCGCTCAAAAACACTTATAGGCGATAAACATTTATTGGCGGACACTTCTTTCAATAAATTTATAAGTTTTTGTAGTGGTTTTCCAATTTTTTTTTTCTCGTGAAATTTCACAATATTTTTTTTCTTAATTGTTACACTTCTCTCTCTCTCTCTCTCTCTTCCGGGGAACAAAAAAAACTTATGCGAATTAATGCTACGGGAAAACGGATTTGTTTACAAAGTGCGAGTGTGAGTGAATGTAAAGGTTATTGACGCAAGAACCAGATGTGGCTATGTTGCACCAAACAAGATTTAACTTTAGTCCCGACGTGAAAAAATTGAAAAAAAGACAAAAATTAGTCGACAAGGAGGAAGGTCAAAAATAGAGAAGGATCGCTAGGATAACCCGGGGGTGCGTCACTCGTGTTCAACAAAGCCAGTAAACCCCATGGGAAAGATAAGGTCACTGGGATGTATCAGGGTCATGATGCCCGCACTTACCTGAAGAAGGCAAACCCCTGAGGTAACACGATATAATCCCCAGAGACATATCCCCAGACGCTGGGTACCCATTTTAGTCACCTCTTACGACATGCATGAGCGCTTACAGAAACGAAAGACACTGCATTCCAAAGAGATGGCTTCACGTTAAACAGCTGTCGGTCGCTGGCGCATGCGAGCCTCTGTGGAAGATTCAGTCTCGTTATTTAATAGCCACACATTGGATTTCATGTTTTTCCTCCTTCTCGTAAATACTTAAAGGTTTTTTTTTTTGTATAAATTTTTTTAAAAAAAACTCACGTTATTTTCAAGATATATGTAAATAAAATCGAAGTCTTTTTAATCTTATGCGATTTTTTTTTACTTAGAAATCATTTTTCTAAAATCAAGCAGCATTGTTTAATAAAAGGCAATTTGCATAACATACAGACGGCCAGAAAATTTATATAGCCACAATGGATTTCACATTTTTTTTTAAAAATATTTTACTTTTTTTCACTAAAAAAATACGAAATGTTAAAAAACAATTTATAACAGAAGTTTATTCTATTGTATATAATGAAAAAAAACAAAACTCAGAGATCACGTCAAGTATTTTATTCCACGTATTAGGTATGTTCCGAGAGAAACTGTTATACGCTTTCATTGAAAAAACTCGATCTTGGTTTTCTTATTTTTTCGTCAAGACAAAACCGATTTTCATTCTTTTCTCTAGAACGCAGCTTTTTGATAAAAAAAAAATATATATTCCGTTGCAAAAAAAGGAAAAAATAATTTTTTTTATAAGAAGGAAAAAGGTTTTTTATATAAACAATGCAAGTTGCCACTTTCTCCGTCTAAAACTCATACTGTTCAACATTGAAAACATTTATTCTGGGAAAATGTATTTGTTTAACATTTCAAGTGTGCGTTTTTAGTCGAATAAAACTATAAAATACATAATATAATAGAACTCTTTTTTTTTTAAACAGTCCTTTTTTTTCCATTCAAATGCTCTGTGTTAAAAATAACAAGACCTATAAATCTGTTTACTGAATCTTTTTTGAAATTTTACACGTTTTTTGTGTGTGTTTCTTCATCAACAGTTTGCTTGTTGATGAAAAAAAATAATCAATAAACCTTATTTTATATATATATATATATATTCGTGGAATACTTGCTGACTTCAGAATTGTAGTACCTTTTTTTAAGCCTCATTACTTCAAAACTTAATTGATTATTTTAAAAAAAGGACATGGAGCTCATTACCTCTGACATACAGAAATATCGTTCTCTTTTATATCTGGTGTTTTTTTAATACAATAATATTCACATAATATATGTGTAACAAATTGTACTCAAATTGTTTTGTACTAATGATAAAAATATTTAGTTCTGACTTAAAATACTGACATCGCATTCTGACGTTGATTGTATATGATTATCAGTGGTGAAACCACAGAGATTGGACAAGTGGCACGTCTGTTCGACTCGTCAAAATTCACGCAAAGATAAAATAATATGCCTGAACAGGAAATTCCAACTAAAATGTCCAAACCAAATAAAAAGGTATTCATTTTATTGTTTTACTTTAAATCGTTTGTCAGTATGTATGTGATGGTTGAATTTAATGGCACGAGAGCCAGGTGTGGCCATCCTGCTCCAAATAAGTTGTAACTGTGATCCAGTCGTTTGAAATTGAAGAAATAAAGTTAGAAGATTGACAAAAGGAGCAAGGTCGAAAATACAGAAGGATCGCCAGGATATCTCGGCTACGCGTCACCTGTATATACCTAAGACAGCAAATCCCATGGGAAAGGAAAATATCGCTAGTGTGCCTCAGGAGAGCAATGCTCGTCCATTAAGCTTCAAGGTCTTGTTTGTGTTCAAGTACGGGACCGAACTATTTATCATGCTGTTAGTTTTTAGTTCTTATTTTGAATTTGATTCTTGAGGTAATTTATTTTTAGATAAGGATTAAGTAACCATTATAAAAAACTAAATAAACAAACGCAGCTAAGTCTTATGAAACTTTATTATGGAAAAAAAAAACTATTGCCCCCCCCGGACGAATTTGTGCCTCCTCTGAGAATTTTTTCTAGATCCGCCATTTATATTAATCATAATCATAGAATAAAAATTATGATCAATAATATTATCGTATTCGGTGAATCGGAAAAGTAAGTGAGCTTCACATTATTTAGCAATATTTTCAAGACTGTTTTAATCGGCACAAATTGCTAGAAATTTAAAAAAAATTGATCTAGTTATATATACTCGTAATGCTAGAAATTTAAACAAAATTGATCTAGTTAAATATACTC